>OX411554.1:24366404-24770432 GCA_948146395.1 Fragum whitleyi | reverse complement strand
ACTAAAACAACTCACTTAAAACCATACATTTTTGACTCGGCCCCCTATGCAAATCAGAACTATTTTTGGATAGTTTTTAGCTGTTCCGTTTATAGACAGAAGAAGGTATGGCAGGCGAGGTTTCACATGTAGACGACGGACAAGATCTTTATTTTACATTCAAAAATTCTGAAAACAAAATTCTTCATGGTATAAGATGGAAAATATGATATGACAAGAAAAAAAATATGTTTCATTAGTTTGATTCTGATATTTTAGGCGAAATGTTTGTCCGTATAGAAGTCAAACAGACTATATATGTATACTACAACCTATTGCTTAGAAACTACTGAAGCGAGTCATTTTTTAAATATTTAACTGAAATATTGACAGGTTTTAATTGGATCAATTAAAATCTTATAATTCTTACTGTGCTTTGTCAGGAGCTTTCATAGCAATAATTTGTGAACAGTATTGAATGGAATCTATATTTCATCGATTGATGAAATAATTATGTCAGCATATTCTCTCTCTCTCTCTCTACTCTCTCTCTCTCTCTCCCTCTCTCTCTCTCTTCTCTCACTCTCTCTCTCTCTCTCTCTGCTCTCCTCTGTCTCTCTCTCTCTCACTCACTCACTCTCTCTCTCTGTCTCTCTCTCTCTGTCTCTGTCTCTCTGTCTCTTTGTCTCTCTCTCTCTCTCTCTCTTCTCTCACTCTCTTCTCCTCTCTCTCTCTCTCTCTCTCTCCTCTCTCTCTCTCTCTTCTCTCTCTCTCTCTCTCTCTCTCTCTCTCTCTCTCTCTCTCTCTCTCTCTCTCTCTCTCTCTCTCTCTCTTCTCTCTCTCTCTCTCTCTCTCTCTATATATATATATATATATATATATATATATATATATATATATATATATTTAACAACATTCATTGAGATCGCTGATCCCACTATAGATCTTTACATGTTTATATATACATGTAAAGATGTAAAGATCTATAGTGCATCAGCGACCTCAATGACTGTGTTACACATTTAAAGTATAGATAACAGTATAATATAAAAAAGAAGTATCATTATATTGTAGGGCCTATGTAGAAAATCATTTTCATGGATCAATGCTATTGCAAACCAGTTTTGCGTTCAGGATGGCAAAACGATGCAATCTATTTCCAAATTATACCCCTCTTTGCACGTAATTGTACGTGCAAAGCGAGGTTTAATTTGCAAATAGTTTTGCGCCGCTTTTGTCATCCTGAACGCATTGCTGGTAACATTTCAGATGCGCTCGCGCGCATTTTGTTATTTGAAACACATTTCTGAGCAATTACATTGATTAGCTAAGTCATAAAATATAACGATCGGAGGGATTTAAGTTTAAAATCAATATTGAAATCCCAAGATGTAGTACTATACATTTTAAAATAGTTCCACCAGAAAATAGTTCTTATTCTATTAACTGATCGGTCGAATTCACGTGACTATAATCAAAATGAATACCCCCTCCCCCGACTAACCATAAAAAAGTTAGTAGTTCCTAGTCCGTTTAGCCTTCGATAAGCCTCACTATTTTATGAACGTTCGGCGTAAGAATACCTTTCGTCAATGCTTGGATTTCCTGAAATAGTTGTGGGAAAACATAATAAATGGAAATGTGAAAAAAGGTAAGTTTGTAGTTTATTGATCAAAAAATGAGGATATTTTATCGTAAACCATACAAATATTTGTGATCTATTAATTTAATGACGTTGTTTAAAGAATTTTCATCTTTTGTCCCAATTTGACTATATCAATATGGGCGGAATTATAGCGTTCGATTTTCTAAAAATAAACATTACTTCGTATCGAAATAGAATTTGAAGGGCGGGGGTGCACGAGAAATAAGGATTCATTTTATATTTTCAAAATATCATATGAAATAATTAAACTATCCCATTTTCCAATAATATTTACACAATTAAGCATACTGGTCAATATCATATATACACATATTTGCTCTCAATGGATTATTGGTATTCTGCGTAATAAATAAACTGGTAGGGCGGGGCTTAACCGTGACGTAATTTGGCGATTTTACTTTTCAATAGTTTGGGTCCTTTCAAATTTAAGTCGGTAATCATCGTTAACGCGTGCAAATAACTGATATCCTAAAACATAATGGATTCATGTGCTTTGAGAAAGTGAACACATTTCATCGTTTGGTTACCAAAACCTCGTAACTTCAGCTTGTTTAAGCTGAAGTTACGAGGATTTGATAACCGATCTACGATTTAGGGTCTGGTATCATATATGTCGACTTAACCTTAAGTGCAACGACCCGTTACTTAGGCTCCGCCCTGCCAGGGCATTAATCATGGATAATAACATATTGTTTAGATACTGGTAGGGCTATATGCAGACGATTGGTTTTAGACACAAGGACCGTAATAGGAGAGAATGAACGATTATATTTGCGACAGCATCAACACGATACCAATACTATCCTGGCGACAACGCGAATGATTTGGGCCTACTTTGAAGACTTGAATTGCTATAATTTCAATATGCCTAAGGCCGCCACCATAGCGCAGTTGGTTAGGCATAAGCCTTCCGATCTGGAAGTCGTGGGTTCGATCCCCGGTGGCGGCAAATATCCTTTCCGACGTTTGTCTCTCACCAATGGGTAGATAATCGTAAACCTATGCGAGATAGCAGTCGGAGGCTAGGAAAGGGTGTAATGGTAGTACAGGTGAAAGAAATACCAGGAATCCATTGTTAGGTGCTCCGACCGCCGCGATATAACTGCGAGATTGTTGAAAGCGGCGTTAAACCCATTCAATCAATCAATCAATTCAATATGCCTAAGGAGGCCACTGTTATTGGCTGGTTCTTTGGACAATTCAGTCAAGAGAAAGGGTCCGATGAGGGAATAGGAATAGAATTAAAAATACGGTGCAAAAATGTAGTCGGAATAAAACTACACCAAAACAATTCGCTGCTTTTTTAGCTCACCTGAGCACAAAGTGCTCAAGGTGAGCTATTGGGATCGTAGAATGTCCGTCGTCCGTCGTCAGTCGTCCGTCGTCCGTCGTGCGTCGTGCGTCGTCCACAATTTCTTTAAACATCTTCTCCTCCTAAACCAGTGGGCCAATCTTGATGAAACTTGGCAGGGATGTTCCTTGGGTCAAGCTCTACCAAAGTTGTTCAAATAAATGAAATCCACCCTTAACTTTCCCTTTACCCTTAACAAAAAGGGTGAAAATATGAAAATCTTTAAAAATCTTCTTCTCTGAAACCAGAAGGCAGACAGCTTTCATATTTGGTCTGTAGCATCATCTAGTAGACCTCTACCAAGTTTGTTCATATCAAGACCCTGGGGTCATATTTGGGCTTTGCCCGGGCGCAACCCTTTTTACATAGAATCAAAAAGCTAAAATCTTTAAAAATCTTCTTCTCTGTAACCAGATGGCAGACAGCTTTAATATTTGGTGTGTAGCATCACCTAGTTGGCCTCTACCAAGTTTGTTCATAACAAGACCCTTTGGTTATATTGGGGCTTTGCATGGGTGCATCCCTTTATCTCTTATGAGCACGAAGGGTAAAAAAAAGAAAATCTTCAAAAATCTTCTTCTCTGAAACCAGAAGGCAGACAGCTTTCATATTTGGTATGTAGCATCATCTAGTGGACCTCTACCAAGTTTATTCATATCAAGACCCTGGGGTCATGTTTGGGCTTTACCCGGGCCCAACCCTTTTTACATAGAATCAAAGAGCGAAAATCTTTTAAAATCTTCTGTAATTTATCGAAACCAGAGGGCACACTGCTTTTATTTTTGGTATGTAGCATCATCTTGTTGGCCTCTACCAAGTTTGTTCATATCAAGACCCCTGGGTCCTATTTGGGCTTTGCACGGGTGCATCCCTTTATCTCTAATGAGCACAAAGGGTAAAAAAATGAAAATCTTCAAAAATCTTCTTCTATGAAACCAGAAGGCAGACAACTTTCATATTTGGTATGTAGCATCATCTAGTGGACCTCTACCAAGTTTGTTCATATCAAGACCCTAGAATCATATTTGGGCTCCACCTGGGCGCAACCCTTTTTACATAGAATCAAAGAGCGAAAATCTTTTAAAATCTTCTGTAATTTATCGAAACCAGAGGGCACACTGCTTTTATTTTTGGTATGTAGCATCATCTTGTTGGCCCCTACCAAGTTTGTTCATATCAAGACCCTTGGGTCATATTTGGGCTCCACCCGGGCGCATCCCTTTCAGCTTATCAGAGCACGATGGGTGAAAATGGGAAAACCTTCAAAAATCTTCTTCTCTGCTTCTTTTTGACATCTGCCTATCTAATTAATGTGATGTCCCAGGGGTCATAGAGACTCAGGTGAGCGATCTAGGACCATCTTGGTCCTCTTGTTTTTTAAATTTTCCGATTTCACTCAGAATAAAAATTCTTCTCTGGCGATTCTTCCGAAAACAAAACTCACTGAATTATTTCTGTAGTTACTGTTGGTGAGTCAAAATTATAGATCAATGTATTCTTTAGGCAGACTAAAGACCCGGTCGCACTGCACTTACGGATGCATTGTGGATGTAAAACGTATGAAAATCTTTGCATCCGCTGAATAGATGCTATGCAGCTGTCAAGTACCCTGTAAATACGCTTTGCATACACCTTTTCCGTTTAGCGTCCGTCCACTGTGATTTCATCCGCTCTGAAAGTTTTGAGCTGAACAAATCTTATAGAGCGGATAACTTTTCCGCTCCATGCGTTATAAAAGCGCAATATAACGAGAAACAATCGCCTTGTATCCAATTCCATCCGTTACAATTCCGCTGAGGACGGAGTTATTAGGTTTATAATATGAGCTACGTCGCGGGAATGGAATAACCCCGTTGAATATTTTTGATATTACACGGGTGTTATTACATTAGTGGAATAACTATGCAAATGAGCTCAGAGCGAATAGCAAAGCTATTTTGTGACCTCGAAAATGACGTCAAAATGTATATATTGTGACGTCAGTTTTAAACGGCGTTATAAGTTTCGCGAAAAATTGAAATGTTGAATATCAAGAATTTTGATGATTTTTCTCGAAAATTCGGGTCATATTATAAATAGAATATCAAATTTGTGCTCATGAAATACCGAATATATCAAACTCGTCATCTAAAACAGTTAAAAACTCGGCACTATATACAGAACGTAAATGTAAAGGAAGTAACACGGATGTTTATAGTGCATGCATCGCATAAATTTCAATGGTCCGCGTTTTACCCACTTTTTTCCGTTCAGCGTACGTGACGCATACGTCCAATACAGTTAAATACATCGTGAAATTGACAATCATTCAGATCAAAACCATTCTAAATCGCTCACTCAGCGCTCCATTCATTCATTCCGAACACTCACTCAAACCATTCAAAAACGCTCCAAACCAATTGAAAAAGATAGAATCAACGACGTCATTCAAAAAAAAATTTGATAGAGAAAAATCGCGATTTAACTGACATAATTCAAATTATTTGTGTTTCATGTGTTCTTGAAGAAATAGGAAGCTATGTATATAATTTTTATGCATTTTTATTAAAGAGAGGTAATCAATATCGCTAATTTTGTTCATCATGAACAAAATTTGCGATATAGGATTACGTCCCATTATAATCACTCAAAACTCGCTCCACACACTCATTCAATTTCATTCCAAATCATTCCAAAATCATTCATCTTGTCAATTTCACGATGTTGTTGACTGTACGCTACGCATGATCTTGCCGTTTTCTCCTTTGGAAAAGACGTTATTTTCTGCTTGTACATTTTAATCAAAACTAGGCAGAAATGTTTCCTTTGTATGTCTTACACATGATGCGTATTTCTTACACATAATGCTGAGTGAATGATCGAGGTAGGTCAAATTATTAAATTACAAAATCTTGAACTAACCACTAGGCTTACAAAGTTCAGGTGAGCGGAAAATGGCTATTATTATCCCCTTGTTCTATAAATACAAATATGGATATACAGTCTATCTGGCTCACGACCGTTTTTTATTAAACATCCGTTTTCAAAATCACCTTTTTTAAATCAAAATATCTTGAAATAGTAGATATTGTTGGTCTTTTTTTTTTAATAAATCCTATGTTGATTTAACTCACCAGAATCGTCTCAATGAGACAATTCTAATGAGTTTTAACAACATAGGATTACTCGAGATTTTCGCAACAATATGCATATTTGATAAAAAAAACATATGTTTCTTATTTGTAAACTAACGTGTATTAAGCGACCATTTTCTTAAACGACCGCTTTTTCGTGGTCTCGTTATTGGTCGCTTAATACAAGTTTAACTGTATTCAATTTTCAATTGATTACATTTGTTATAGTTGGTTGAGTTACTTCAATAGTAACTTTTAAAATCAAAGCTCCAGTAAACCGTAAAATACTACTTCAACTTATTTGAATATTTATCCTTTTTAGATTTTGGAGCCGTCACGTGTAAATGGACCATCTGGAAACTCAAACAAACATAAACAACTGCAAAAAATCGTTCCAGCAGGGGTCAACCGGTAGTTGTATTTCGAAATTTTTATACGGGAATGTAGAAAGATCATTCAAGATTGAGAAATTAAGCGTTATTCGAAAAGTTTCGATTCGCAATTTACGCATTCTGACTACGGTCGACATTTTATTTACTACCTAGATGGTCCCATTTTGTGTGACGGGTTTCATTGATCTATGATATGTACAGAAAAAAACTGACTTCAAATGCTCTAGATTGTTGAAAAGAAGAAACATCATATTATCATGCAATGAAGGCCTGTATTGACCTGATATCACCTGTCTGATAACATAACATCATATCAGGCAGTCTATTTTTAGAAATACCTTGCATACAATTACACCTGAATTTTCTTGATTTTTAAAGGTTTTTCAAACCTAAGCGCTGGAAAATGATTGCAGGATAAATAGAATAACATGTAAATGTCATAAAATATCAATATTATCAGGTCTAGGCTGTGAGAATTCATCATGACTCGGCAAAGCCTCGTCATGATAAATACTCCCAACCTCGACCAGATGACATTGTTAATTTTAGACACTAACATGTTATTCTCTATTTATCAAAATTATCAAGTTCTGTAGCAATTCTTGCTTACCTGCCTTGCTTTCGGGGTGCAAAGAACGTTATTGATCATTTAGAAATTGTACAGTTAATTGTACTTGAGTACACTTGTAAAGCGGGGTAAAATTAGTCAAACGTTTTGCGAACGTTTCCATCCTGAACACAAGGCTGTTGACTATTCATCCTTCTATGCACCTTGACTGCTAAAGATCATTAACTTTCGTTTCACAAGTTCTAATGTTTTCATATTTTTAATTTTGTTTGTGTTTTTACAGAACAAAATTTCTTGAATATCATTCAGTTAATTCTTCTTAGTATCAGAACAAAACTATTAAATGCAATTGAAAAAAATAAACGTATTTGCTTTGGGCTTTTTTTTAAAAATATGATTTTCAGGAGTGTAAAAAACTGATAGCTCTGTATGAATACATGTATTCTACTTATTTTTTCATCATATCAATTGATAAAAGGATATTTTGATAAATCCGAGGTATTGTTCATGGAACTACATATTGCGTAAGGATTTCAAGATAGCAACCTTCTCATTATTCTTTTATTGTAGTACAGCTAGTTACGTCCATGAAATTGACATTCACCTCAATCAAAATCATACTAAATTGCTCACACAGGACTCCATTCATTCATTCCAACCACTCACTCAACCATTCAAAAACGATTAAATCCATTAAAAAAAATAGAATCAACAACGCCATTCAAAATAAATTTTGATAAAGAAAAATCGCGATTTCACTGACATAATTCAAATTGTTAGCGTGTCATAGGTTCTTGAAGAAATAGGAAGCTAGTTATATAACTTTGATACATCTAAATTAAAGGTAGGTAATCAATATCGCTAATTTTTCTAATCCTGAATAAAATTTACGATATAGGATTACCTCCGATTAAATTCACTCAAAACTCGCTTCACACACTCATTTAATTTCATTCATTAATCATTCCAAAATGATTCACCTTGTCAATTTCACGATGTTGTTAACTCTTAGGAACGAACAGGACGGTTTTTACTTTGAAAAAAAAAAACAACACCCGGAATGTTAAGATATAAACCAGACTGTTTTCTTTCCGTAACTGCTTTTTTCTAAGATTTACTTTCAAGAAAAAACTTACAATTACAGCGGCTAGCTTCGCCATTTTGAATTCCAACAACGATACATTCACCGATACTCCCTTCTATGATATATTAATAACGCACAGCTCGAGACTAGATGGCGTACTCTAAAATACTATGTACTTTTGTATGGACTGTAAAAATCACATAAATAAAGTTATTCAATGATGAGGAGATATCTTAACTCCAATTTTACCCGGGAATCTGTGTTAACTAGTGCGTGTACTCTGATTTTGGCGTAGATTTGTACAACGAAGCGCAGTCTGCACATAACAACTCTTCGAATAATGGGTTTAAGGTAGTGGACCCGTAATAGTTTCGCAACATTTTGGACCACATATTCTTTCACAGTGTTAACCGGGGTTCCCTAATGAAAATCATTAGGAAACCTTGGTTAACATCGTCAAAGTTCATTACCTCTAAGACATTGCAAAACTATTACGGTTCCACTACCTTAAAAATTCAATCTCTGACGTCAGCGCTCATCCTTTCCGACATTTACCTACCACCAATAGGTGGGGGATATAGACAATAATATGATAGTTTCTTAAGATATCCGTGTTATCTGGTCGAAGTTGGGAGAATTTATCAGGATGAGGCTGTGCCGAGTCATGATAATTTCTCGCAGCCGAGACCAGATAACATTGATTTTTTAGCTCTTACATATTCTTTTCACCATGCAAACTTTTTGCGCTTAATTATAATAAACCCTTTAAAATCAAAGAAATGCAAGTGAAAGTGTAAGCAAATAGTTTCTAAAACTAGACTGCATGGTACCATGTTATGTACTAGATAGGTGATATCAGGTCAATATGTACAGGCTTCATTGCGTGATAAAATCGTAATCTTCAGTTGCCAGCTAGAAACAAGGGAATGGTGCATTGGTGTACTGGTGCGAGAAATACGAGGAATCCATTATTAGGTGTTTTTAAAGATGTTAGGTGTTACAAAAATTAGAGGCCGAAAAGGGCCCGTATCGCTCCAATTGCACAAAATGCATAGTTTATAACAATTAATCCTAAACTTGCATTTAAATATCAGCTAAGTTTAGTAGAATATTAGTACCATGAGATAATCATCAAAGGCCACGGTTAGGTAGCCTGAAGCATGGAATGAAAAAAAAAAATATTATGTCAACAACCAATTTTTCATAAATGTACCTTTTTCCATGACGCAGAATTTTATTTCGAAATGTTCCCTTATAGTGAAATATCTATAAAAAGAAAAACACATTCTCTGAAACTGCTTCGTTTGATTATCAGGATATGCTCAGTCAGATTCCTTCGTTTAAGCCTTATCGGATAAACACATTTAACATAGACCCTATTGACTTTCGCGCCACGCAAAAATGGCCCCTTAGTGTGAAATAATCTTCTATGCTCAGCAACCCAACTACACACAAATCGAGGGTTAGGTGCAAGACTGTAGTAAGTGTATATACATTGTATATACACTTACTACAGTCTTGCACTGAACCCACGAAATGATAATCACGACATGATCTTCCAGATGGTTTGTTAATCGGGCAGATAAATGGGTCTTTCAGTCTGTTGAGTCAACCCTAAAAAATCATTATTATAATATGACCTACGCCGCCGGAGTGAAATAACCCCGTTGAATATTTTTGATATTACAAGGGAGTTATCACACTAGTGGAATAATTATGCAAATGACTTCAGAGCGAATAGCAACGCTATTTTGTAACCGCGAACATGACGTCATAATCTATGTTTTGTGACGTCATTTTTTAAACGGCGTTATAAGTTTCGCGTAAAATGCAAACGTTGAATTTCAAGAATTTTGACGATTTTTCGCTAAAATTCGGGTCATATTATAAACAGAATATAAAATTTGTGCTCATAAAATACAGCATTTATAAACGAGTCATCTAAAACAGATAAAAACTCGGCGCAGCCTCGTTTTTATCTGCTAAGATGACTCGTTTAATAAATTCAGTATTCAATGACCACTCATTGAATGTCCTCTATTTATTTTACCCAAGAAATACCTCTTCTCTGAAACTGTTTGCCAGAATTTTACACAACTGCATAGGAATGATAACCAGAGCATACTCTTTTAGATTCCTTCGTTTAATCCTGATCGTGCTGATAACATGGGTCCTATTGATTTTTGCGTCAACCAAAAATTGGCCCCTTTTTGTGAAAAATAAAACAACTTTTTTTTCTCTGAAAATGTGGGTCAGAATTTAACCTATTGACTTTCGCGACACGCAAAAATGGCCCCATAGTGTGGAATAATCTTCTATGCTCAACAACCAAACAACACAGAAATGATAATCACGACATGATCTTTCAGATGGTTTGATAACCGTGCAGATAAATGGGTCTTTTAGGATGTTGAGTAACCCCTTAAAATATTTGGGACATCACTCGGCCATTTCCGTAAACTGCAACAGACCTCGGATGTACATAAGGCGGATGAGTATGTAACAAAACTGTGCATTTTGTCAGGCGGAAACTGTGAAAAACTAGCGCGGAAACAACCGGTGCTATCTTTAGATTTATTGTTATCTTTATTTTTAGATTCTTTAACAGTAAATAACGGCTGAAAAATCTTAATTTTTGAGAAATATTCTCAAAAATTAAGATTTTTCAGCCGTTATTTAAGAAGCCAAAGATATCTATATAAGGATACGGTGGTTTCACGCCAGTGTCTTAAACGAGTAGTGTCGGCGACGTCGAATGTTTTCACTCAAAGTTTCAAGGGCTAACTCCATTTTAACTGACATCATCGAGTTTTTCAAAGGTTTTTCTTAAAGATAGTCCGTCTTTGTTCATCCAAGGTTGATCGTGAGATTGGCCGAATGTTGTTCCGAATGTCCTAAAAATCATTATTGTTTTAATAAAACAACTTTTTTCTCTGAAAATGTGGGTCAGAATTTAACCAAACTGCACATCAATGGTTATCAGGCTAGGCATTTTTAGTTCCTGCGTTTTATTCTTATCTAGCTGATATATGCTGTGTGGGTTGTCGAGCCAAGAAAATGGTGACATGTAGGGAAAATTGGGAAAAATAGAAAGAAAATTATTGTCTGCTCTAAAATGAAATGTTGGATATGAATAAATTTTGGAAGGAATATTCCTCGGATAGTCCTCTCTGATTTCTTTGTTTTTTGCCGTATGATGATGTGTAAAAGAAACAAGGGGAATTTATATAGAATTTCTTGTTATCAAAACTTGTGCATTTATTGACAGCTTTTTAAGAACCTTTCACAAAAAATGTTCTTATTTAACTTTATGATTAAGACTTGGAAATAATTTTCCCATTCGAGTAAAAAGGGGCGCTCATGTGAAATTGTTTGCTTAAATAAACATGTTTTCATTTATGGACGGATTTTTCTGAACTGTTATAGGATGTTTCTAATTATCTGGCCTTATGTAAATTGTTGCTGTCTATACGATTATGTGTCATGAAAATGGGGGCAATAACTCATTGGTAATATAACTCAAGCATTTATGTATTTTTTCTGATATAACACAGTGTTCCTCGTCATTCTTAAGCTACATAAAACATAATTCTGTCATGGAAAAAGCCTTCCGTGGTTTGAAATTCCTTGTAATCACACCTCAATTGGTCCTACATGTTCATGTACTATCATGGACACTTAGCCCTACTTTATCTTTCACAGAGTGACCATCGTAACATTACCCTTTCAATATTGCAAAGCAATCTATTATGCATTAACCCTGGGCTTTGATGAGCATCTGCTTACAAATAGATTATAGCTAAAAGTTAGTTACATCGTGAAATTGATGTTCATCTCAATCAAAACCATTCTAAATCGTTCACTCAGCGCTACATTCGTTCATTCCAAACACTCACTCAAACCATTTAAAAACGCTCAAACCCATTGAAAAATATAGAATCATCAACGTCATTGAAACTGAATTTTGATTGAGAAAAATCGCGAGTTCACTGACATTATTTAAATTGCTAGCGTCTCATAGGATCTGAGAAAAATAGGAAGCCATGTACAGAATATTTTATGCATTTCTTATTAAAGGGAGGTAATCAATATCACTAATTTTGTTCATCTTGAACAAAAATTTGCGCTAAAGGATTACCTCCCATTAAAGTCACTCAAAACTCGCTCCACACACTCATTCATTCACTTTCATTCCAAAATAATTCCAAAATCTATCACCTTGTCAATTTCACGATGTTGTTAACTGTAGCTTTTTACTTATGGTGAATTTCAATATTGAATTTTCATATATCTGCTACGCATTAAGTGCCAAGGAAGCGATACTGGTCCTCTTTTGACTCTTGTTGAAACGTTTAAACATATGTTATCTTTTATTCTTTTTGGTGGTTTATCGAGAAATAACGGTAGATTATCACTTGATAATCTCACAGCAAAAGCAGTGAAATTATCAAAAACTTAAACCCTGCTTTTGTGCATTTCACCCTATCTGACGTCATCTATGCGGGGCGAAATAAGTGACGTCACAATGAATGTTGCATAGCAATCACGTGCAAAATGACGCGCTTTACGAAAATATGTCATAGAATCCTCATATTTGTCTCATTTTTCGCATAAAAGAAATAGAATAATCGTTTGTTTTCGAGTAAGATCGAATAATATTTCATTTCGTGAACAACAAAAGCTATATTTTCACTCCTGGCTCTGCCACTCGTGAAAATATAGCTATTGTTGTTCACTCAATGAAATATAAATCGATCTTACACTGAAACAAACGATTATCCTCTATCTCTTCTGTGGTGCAGAACAGGGTCCACACTTTTTTCACTCTAAAGATGGTCAATTTTCGTGTAAAATATCAATACCTTATATCAGGAAAAAATCTCCCGTGAAATGTTTTTTTTATCTTATAACTATACAAATATCCGTGTGAATAAATGCCATGGCACATTTTTTATGATATCACATGATTATTTTTAGAACAATTACATAAAGCGCTTATTTTTTAGAAACTTGCATTTCTGTTAGAAACATCGACGAAAACAACGCAAACAGAGCTTATAAGATAAATATAATACGTACTTAATGTATTGTAAATATAATACATAGGCCTACTTAGTGTATTCTATTAAAAAACTTACTCGGTTGTGGGAATTAATAACTGACTTGGAAGAGCCTCGATAATTATCAATTCCCCCAACCTGGCTAGGTATTTTTTTCATACAAAAAATAAAGTACGATCTTCCACTGAAACGGAATAATGTACAACAATCCATTAAATGTTTGATCGATGGTCCCACCTATTGACCTCCGTCAAGACACACACACACTTTTCGGCAACACAAAATGGCGGAATAAGACTGCGATCAACAATCACCCAACTCTGCATTTAGGATGACGAAATGGGGCAAACTATTCCCAAATTATACCCCGCTTTGCATGCTCACTTGCGTGCAAAGCGGGGTGTAATTTTCAAACAGTTTGAAACGTTTTGCAACCTTTAACGCAGGACCGAAGAAGATAAGTGATCTAATTGGCCATTTGGACGCCTCAAAAAGTACGCTTGGAGTAAGGAGGGAGGGTAGGGGATTTAGAATCAGCATGTCGGTCGGACGATCGGTCCTTCGGTTTGTCTGGCCGTAGCTTTTTTTGTGTCCGATCTATTTCACAGAAACTATTTCAAGTTTTTAGATAATATGTATCGTTCAGAGATGTGCATATTTTGTTTTCGCTGAATAATGGCCCTTAAATACACCCATGTAACCTTATTATGGACAAAGCGGTGTGTGCGGGAGGTATTAGCCAGTTAATTGAAGTGTCATTTTAATCAAATCAACTGGAGCAGTTACCATTCTGTCAGTCATATCGCGGCGGCTGGAACACATTGCAAAAGTTTCCAGGGGCCAGATTCATCAAAACATTTAAGACGTATTTGTGTCTTACTGATGGCTTTCGAAACAGTTACAACAACAGTCACTTTACATAGGTATAGATAGATTGGTGATACGTGATTTTTGTCCTTAATATGTGGTAAGCCATAGGTAAGACAAAAGTGCGCCCTAAATGTTTTGGTGAAACAGGCCCCTGTTATTTCTCTCACCGGTACTACTATTACATTCTTTTCTAGCTTCCAGCTGTTATCCAACTTAGATAACGATTATCCATCCGTTGGTGTAAGACAAATGTCGGAAAGGAAATGTTCCAACGCCGGGGATCGAACCCGTGGCATTGCATAATTGAAGATTGAGAATCTGAAACGCTACCAACTGCGATATGGTGGCGACACGTTTTTGTAGATAAAGATAAGAAACACTTACAATTGTGAGTATAGTGTGTGGATTTTGTTTCTTTTTCTCTTTAGCTCACCTGAGCACGAAGTGCTCATGTGAGCTATTGTGATCACCTTTCCGGCGTCCGTCCGTCGGTCGTCGGTCGTCGTCCGGCGTCCGTCAACAATTTCTTTAAACAACATCTCCTCCTAAACTACTGGGTCAATTAACACCAAATTTTACAGAAATGTTGCTTAGGTGGTCCCCTTCAAAAATAGCTAAAAGAATTGAAATCCATGAAAAACCCTTGTTGCTTTGGCAACCAAAGGTGAAATTTTAAGAAAATCTTAAAAATTCTTCTTCTCATCAAACAGGAGTCCTAGAGACTTAAAATTTGGTATGGATGATCAGTTCATAGACCTGAATAAGAATAGCTAAAATCATATCTGTTGGGCCACCAGGTGCGGAGCACCAGGGGGAGGGGCTAGAACTTTGGGTAAATTTTGTAATCTTTAACCTTCTTCTTCTTTGGAACCTGGATCCCTACAGACTTGAAAATTGGCATGGATGATGAGTTCATAGACCTTAATTAAAATAGCTAAAATCATATCTGTTGAGCCACCAGGTGCAGAGCATCAGGGGGAGGGGTAGTACTTTTGGTAAATTCTGTGTTCTTAAACCTTCTTCTTCTTCGGAACCAGGAGCCCTACAGACTTGAAAAATGGCTTGGATGATCAGTTCATAGACCTGAATAAAAATAACTAAAATCATATCTGCTGGGCCACCAGGTGCAGAGCACCATGGGGGAGGCGGTGGTACTTTGGATAAATTTTATAGTCTTAAACCTACATCTTCTTCGGAACCAGGAGCCTTACAGACTTGGAAATAGGCATGGATGATCAGTTCATAGACCTGAATTAAAATAGCGAAAATCATATCTGTTTGGCCATCAGGTTTCGGAACACCAGGGGAAGGGGGATAGTACTTTGGTTAAATTTTGAAATCTTTAACCTTCTTCTTCTTCTTCGGAACCAGGAGCCCTACAGACTTGAAAATTGGCAAGGATGATCAGCTTGTAAACCTTAATTAAAATAGCTGAAATCATGACTATTGGATCACCAGGTGCAGATCATCTGGGGGGAGGGGGTAGTGCGTTGTTGAAAATTTTGAAATCTTTGACTGTCTTCTTCTGATGAACCAGAATCCCTAAAGCCTTTGTTTTTGACATGAATGATCAGCTCATAGATCTTATCTGAAATAGCTAAAATCATGAATGTTTGGCCACCAGGTGCAGAGCACCAGCGGGCAGGAGGGTAGCTTTTCAGAGGAATTCTTAGATATATAACCTTCTTCTTCTGATAAACCATGTGCCCTACAGACTTGAAAAATGGCAAGGATGATCAGCATATGGACCATAATTAGAATAGCTAAAATCATAACCGTTGGGCCACCAGGTGCGGAGCCACCGGGGGGGGGGATAGTACTTTGTAAAAAATTTAAATCCATAACCTTCTTCTTCTGATGAACCAGAATCCCTACAACCTTTATATTTGACACAGATGATCAGCTCATAGACCCTATTTTACATAGCTATAACCATGAATGTTTGGCTACCATGCAAAGAGCATTGGGGAAGAGGGTAGTATTTCGGGTCAATTTTGAAATTTTAAACCTTCTTCTGATGATGAAGTAGGAATCTTACAGGCTCTAAATTTGGCATGAGTCATCAGCTCATATACTTTAATCAAAATAGATATAGTCATGATTGTTTTGTCACCAGGGGCAGAGACCCAAGGGGAGGGGGTAGTGCTTTGTGGTAGATTTAACAATTGTTAAAAATTCTACTAAACCAGATTTCCTACAGCTTTTTCATTTGATATAGAATAATCAGCTTATAGAACTTAATTTAAAAAGCTATTATGATTGTTGGGCCACAAGGTGCAGAGCAACAGGGGGATGAGGGTAGTACTTCAGGTCAATTTTAACATTTGAACTTTTTTAAGCTCACCTGAGCACAAAGTCCAGCTTCCGTCCTTTGGTTGTCGTCTGGCGTCCATCAACAATTTCCTTAAATGACATCTTGTCCTAAACTACTGGGCCAATTTACTCCAAATTTTACAGAAATGTTTCATAGGTAGTCCCCTCCAAGACAGCTTAAAGAATTGAAATCTATGAAAAACTTTGGTTGCTATGGCAACCAAAGTTGAAATTTAAGAAAATCTTTAAAATTTTTCTTCTGATGAAGGAGAAACCCTACAGCTTTGGAATTTGCCTTAGATGATCAGTTCATAGACCTTAATTATGAGAGCTAAAATTATAACTGTTTAGCCACCAGATGCACATTACTAAAGTTATCCCAGATATTCTCTTGTAAAATGATCATGCAAAAACCAACGACTGATAACAGTTCCATTTTGGATCTTGTATTTTCAAACAGCAATAGTAAAACTGAGACTGTGGGATCTTACTGGCCTGACCATAAGATTATTTTCCTTGACACATAAATTTGTTACAGTTCAATAACTTTTTCCAAAAGAAATGCAAGTTACCCTTAGGTGCTTTGACTCAGGTGAGCGGACCAGGGCCAAAGGCCCTCTTGTTTTGACATAGGTATGGCAATTTAAGATAGTGGACCCGTAATGGTTCGGCAATGTTTCGGAAGTTATCACTTTAATGGTGTTAACCGAGGCTTCCTAATGATTTTCATTAAGAAACCTCGGTCAACATTGTGAAAGACCACGAGTTCTGAAATGTTTCGGAATTATTACGGGTCCACTGCCTTAATGCAAAAAAATTTATCTGTTCGTTACATCGCCTGTTTGAAATACAAGATTTATTTCAAACTACTCTTGAGGATTAAGTATCAGATACGTGATTCTTGTCCGTTTTTTTTTCTTTATTATCTTAGAGCCTTTGTTATTACGCTCTCATGTTCCAATCGGATTAATCAAATCATCACAAGATACGCTGGTTACACTGCCGGATGTCCAAGTATGAAAGACAACAAAGGTAAATAACTCAAAAATTAAACTGGGTAGAGTTATGGTTCATGCGTACTGCACTCCGATATCACGCGAGGAACATAATACAGTTAAAACATAGTGAAATTAACCAGGTGAATGATTTTGGAATGACTTTAGAATGAAATTGAATGAGAGGCTATTTAATGGGAGGTAATCCAATATTGCAATTTTGTTCAGGATGAACAAAATTAGCGATATTAATTACCTCCCTTTAATAAAATATGCATATAAGTTCAATAAATAGATTCATATTTTCTTCAAAAACCTAACAGGCGCTTACAATTAGAATTTAGTCAGTGAAATTGCGATTTTTCTCTATCAAAATTTATTTGGAATGACGGTGTTGATTCTATATTTTTCCATGGGTTCGATTTTTTTGAATGATTTGAGTGAGTGTTTGGAATAAGTGAATGGAGCGCTGACTGAGCGATTTAGAATGGTTTTGATGTAGGCAAATGTCAATTTCACGATGTTATTAACTGTATAAGTTCAGGTCAATGGGACATATGATATCAGAATAATACCCCTTGCAAAAAGATCAACTAAAGCCATCCAATGAATATTATTTAAAATGTAGACCTCTCCGGTGTTTAAAATAAGAAGACGATGCAAACTGTTTGCAAATTATACCCACTTTGCACACAAGTGCAACTGTAATGTGAGGTACACTTTGCATTTACAGTTCGCACCATCTTTTCACATTGAACGCTGGTTAGGTAACTACCTTTTTATCCAAATGAATAAGGTAAATGTTTCGAAAGAAATTGATGTTGTAAGTTGGCACGAAGGTACATTAAACCCAAAAAATAAGCTTGAACCTTCCAGATATTCTCATGATGAAATCACATTTCGAGGAAAAATGAATACATACAAACATCAATTTAAACGGCAACATTTCTCTATTGAATTATTATATTTATAACATTTTTTTTTTTTCATTCAAAGAAAGAGTTTGTTAAATAGTGTATATAGTTAAAGAAAAAAATGTTATTTTTTATCTTTTCGGTTCTTTTCTCCATCTTAATTTTCCTTTTGTTCTTTTCTTTTAGATCGGCTGCCATTCACATCTTTTGCTTCCTTTCTTCTTCTTCTTCTTCTTCATCTTTTTGTCCCTCCTCATTTTCCTCGTCCTCCTCCTCCACCTCTACGTTCTTCTTTCTTAGCTCGACTGCCATTCAAACTTCTTTTCCTCCTTTCCTCTTCTTCTTCTTCTTCTTCCTCTTCTTCTTCATTTTCCTCCGCCTCTTCTTCTTCTCTTTTTGTTCGACTGCCATTCAAACTTCTTTTCCTCCTTTCCTCTTCTTCTTCCTCTTCCTCTTCTTCTTCATTTTCCTCCGCCTCTTCTTCTTCTCTCTTTGTTCGACTGTCATTCAAACTTCTTTTCCTCCTTTCTTCTTCTTCCTCTTCTTCTTCATTTTCCTCCGCCTCTTCTTCTTCTCTCTTTGTTCGACTGCCATTCAAACTTCTTTTCCTCCTTTCTTCTTCTTCCTCTTCTTCTTCCTCTTCTTCTTCATTTTCTTCCGCTTCTTCTTCTTCTCTCTTAAATCGATTTACATTTATCTTTGATCCCCGTTGTAAGATTTCCAATAGGTCGTCTCTTTTCCTTAGCTGGTGTTTATTCAGACCGCGTAATTCTAATCCCTCTTTATCCACTCTAGAGTCTACTTCGTTTTCAGTCGCAACGCCTTTTAACGGAAGTACCGGAAGTGCCGGAATTGGTTTTGCCCGCGTGTCAGAGTTAGTCATTTCTTCCATAATGATATTGCGAATACCAATAAGTATATCACGAAGATTGTTTTGTAAAGCTGTATTCGTGCTTAATTTCACCTTCTCTGTGACGCAATATGCGGACGGTACAATGATGCAGATCATCTGAAAATAGACATAATTTACATTTTCTTGCACGCTTTTCGGTGGACTATCGACAAATAACAATAGATGCGATAACAACATCAAACCATTAATTGTTTATCTGTTTTAGTGATTTTTAAGCGTTTGTTGGATGACTTTGGGGTATTTTGAGAGGTACTCATGAGTCATTGTTTGGAATGAATTAATGGAGCGCTGATTGAGTGATTAAGAATGATTTTAATCGGACAGTTGGTCAATTTCTTAAATGTACCTTACTTTCCTTCATTTTACTTTATTTGACGTTGTCTAAGTGAATCTATTAACAAGTGATATCATGACGTAAGCTATCAATCACGTGCCAAATGACGGGTTTGAAGAGAAATCCGGATCAAAATGGTCAAATTTCATCTCATTTCTGCATAAAATAAGTAATACAGTTAACAACATCGTGAAATTGACATTCATCTCGATCAAAACTATTCCAAATTGCTCACTCAGCGCTCCATTTATTTATCCCAAACACTCACTTAAACCATTCAAAAACGCTCAAACTCATTGAAAAATATAGAATCAACAACGTCATTTAAAATGAATTTGGATAGAGAAAAAATAGCGATTTCATTGACACAGCTCAAATTGTAGGCGTCTAATAGGTTTTTAAAGAAATAGGTATCTATAGAAGTTGTATGCACATTTTATTAAAGAAGACAGAAGAAATGACCATTATTCCTTATTTGGAAATGCTAATTTGCATAGCAACGACCATGTCATCTTAAACCAAAGTATCGCGTGATTTGGACCGTTATTACTCGTCTGTTTATCTAGTTTTCCTCGTGAAAATCCCAGCGACTTCGTTAAATTATGCTTTTTTTTATAGGTCTTAATATTTGAATATAGGGCTTATCTCAGAATAGATTTAAATAATTATCATCTATCCCGTCAACCCTTTCCGACGTTGTCTCTCACCAATGGGTAGATAATCGTAAACCTATGTGAGATAGCAGTCGGAGGCTAGGAAAGAGTGTAATGGTAGTACAGGTGTAAGAAATACCAGGAATCCATTGTTAGGTGCTCCGACCGCCGCGATATAACTGCGAAATTGTTGAAAGCGGCGTAAAACCCATTTAAACAAAACATCTATCCCGTCAAACAGTTTTTGAACAATGAGAGAAAACACTTTGACATCCTAGGGAAAAAGAAATCTTCGACAATATGGATTTTATGAAAATACTCGATTTTATACTAAAACGACTCACTTAAGATCATACACTTTTGACTCAGTCCCTTTGCAAATCAGAACGATTTTTTGGTTTTGATTTATTGATTAAATGAAGTTTAACGCCGCTTTCAACATTATTTCAGTTATATCGCGGCGGCTGGAGCACCTAACAATGGATTCCTGGCATTTCTCTCACCAGTGCATGTACAACCATCACATTCTTTCCTGGACTCCAGCTTCTATCTCACATAGGTCGACGATTATCAATCCATTGATGAGAGACAAATAGTCGGAAAGAATGAGTGCCGCCGTCGGGGGCGATTTTTGGTTAGTCAATTCGCTGTCCCGTTTAATACAGACACAAGAAGGCAGGAAAGGATGAAATTTAACGTGTAGACAGACGGACAAAATATTTTTTAACGTTAAAAAATTCTGAAAATCAATATTCTTCATGGTATTGGATGGAACATGTGATATGATAAGGAAGAAATATGCTTCATTTGTAGGGTACATGTGAATTCAGTTTGTACAGGGCCTTATATGTTGCTTACACAAGACGAACGCCATTTTAGATAGTTTAAGATTTTCAAAGATAAGATCAATCGTCATTTCTAACTTAGAACTGGAAATCTGTTAAATGCCCTTCTTTGCGTAAATCTAACAAAATACAGTGACCTAGTACTCTGCATGGTAAATTGGCACGTGATTTAAACTATACTCTCAATCCTACGTTGTTAGACTTTAGGGAGGTGATTACACATGGGTTACTCTCCGCCAGCGGCCTGGGTTCTTATCCTTGTAGACCATGTAATATATTAGTACAGTTAACAATACCGTGAAATTGACAAGGTAAATGATTTTGGAATGATTTAGGAATGGAATTGAATGAGTGTGAGGAGCGAGTTTTGAGTGAATTTAATGGGAGATAACCCTATATCCCAAATTTTGTTCAGGATGAACAAAATTTGCGATAATGATTACCTCCCTTTAATATACAAAAGCTTGACGATTCTATATATAACTTCCTATTTCTTCAAAGACCTATGTGACGCCAATGATTTAAATTATGTCAGTGAAATCGCGTTTTTTCTCTGTCAAAATTTTTTTGAATGACGTTGTTGATTCTATTTTTTTCAATGGGTTTGAGCGATTTTGAATGGTTTGAGTGAGTGTTCGGAATTAATAAATGGAGCGCTGAGTGAGCGATTTTGAATGGTTTTGATTGAGGTGAATGTAAATTTCACGATGTAAATAACTGTAATGGTGATGTGTTCGATCAATGTCAAGGGTATGGTCAACTTTATCATAGCTATCCAAAGAATCACTGGTGTTTAACGATGTTACCGTAAAATGCTTGTCTATGATTTTGTATGTTGGTTTGCTATGATTCTGTATTGCAAAAGAGCGGGAAAAATTTCTTTTCCTCGATTTGCACGGGATTCTGTCTCATACACATTGCTTTACTACAACTGACCGCATGGCTGACAATTTGGTAAGTTTTTCTTATTTCTAAATATTATCGTTTAATTTTTTCTGTATCGATTTCATATCGATGAAAGGTGTATGTTTGTCTATGAGCGTGACTCTGAGGCGATGGTTTTTTGAAAATGGTGTGTTGGTTTCTTGAAGGCATTTGTGAAACTTTATTGACTTATTTGTGATATCTTTTATAAAAACGCGATATGTTTTATCAGGAAAATACATTAGTAAATCAGTTTATGTAATTCCTTTGTAGGAAAATGTTAGATTTAAATTGACAGATGAACTTGTGGGGGAGTTTCTTGGTGACCCGGGAAAGATTGGAGAAGGAAATCAAGAACAGGTATGTAGATGTTATTTTGTACCTATCTAAGAAATATTCTTGTGTCGTAAAAAAACACTAAGGAAGTTAATGAAGTTTGAAACCGGATTTACATATGAGTACACATGTAAGCGGGTAAACAGTTCCAAAACGCTTCGCATAGTTTTCATCTTGAACGCAGAGCTGGTTCATGCAAAATGAAAGTATTAAGAAGCCTACGTTAGATTTAATTTGGAAGCAAAGTATTTAATTATGCTTTTAAAACGTATTTATTTACTACTGAAAATTTTCGATTTTTATTTCATTACCCCTTCATGGTTTCAGGTAATATGTTCATGCATACAGCCTTACGACATTCCCATGAATATATAAATATATTTGGTTTCAAAAGAAAGTGTGCACTTTTGAATTTTAAATTTCTCTGAGATTACACAATGTATCGTCACGAAATGTCGCATGACTATCCCCAAGAGTATGTACAGACGCTATTTGAAAGCAAAAATCGTGTGATTAGCAAATATCTTTTGCTGAATTGATACAATGGATTTTGCAAGTTTTGCATGTGCATCTCGCATTTGACGAGTGATTGGTCTAAAAATGCATCCAATCGAATCTTTGCGGCTTTCCTAAGCATGAAATTACATCTTCAAAACAATTATGTGTGATGCAAAAGCGTGCTTTGACTACCAATAAACGTCGTTGAACAAAATCGAACCTTGTCAGATTTAGAATGTCATTAAAATTGATTAGGCATTCATGTTCCAATAGAAATCGAGGTCATCATTTTATACGGCCTTTAATAAGCTAATCGAGATGACAAAGAACGACATAGCATCATTCACCGACGAGTAACTGGCCTAACAACGTAGCAATGTCTAACGTTGACGTACACGTAACGTATGCATACAAATTAAAACTGTTGTTTGGAATTGGCTTTGAATGGCTTCTAAAACTCTATAATACAACATCAACACATAGCTCTTACCAAAGAAAAAAGTTGTAAGGAGGTAAAATTTCAAAAATATAGGTTCTGTCTGCGCGTATGCAGCATGCGATACATTATCCAAATCTGATTTGATTTTTAATTTCAAAAGGTCTTGACTTAAGTATGGTAGCAAAAAACTCCATAATTTTCATCCAACTTATCAATAGAAATCGAAAAAGTGAAAGTGCACACTTTCTTATGGAACTCAGTATATATTGAATCAAGAGAAAAAACGCCCACTCACAATCGAATTTACCGTCAATCAAGTTGATTTACAAAAATGATAATCTTGTATAGGCAATATGGAAATATGATTTTAATTCAAGATTTTTTAGCTCGGCTGTTATCGGAGAAAACCCGAGGTATTGCTATAGCCTCCGTGTCGTCGTCGTTGTCGTCGCCGTCGTGCGAAAACGTTGACATTTTGTTATATCTCTGGTTCTACTGAAGGCATTCACTTGAAACTTGGCACACATGTTCACCATCAAAAAAACAACCTATACTATCAAGGGGGATAACTCTAGATGCATTTTGTGCAAATTATGCCCCTTTTTCGACTTAGATTTTTTCCCACCATCCAGCACTCAACAGCCGAGCGTAGGCACCCTTAGGTGGTGCTCTTGTTTACGTGTATGAGCCAGTTTAGAAACTTTCATACTTAATTGGTTGTGTTCTTCGACAAAATGCCTTCATTTGAAGAATTGCAATATTTCTTCAACGAGTGTAAGTGGATGGCTATTTACTCGTACCCATATTGTTATTGAATAACGAAAGTGTCGTAAATACAGCTTTACTCGAGCTGTATTTACGACATTTAAGTCGCCAATCGAAAATATGTTTTCGATAAAGGATAACGAAACTTCTTGACAACGATAAAAGATTCTTGATGATTTGGCTTAAATTGTTTTGCAGGAGGACTCCACGTTACTGAATGGGCCCTTCGATGACGAGGTCATTATTAAAGAAAGTTACCAGGATGGGATGACTGGAATAAAATCAAAGACAGGTACGCGCTATTTTGTATGATTGCTATTCTAAAATTCTAACGCGAGTGCGTAAAACACTTTGAAGACGTAACGGAAAACTATCTAAAATCACAATGTAAACCTTATTCTCTCACTCTCTCTCGCTCTCTCTCACTCTTTCTCTCTAACACCTTCATTTGAAAATTGAGGATGTCAGGTGTAGAGGATATAATCAAGAACTAATTTCATTTTCGCGTTAATGAGTCAATGAATAAAGTCTTTGGAGGAGGAGTTTTATGCACAAGGTAAAATCCGAGGACGGAGCCTGAGACAATTTTTTTTGTATGATATCTCCTCCCCACTTTATTCATGGACACATCAACGCTAAAATGAGATAATATCCACAGTAAAACACAATCACGATTCTAAATACTTTGTTCTATCCCTTTTTGAGTATACATTGTCTGGGTGTAAAAAGAATGAAAGACCAATGATACTGACATTGGGATAATTGAAAGAAAATGAAACGCGTCACTTATCACGTTACGTTATATGGCGTCAAAAGCATAAGAATTTTATTGCGAATAAAGCTCTAATCGATTTCTTTTTATATGTGTTTTATGCTATTGTGTTACAAGTTCATTTAATATCAAATAGGAAAACGGTGACAAACAGGAGCTGCAAAAGAGGCTCTACAAGTGTGACGACTGCAGGTACTGTACCAAGGCGCCATCTTATCTCCATATGCACAGGAGGAGCATTCACCAGAGTAGACGATTTCATTGTGAATTATGCAGTAAGACATAAGATTAAAATTTCGTGAATAAACACATACAAACCGTTCACCAAAAATTACATCTGTTATGCTACAAGTGTTCACATACTTTTTATACAAGGTTTAGCTTGCCACACTGTGTCTGTCCACGATAGTGCAAAATCTTAGTATAAATGTAATCAGTGCAATGAGTCTTTTTTATGATAAAACCTATTACATTGGGCAAGTAAACAAACATATAAGTATCAGACCATTTTCTTGTAGGAAATACAATATGTAAGTATAATGGAACGAAAATGAATTAATTTATGTGCGCTTAAGGACGATTGCTAGAATTAATTTTCTGAGATAGAATTTTTTAATTTTTTCATATTTTGTAGATAAAAGTATGCTGATTTCAAAAATAGAAAGAAAAAAGGGGGTCACCGAATCAGATTTTTCGTAAAACGTCATAGAATGTCAAAGGTATCGAGTAAATTTTTGTCCGATTTTCTCGCCTATTTTCATTTCTTGGTAATTACATAAAACCGTAACACAATCAAATCTAATCAAACAACTAATATCAATTTTATTTTAATTTCATAGATAGGAAGTTATTTTCACTGAATCTAATACACAATTAGCGATTGAAAGAAAAAATAATGATTTTTTTACGTATTTTTTCCGAGTCCGTAAAAGCTGGTAGATCGGAAATGAACGAGAATATTTTCAAAATTTATAACTTTTGATCAAATTTCTCAAAAACTCTGAGATAGAAAATTTTGTTTTTTCTATATTTTGTAGATAAATATATGTTCGTGTGATATTGATATAAAAAAGGTATGGTCACCGTGCTAACTTTTGAGAAAAAATGCAAAATTCTAGGTCACCCAGTTTTGACGCTAAGGAAAAAATCGCTCAAGATTCTTTTTCTCGTACCAATTTTATGTACAAAATCAATGGTATTCAATCCTTCTTAAATTAATCGATTATGGAGTTGAATTCCTCAACAATTAGGGTATCACTATGTTTTGGGTCAACGAATCCCAAGGTCAAATCATATGAAAAGGTCAAGGTCATATGTCAAGGCCAACGTAACATAAATCACGCAAAAAATTTGTGTTTTCAAAAATCTTCAAGCCTGTTGAAAATATAATACTCACATATGAAATAATAATTTATCTTGTCAATAAGCATAATAAAATTCCCTGATCGAAGTCATATGATGAGATCAAGGTCATCTATCTCACTCACACCCCCATCCCCCAATAAAATTTCAAATACCCCCTGGTCTGTTAAGAAATAATCCAAACATTGAAAATTAAAAATCATTTGACAACGACAGGATCGTTTATCAAGGTCAACCTTTCAAAATAACCCCGTCAAAATGAAATGGGACGGTTCCATGTAACTATCGGATATACGACTGATAACGTTGTTTGATGTCTATTATGCGCGGGAACGTTAACGTCACAAAAACCTACAAAAAACGACGCTGACGTCATATCCTTTTTTTCTATGAAATAAAATGGCTGTGATGATTTATATCATTATGTATTAGTAAAAGGATTAATTAATCGGCTTCATGAAAGCATTTTCAGCGAAATATAGATATTAAGAGGGGTTTTGTAGTGTTTTCGTTACGTCTGAGATAAGTGCAAGTTTGGCGCACATACTCCTTGTTGAAGAGTTCGATGCGCAAAGACGTTGCGCAAGAACGAACTCCCGAAATCGTCCTTAATAGTGATATTACGTGTAGCAACGTCAATTCGCCTGATGACGTTACATTAATTACGCCAAAATGACTTCATATTTCCAGCGGCGACGTCAAATAGAAACATTTGATATGGCCGCACAGTAAGAATGTAAAGATGTAGTTGTGACATTTCAATGTAGTAATTTTTTGCAAGAGGCATTAGCCGAACTATCAAAATAGAGTATATTATTTTAAAGAATTAATTCTAGTTTCTTAAAACTAAATGCATATATTACTCGGTCTACAACATCATGTGCGGAAAAAATGCACATAGGATTGTGCCGTCAGTCAAGATGTGTGTTTACTATTTTAACAGGCAAAATTTTCTTTTACAGCATAAATGTGACTAGCTGCAAGGAACAAATCCAAGTCTTCGAAAAGTATCTAATGTGACTAGCCTTTACCTAGAGTATTGTTTATATTACTTACGGAACCGTAACAAAGAACTCAGGCGTAGACCGTAAGGCGATTAACTGTGTTTGTGCAATCAGTGCAAATTAGAACGGAAAACAAAGACCTTTGATTTTTTTTAAAAGAAAAATAAGTTGAAACAAGTTGGCAAAATCTCACACAAAAGCCCGTTACAATGCTGGTTGTCAAAGTATGGCAAAAAAACCCAAAAAAGAATAATTAGAAAATTAAGCTATAAAGAGTAACATTTTCTGTATACTTCAGTCCGTAATCGTGAGAAGAACATAACCCCCAACTTTCAAGTCAATCGGACATAAGGTGACAGAGTTATACTCCGGACAAAGGAGTGGATGCCACCCGTCCGTCGGTCGTCGGAAGCCATGGGTTATCACGTAATTCTTTGGACAGAAGTACAACAATCGCAAGGCCGAAGAGAATCCTTAGGTCTTAGACATGTCGTTAAATCAGTTAAAAGAGGTCGCGGTCATCAGACGATCAATGTACGGTGTTGTGCTTGGAAATCTTTACCGCATCATCCTATTGTAACCGCTGTCACCATACGGGGACATGCGTGGGTCGTAAGGTGTACAGTAGATCTAAGTGAATGATGCCATCGTCTCCATGGGGGATGCCCAGTTACCATGCAGCCACATCAGCTAGTCTTGTGATAGATTTGGAAATACTGTGAACACAGCACAATTTTGTGTTTACATTCGCCATAAAAAACGTACAATATCAAATGTTCCGTACGATTTTTTTTTTAAAATATTGCACTACATTTATATCCTGGTTAAATACAGGATTAAATACAGGATTCTCAGAATAAAATCGCATCTCTATGAAATTAACGAGTTTGTGCTTTAATTTGGAAGATATATTTGTTGATTGATTATGAGCTGCAGTGACAGGTTAGTTTGGCTTTTTTAAATGATAGCCATTTGTTGATTTACCAACTTGAATTTCTCACAAGGCAATATTATTGTTAAATCTTTTGATCATTTGTCGCTATTGTTAAACATATATTGACTAATTTCTAATGATGTGCCAACATAGTTAACAATTAGTTTCTAGATTTTTTTTGTCTGACGTGTTACCATTTTTAATTTGTAGAAAGTATTTTTATTGAAGAAAGTAAAGTTATAGATTAATTTTAATCGAAGATGATTGTGTCCTGTTTTATAGATGTCGCAGTTGGTCTGAAATTGACAAAGAACTGAAAAATATTTCATACAAGCAATAACAGTATTCAGAGAATTGAACACTATTCAACCTGAAATGTTGAATCGTTCTTCTTAATTGATACAACTACCTACGACCAACAGTCGATTATGTATATTTTTCGTATAAATTTGCGTTTTCAAATGGTTCGGCTTCACATAAACTTTGGTAGATAATCACATATTAACCAACACACCAGCAATACTCTTCTTCAATTAACCAATATACCATCTTCAATTAACCATGTCTTTAGAAAAATAAATATTCACTAAAAATCGATTTCACCGTGGACCATCATTGTTATAAGAGGCAAATAAGAAGAACACAATACAACTTCATCTGAAACAACCGACACTTGGCAAGCGTTTGCTTTCTTTGTAATCAAAGAGCCATTTAAAAGATTTTCTTCATAAATGAATTTATTTTAAGTTTAACATTCATGATAAATGAAGATCAAGACAAAGAGGTAGTGCAAAGTGCAATGAAAATCGTTTACTTTGTCTGGGGTGATCCATTTTAAATTTATTCAATGCATTCTCCAAAATTACGAACATTCCATACGACATGTGTATTGTTTACAAAAACTACCTATATAATCATAGCAAACCAACATACAAAATCATAGACAACCATTTTACGGTAACATCGTTAAACACCAGTGAGAATGCTAATCAGTTGAAAACATACGAGCTCGTAAGTTTAACAGTTTTGGCTTATATGCATGCTTTATAATACTATTTTCTTTATTTCTATATTTTCATAGTATAGGCCTCAATGAATCTTTTATCTCTTTAAACTTCAACAACGCCAAACAAAGAAAACATCCACGGGTTGAGATCTCTGCATATGCAACATAAACGTGTTCGAAGTATTTGTAATTTTTTGGAAATTACATTCTTTCTATTTTTATGATATAGAGGATAATCGTTTGTTTAAGTGTAACATCGATTTATATTACATTGAGTGAACAACAAAAGCCATATTTTCACGAGTGGCAGAGCCACGAGTGAAAATATAGCTTTTGTTTTTCACGAAATGAAATATTAATCGATCTTACTCGAAAAACAAACGATTGTTCTATTTCTTTAATGCAAAAATGAGACAAAATGTGAAATTTCTAGGACATATTTTCGTAGAGCGCGTCATTTTGCGCGTGATTGCTATGCAACGTTCATTGTGACGTCACTTATTTCGTCCGGCATAGATGACGTCAGAAAGGATGAAATGCACAAAAGCAGGGTATAAGTTTTTGATAATTTCACTGCTTTTGCGGTGAGATTATCAATTGATAATCTACCGTTATTTCTCGATAAACCACCGAAAAGCATTAAAGAAAAAGAAATATTGCATGTTGTAAATAGGGAGTCAACGTTTATCTTGTCAATTTTATTGTAATTTAGGCATGTTTTCCTGGATAACAGATCAATCGCATTTCTGCAATCGATTTACATGGCTTTAAATTTGCAAAACCTTAAAATATATATTCGAAAAGGGATAACGAAAAAGTTTCAAAAAATGTGAATGTAAACAGAATATATACTTACGAATGCCAATGCGAGCTTCATCATTTTGGTTGCAGGTGTCGTTTCATTAAATGACTCTATGAAATTAATCCTCACTGTTCTCAAGTGTTCTTCACTGTATTCAGGTTTAAAACAGAAATCTATCCAAGCAATAAAATTATGCATTGATTGCATATATCAAGATCGTGTTGTGCGATAGAGCGTGTGATCACCATTTTCAGTACTACATGCGATGATCCAGAGGGGGGGGGATTTCGGGAGGTCCAGGACCCACTGGAATTTTGACAAGTATACTAAAACACAGAAGAACGTTACACTAGAACTATTTTATTTATTCAGAGATCTTTTAAAAAAGGCTTTTTCTCGACCGTCAATGCATAGCAATTTTCTTAACCCTTTCCTGTTTTACAAAATTTCAGACCTGTCCAAATTCAAAGATTTTGCAGACGAAAATTTAAGTGGATTTAATTTGAAAAATAACCATTCAGTAGGGTAGAAAATAGTGTGGAAAAAGAAGAAATTGCTTGTCAGAAGCAATTTCTTCTTTTTTCACAATGCTTTCTCAATCATAAAATCACAGGCACGTAAAGAGCAGTAATTAAACAGCAAAGGGTTAATTGATAATACAATACACACCAATGATATCAAAAGTTGAGATAACATCGATACAAGCGTCTATACGACGTCATAATACATTTGATGGCGTCCATTTGCCGTCTAACAGTACACATCGAGCCGATAAGATTGCAAGAAAGAAGCGAGAGGCCAACGATGCGGGTCCGATAAACTCTACTAACTCCCTTAGCAAGCATGATGGTTCTTTACAAGATAGAAATAGAGTCATGATAATTAAACTATTTAAGGAAAGGCCATAACTATATAAAGTTAGTCGAAAGTCAAGGGTAATTTAATTATAACAAATTTTGATATGGTCTCTAAATCGGTAATACTCACAGCATCTGAACAATTTGATGAAGAAGCGACGCATGCTGGTAAAACAATTATGTGCATGTTTTAAGAGATTCGGTCAAATGTTTTGGAATCCATATTGATAACGATGACTATATCAATTCTGTCCCAATTTGAAAAGGATAGATCCTTACGATGATACATTCATTCTGTATTAGTTTGCAGAAAATCCAATGAGAGCTCTTGATTCTTTTACGAGTTAAAGTCTACAGAAGCATAGATAGACACAATGACAGATGGACCAAAAGCGCGCCATTGCCACTGCTCTTCCGACCTTTGGTCAGTCGAAATGGAAATTGTCCTGTGGAAGGGTGGACAAGAAAGATGTTGCTCCTCCCACTGATGTAGTAATACAGGTTCAAAAGACCGATGGGACATGACAAATGTCACCAAATTTCTCTCCTCCTGATTGTGGTCCGGCCCTTGATTCCTCTCTGCTATCTGAAGCTGATTCTGCCTCTAAAAACGAGAAAAAAAGGAATACAGTCTTACAACCTAAGAGGAGTAGTGCTTGAATTATAGACCAAATGATAATTTTATACCAGCGTATGCCAAGCGTACTTGACTTATGAGTAACGTACCTGACTATGCACTCCGTATGTCTAGCGTATATTTTATACGCTCGCATACGCTGAAAATTTTTTATATGTCAAACATTAGTTTCGGGCTTCAGCTAAGAACGTTTACCAACGTATACCAGCGTATTTGTAACGTATGTGACTTATCAATAACGAACGCCTAGCGTATATCAGCGTATGCGAGCGTATGAGCATATGTTCGCGTACGTTAGTGCCATACGCTTTGGTGTGACAGCCCAATAAAGCACCGTCTCACAGGACCTCGGTTAAACGCCTCATCCCAAAGACAAAAACACAATGACCACTCATTCTATATTCACCAATTGGTGCGAATCAAATGTTTGATAGGATCTATCACGCCACCGGGGATCGAAACTGTATCATCTCATAATTGGAGATTTGGGGTCTAACTTGAGCTTCGAACTGGCGGCGGTAATTTTGCAGATACATGAATAGATTTTTGTTGTATAAAATATACTTTTTCGGGTCTTTATATAATACGCGAACGGACAAAGCCCGGGCATTAAAGAGAAATTTTTTTGAATGGGTTTTACGTCACTTTCAACAAATTCAACAAATTTTTAGTTATATATCGCGGCGGCTGGATTCCTGGAATTACTTACACCAGTACTCGCATTACATCCTTTCTTAGCCTCCCACTTCTATCCCATATAGGTCTACGATTATCAATCCGAGATTTCTGGATCGACAGTCAGACATAACTGCGCTACGACGGCGGCTGTTACAGAGAGAAAACATGGGCAAATAAGTAAATCCTCACACCTAGCTTTTTAACTTTAATATCCTCGATGTTTGCCAATACATTTTATTAGATTTTATGATATCGATTTTTTGTACAAAAATTGTTTGCGCGAAAAATATTAAAGGAGATTAATTTGAAAAACGATTAAAATTCGATTTTGACATTGCACATTTGCCAGTGAAATGCGTGAAAAACCAGTCTTGTCTAAGATTGATATAGGTCATAGATAAAGAAGTTATTCTAACTCACGCGTCAAAATTTGTGACGTCATAAATTTAAGGTAAAAACAAAACAAAGTCTTTAAATAATTTTCATAATCCTTGTTTAACGCCAGTTTCATAATGCACAGTTGTCTATCATAGATAAAGCAAAGGGAAATTAAACCTAAGTGCGCAAATACATTTTTTGAAAAAGATGTATACAGTAAAATTGTTTTAAGCGACCACTAAAGAGACCACAAAAAAGCGGACGGTAAAGAAAATGGCCCCTTGTTACACGTTTTGTTTACAAATAAGAAACATATTTTTTTTATTGAATAAGGATATTTTTGTGAAATTCTTAATAATCCTATGTTGTTAAAACTCAATAGAGTTCTAACAAAAAAGCATTCATTTTCAATAATTCAATACCAACAGTACCTACTTCTTAAGATATTTTGCTTTAAAGAAGGGGATTTTGAAAACGGTCGCTTAATAAAGATGGTCGCTTAATGGACGAGGTCGCTCGAGCAAGATTGACTGTATTAATATCTGACTGGATTATTCACGCGAACTAACACGTCAACCAAACATTTATGCAGTTTTTTTTTAAATTCATTTCTTTGCTCATTGGCATACTATTCGTAGAATGGGTGGCTATTCCGGTCATCCAGACGTCCGCGTTGGCGTCGGCATCGGCGTAATTCTTCAGTTAAGTTATTACGTACGAGTGTGTTAAATCTCTGTTGGAAACTTTACACATGTTTCTGTGACCTTATTATCAGAATCTAGTAAAAGATTCATCACTGTGATATATAATATAGTTGAATTTTAACCCTTTTCGGACTTGGTTAAGTTTTAATGTGCAACTGATGTACATGTTGTATATCTGTAATGTCTCGGTTTCTACTAAAGCCACTGCTTGGAAACTTTGCACATGCTTCTGCTTCCATAATATCAGCCCTTTGACAAGGATTCATTACCCCGTTATTGAATGTAGTGGAATTTTAACCCTTTTCGGATTTAGAAATCTTGGTTGAGCTTTCTATGTAAAGTTTTTGCTTGCAACTATTGTAGATCAGTTATATCTCTGTTTGGGCTTAAGTTATTGCTAAGAAACTTTGCACATGCTCACTTGACCATAATATCCGCCTCTAGACAAAGATTCTTTACACTGATATCTTATAAAGACTTTTTTTACCATTTTCTGACTAAGAATTTCTCGATTAAGGTCTTACGTGCAAATCTTTTACGTCAGTTAAATCTCTGTTTCTACTTAAGTTATTGTTTGGAAACTTTAGACATGCTTCTTTGACCTTAATATCAGGATCTAGTCATAGATACATTACTCTGATATTTAAATATAGTGAAATTTTCACCCTTATCGGACTTAGTATTTCTTGATTAAGTTTTAATATGAAACTGTTGTATATCAGTTATATCTCTGTTTCTATTTAAGCTTTTGCCAGGAAGATTTGGACATGCTTCTATGACCAACTTATCATTCTCTTGAAAACGATTCATTACTTCGACTTTACATTTAATAGAACTTTCAAATGTCGGTATTGGTTTGCTGTTACTATCCAGCACTAGGAATGGTCGAGCTTAAAGAATTTGTTATTATGTTCTCGTGTTCCAGTCTGATTGATAAAAAGGTGGCGAATTGTCATATGGTACACCCGACACACTGCAGGATGTGCAAGTATAAAAAACACAAAGGGAAATGACTCAAAATTTAAGCTAGGTTACATTACTACGGTACTTGCGAACTGCACTCTGTATCATGAGAGGAACATAACTACAAAGTTTCAAATGAATGCAATCGGACATAAGGTGACAGAGTTATGGTCCGAAAAAGAAGCGGACGGCGCTCGACGTAGGACGACACAGGTGATTCCATAATACGTCCCATCTTTCGACGAGCGTATAAGAATTCATTTTCTAGTAACCAATTATTAAACAAGCTGCTGCTGGTGAAGTACGAAGGTGGATCAAAAGTAACGTGGACTTTAACTATAACCCAGAAATTTTCCGACGGAAATGAATAAAATTTTGTACATGACTCTAACCATTTAATGTTGAATTAATACTGAGTTTACAAGAGTTTACTATGATTGTGATGAAAAAAATCCGAAGTTTGTTATTCCTGAATAGGCGCCACCGGCGCATACTTTTTGTGAAGTCACTACATGTATTTAGTGTTACCACCCGTAATTATCCCCTCAATTTGTACCAAGCCATGACAAATTCCTTTTATATAAGTTTTGTTCTTATTCTGTAATGATTTTTGAAATATTCGGTATTGTCTAATTCAAAGTCAGTAAGCTAAGGGCATCCGTCAATTTTTGAACTTCGAAATGACGGCACCGGCACAGGTATATGCAACCGGGCAATGATAAAGTTCTTTTAGACATATGGAAAACCTAAACGAGATGTTTATTAAAAAACACTAAAGGGCCTTTAAATGTATGCAGATATCTTTTTTTCAAATGGTTTAAAATGTGTTTTTTTTTTTACTTCTTAATGGAGGGATTCTATGAAAGGTGACACTCAAGAAATGGAAAACGTCCCTTCAACGTTGGATCTGTAGCTGTCACAGATCAACATCAGCGTAATACCTTAAACACACATTGTACGCTATAGGTCATCATTTTAGATGAAATTGGTATTAAATAGTACTTATCAAAAGGATGAAGCGCTACAGAAATTATGTTGATTGTTGAGTTCAATATTTTGGAAAGTGCTGACATTCAACGGAAGTTGTCAACACCGCTACGGTCATATTTGTGTCATTGCTGTGCGCCGGTACTAAATCTAAATGCCGTTTTGTTTTAATATGGTTGCTTCAGATGACCGAATAGTTTGATTGCTTCTAAATTTGCATGATGAATAAAAATGCCACAATTTGATAACAGTATTATTTTTTTTAAAATCTGTAGAATCAAAATTGTGGTAACGCAAGTCTACGTGTGTTTTTATTCGCCCTCGTATAACCTTTGCTTGATGCAAGATTAATCGAACTTGCAATAAACCAAGATCATCCCCTCTTTTTATACCCGTACTGTCAACTATTACCTTTCACGATAATTTAAATTTTAACTTGATTCGGTTGGGGTTTTTTTGCAGATTCTAAATGCCAAAAACAATGGAATGATTAATCAAAATGTATATCTGTCCGCCGTTTATAATGAAAAATTCATGAAATCTGTTGCGAATTACATCCCGGTTTGCACGCAATTGCGCGTGCAATGCGGGATACAATTTGCAAACTGTTCGCACCGTTTTGTCATCTTGAACGCAGTACGGCTAACTTCCTTTTACCCCCTCAAATAAAGTAATCTTTTGAAAGATATTTAATATCTTGATGTTATTAGTTAGCACGCAAAAAGAGTCAAATAATTGGTTAAAACTATCCGGATATTATTATCACGATAGTACACAATAAGTGGACAAATGGATACATACAATCATTAATTTATTGAATTGTCAGAGTTATGACATGAATGTTTTCTTTTTCTTTTCAATATTGTAAAGATTTAAAGGAAATCTATGAGCAAAAAATCTACAAAGTATTCTTCATCTTTTCGGATCTTTTCTTCCTATTAAATTTAATTATGATCAGCTGCCATTCCTTTTTTTCCCACTTTCTCCTTCTTCTTCATATTTTTCGCCATCTCCTTCCTCTTCCACCTCCTACTATTTGTTCTTTTCTATCGGCTGTCATTCACATTCCTTTTCTTCCTTTCGTCTTCTTCTTCCTGTACTTCCTCTTCCTCCTTTTGTTCTTCTCTCTTAGGTCGGAAGCCACTCAAACTTCATTTCCTTCTTTCTTTTCTTCTTCTTTTTCTACCTCCTCCTCTTATTCTTCTCTTTAGACCGGCTGCCATTCACATTTCTTCTTCTTCCTTTCTTCTTCTTCCTCTTCTTCTTCTTCCTTCTTCTTTTGTTCTGCTCTCTAAGATCGGCTGCCATTCACGTTCCTTTTCTCCCTTTCTACCACTTCTTCTTCCTCCTCTTCATTTTCCCTTCTTCTCTTTTAGATCGCCTGCCACTCAAACTTCTTTCGTTTTCTTTCTTCTTTTTCTTCATGTTCTTCAATTTTCCCCACCTCTTCTTCTTTCTTAAATCGATTTTCATTTAAAGTTTCCTCTCTCTTTGATTTCCCTTGTAAGATCTTCCAAAGCACTCTTCTTTTCTTAACTGGTGTTTTTTTCAGATTGCGTAATTCTATTCCTTCTTTAACCACTCATAAATCTACTTCCTCCTCATGCCCATTGCCTTTTCACGTATGTGGTTTTGTTCGTGTATCATGGTTTGTCTTTTCTTTCTTAATGATATCGCAAATGTTAATCAGTATATTCCAAAGGTTGTTTTGTAAAGCTGTTTTTGTGCTTAATTTCCTCTCCTCTATGACGCAATTTGTGGACGGCACAGTGATGCAGATCGATTGAAAATAGACATTTTTGATTTAAATTTTTCTTCATTTTACCTTTTCGCGGGACCGCCGTCATAGCGCAATAGGTCCTTGGTTCGATTCCTGATAGCGGTACTCTCCTTTCCAACTATTTGTTTTCCAATATAGGTTGATAATCGTAGACCTATTCGGGACAGCAGCTTGGGGCTAGGAAAGGATGTAATAGTAGTACTGGTTTGCGAAATACCAGAAATCCATTGTAAGGTGCTGCAGCAGCCGCGATATAACTGCAAGATTGTTTAAAGCGGCGTTAAACCCATTCAAACAAACAAATTACCTTTTCACGTGACGAGTCACATATTCGAGAGGGAAAGGTATTCATTTAATAAGACGCATTTGTTTCTAACCAAAAACCTTATCCAGTTTTTAGCTCATCTGAGAACAACGTGCTCAAGGGAGCTTAAAATATCAATGTTATCATGTCTCGGCTGTGAGAAATTATCATGACTCGGCAAAGCCTCGTCATGTAAATTCTCCCAACCTCGACCAGATAACATTGTTATTTTTAGACACTAACATGTTATTCTCTCTATATATCTATCGTTGTAATTTCTGGTACGGTAGAAGAGAACAAGTATTTTGCAAAGTATAGGGAAGACTTTTTATATCTTACTCAGATACTACAAAACTAATAATTCAGAGCTTTAGCTCTACTGATCGAAGGTCAGAAGACCTACAGTGATACAGGTTTTCCAAACGACGCCCGTCCGTCTGTCCGGCCTTCCGTTAACTTTCTAGATTCCCTATTTTTGTCCTACTGCCATCGAACTTGGCCGGATTTTTTTTGAACCATCGCAAACATCGTACTTTCTATAAGTGGTCAATTCCGTCAAGCGTCATGGGAAAAGGAGCATAAGAAAACTTTGACTATAAAATCCTTTAAAAGCCACACTTTTGATCCAATTATCTTCAAAACTCATCAGAATTATTTGGCAATCAAAAGAATCGTTCCTTTCGAGAATGGATTCGCCAAGCGTCGCGTGAAAAATGGTCAAATAAAAGTTTGATTAGAAAATCCTCTTTTACGCTCTAATGTGAAGTTTTCATACGATTGTCTTTAAACCTGCTCAGAATGCTTGTACATCACAAGGATGGCTCCTCTCGAAATTGGGCCCAATCCAGCAAGCGTCACGGGGAAAAAGGACAAAACAAAAATTTGATTATAAAATCCTCATTTACACCCTAGGTAGAGACCACAGTTTCCAATCGTTTTCACTTCAAATTTGCTCAGAATTATTGTACAGTTAGTTACATCGTGAAATTGATATTCATCTCAATCAAACTCACTCAGCGCTCCATTCATTCCAAACACTCATTCAAAAAATTTAAAGCACTAAAAATGACTTAAAATATAAGATCAACAACAACCTTCAAAATGAATAAAACAATCACCATATCGCGATTTCATTTACATAATTGAAATTTTAAGACTCTGATTTGTTTTTGAAGAAATAGAAAGCTATTCATAGAGCTTTTATGCATGTTTTATTAAAGGGAGGTAATACATAATGCTAATTTTGTTTTAAAAATAAGAAGGAAACCCCCCTTTAACGCTCTACAGCCCTCAGTTTTAATCGGATTGTCTTCATAAGAGCTCAAAATAATTGTTTATCAAAATTGTTTATCAACATGAATGTTTCTTTTGAAGCTGTGTCTGATCGATTGGGCGTCACGAGATAAGGGGTCTTATTAGAATTTAATTAGATGAATTCTCGTTCACACTTCTTCAAATATGAATGGAAGTTATTGAAATTTTCACTTAGTGTTCTACATCATGTGATCATCTGCGTATTGATGTGGTCTGATGATTTTATACTGCGTCATAGAAAAAATGGGCATAAATCTAAACTTGTTTAAAAAATCTCCTCTTTAATTAACATTTTATTTCATTCGTGTGAAACTTTCAAGAATATTCCAACTCAAGTGACTATGTGCATTTTTGCGGTGTAATAGTTATATGCGGCCTATAAGTCAAAGGGGCCTTTATGTGTAGGCATATCTATTGTAAACACAGCTTCATTTATGCACGAATCTTCATAAATACTTAACATAATACTTAACATGTGACCATGGCCATTTTTGCCATTTGGTGATAAGCCACATCACTGAAAAAGGGTGCCTTATGTTAACATCCTTGTTAACACAACTCCTCTTTTGTTTATCGATAGATTTATATAAAACACACACAGAGTATTCAAGTGCCAATATACATTTCATGGAGGTTTTGTGATAAAGCTGTGTCATGGAAAAGGTCTTAGCGTCATTGTGAATGTCTACACAACTTCTCCTTCATTTACGCAGGGACTGTCATGAAACTTGCACAAAATATTTTTCGTGTGACAATGACGACATTTTTGCCGTTTGGTACATTATGCGTCGTCATGGGAAAAGGGGGCTTTAAGTAAATTAACTTGTTAACATAACTCCTCCTTCATTTATGGATATATTTTCATTAAACTTTCATAGAAAGGTCCCTACCATATGGCAATTCTCATTGTTTGAAAAAGTATCGAACTCGGTTGTGGAATTTGTTAATTTTCTCGACAGAGCCTCGACAATTATCAATTCCCCCAACCTCGTTAGATATTTTTTCTTTCATGCAAAACACTAAGTAAATATTACATTTTTCTCCTTTGTAAAGGCATATTTTCCTGGAAAACAAATCATCTATATTTCTATCATGTAAGCATTTTTCAGGGCTTCAAATTTTGCAAAGCCTAAAAATCATATTGAATAAATGATTAAAAATTGGAAAAAAATGTTATCAAAATTGCGATCGAGTCAATACTCACAAATGCCAATGCGAGATTCATTATTTCGACTGTAGATATAGTTTTATTCAATGAGAAGAAGAAATGAAACCTCAGTGTTCTTCAGTGTTCTTCACCGTATTAAGTTTAATACAGAAACTGAACCAAGCAGTGAAAATTTGAATCGATTGCAGATGGTGCTCGAAAGAGCGTGTGGTCCCTATTTTAATTTCTGCATACGATTATCCGGGGGAAAAGGGCTGGAGATCCAGGGGCCCGATTTACTAAACATCTTACGAAAAAAATTAATCGTAAGTCAAACTCACAAATCGTTCCTGGTGTTTTCATTCTTTGTTAGATTCTGCATAGATTCTGAAGACGATTCCATTGAGATGATGCATGGCAGAATTCCATATTAAGTTACTTCTGTAGGAGCAACTTTAATTTTTGACGTACGCAAAAAATCATCGTAAGATATTTAGTAAAACGGGCCCCATGACACCTTGGAAAAATATTGATTTTTTTTGCACGGCAATAGTTATAAGTATCAATGAATGTACCGATGTAAAACCTCATAAAGATATTCTCGTTAGCACAATCGATTTTTAGGCATTCAAACACCAAAAAAGTACATTGAAAAGTATGTAATACATGTAAGCATGTAATAATAACCATATGGAAATAAATAGCTCTGCATATATGCAATGAAAAGATCTTCGAAGCGCAGCGCATATATTCTTATCCTGAACAAAATAAGCGATATTGGATCACCACCCTTTAATTTCACTCAAAACTCACTCCTCGCACTCATTCAATATCATTCCAAAGTAATTCTAAAAGCATTCACCATGTCAATTTCACGATATTGTTAACTGTCTGTCTCACTCCCATCTAAACCATAAAAGAATTGAGCACACAAGAAATATAATTTTTTTTCTTAATTCTAAAATCAATGATTCAATGATTAATCTAGATAGTGAGTTGATTTTCGAAGGTCTAGTGCATAACTACAGTTATCAACATCGTGGAATTGACGAAATAAATGATTTTGTAATGATTTCCGAATAAAACGGAATGAGTTAGAGGAGCGTATTTAATGGATTTATAGGGAAGTAATCAAATATCGATAACTTTGTCCAATTAGATAAAATTTGAGACTTTTTTTACATCCCTTTATTGAAGTCTACGACCTTTTTGTGTTCTAGTGTCTTCACTGATCAATTAATCTCTTTAGAAAATACATCAGGCAATAAAAGTATTGAAAGGTTTTATGGATTTTAATAAAATGTCTATTATATTGATCAATTTCGTAGTAGTTTTGAACAATTTGGAGCGTTTTTGATCGGTTTAAGGAATGTTGTATATTCAAGACCCTTACTGATAAGCTAATTGTTTATCTCTCTGAATCACCCTAGGGGGTCACTCACCGTTTAGATTCTACACATGACATTGACCGTTATTGGTTATCATTATCTCATTAATTGATTTGAAAAAAAGTGAGAAAAAAAGAATATTAATATATTATTGTAACGTTCTAGATCAATTGAAGGTAGGAATTTACATATATTAAAAGTTTGAACTTGCAGCAATGTTAAGAAAGAATTTATTTCAAATAAAATATTTTGGTAAAAATACTTTTTCTCCATCCAAATACCTTATAACCCATAAAATGCTGCAGAATCGAAACATTGTAGCAAAAGGAGGACTATGATTAATTATCCCTTTTCAATTATTCCAAGAAATATCATTTAAAGGTTTTCTTAATATTATATCTACAGCTTGAAGAATTATTTAAAAAAAACATAACAAATTGTTGCATCTTTTATCAGTGTTTTTTATGACGATTGTAAGTTAAAGATCCATCACACACACTTTTCTTTGTTATGCACAATTAAAAGTTGCGAGAAAAGATAATTCTCATTATCTAAATGATAGAATAAGTGAGATGTTTTGTTTTTTGAAATAATCTAATGGCCCTGTCTCACCTCAACGTTTTAGCCATCAAATGTCAAAGAACTTTTTTGAAGAGTATCGGAAAATCGCCCTTTAATTTAACTGTAGAAAAAAGGTAATCGCGCTCTTTTCATTATATCCGTACAACAATTTCCAAAAAAATCACCGTTTCAATAAAGGAAGAGAGGTGCGACAACTTGAAGTAAAAAAACCCCCACAAGATTATGAACCAATTGCACGTGAAACATCTGCAAGACTCTATCAGTGAGTGAAAAAGCGCACTTGCTATGCCCAATCTCTTACACTTTGTTGTTTAATTCTTTTTTTTTTATTATTTCTAATACATACTTGAGATCGGCTAATTTATTCATTTATGCAAGAACGCGGACTTTAATAGGTCCAACATGTATGTACATTCACACAATCTAAGCATAAAAAGTCGACAAATTTGAAAAAAAATATATCTGTGTCCAAGTTTCTTTGACTAAAAAGTTATGTTCTCAAGAATCCACATTTTCCTCGCCTTCTTGCCTACTCATCATCATCATTATCATCATCTTCTTCTTCTTCTTCTTTTTCTTCTTCTTCTTCTTCTTCACTATCATCTTCTTTTTCTTCTTCACTATCATCTTCTTCTTCCTCTTCTTGTTCTTCTTCTTGTTCATCATCGTCATTATCATCTCGTTTAATTCTAGTCTTTTCGTCTTGCTCACATTTTACTTTTTCAACGCTGTAAACTCCCTTTGAGCGCAAACTTCTTTTTTCCTTTTCGATCGGTGCACTGAGCACAGTTGCAGCGATGACACAGACAACCTGGAAAAAACCATAGCATAATGATTTAATTTTAGGTTGTGTCCATCAAGTTTCATGTATTCTGATTGACTGAAAAATGATTTTATCCCACAAGGAAATTATTTTTGAGTATGCAGCTATTATTTATGCTTGCGCAAAAAGTAGTACCACAAGAAATCTGTCTAATGATGGAGAATATTTTCCAGTTTGGTTTCATGGTATCAAATTATAAGATATGAAAAGAGTTGGGTTTTTTTTAATTTCATGGAGGTTTGAAACTAAATACCTAATCTCTCTCATGTATGAATCCGCATCGCGAATTCATACGGTGTGTTTTTGTTTTTAGTTGTATTCCCCGATGAAACTAGAACTGCCGAAAAACGGACTGACCCCCTCCCCCCACCAGCGCATTGTCCTACCAGGGCTATTTCTAATAAAGTGCTCTCAGTACAATCATAATCTTTTGCAACATAACAAAAATTGAGTAAAATTTACAAGTTCAAGGGAGGTAATTTGGCAACCACTTTGTACATTATTGTAGGTAAAATGCTCCAGATGATAAAAAAATATGTACAATTTGAGACGTAAAATGGGTAATTGATTAAGCGGCTAACAAAAGTAGGGTCATAAAAATCACTTATACTAGTTTACATTGAAAATTACATAAAAATCCTTCAGCAAGGATGTAGGAAAATGCTACAGGTAATAACAAAATATCAAAACTTAAAATTTCAAGAGGAGGTAATTCAGCAAGTGATTTAAGTAGGGTCCTGAAGCACAACCTTATTTTATCAGCAACATTTTGTATAAATTTCACCTCGGTATTCTACTAGTTCAGGAGAAAAGCTCCGTATAATTAAAAAGATATGTGAAAATGACAAATCAAGGGGAGATAATTCAGTAACTAGTCCAGGTAGTAATCTCAAAATTGAAGGTGCACAACTTCCAATGCAGATAAATATTATGTATTAATTTCAAATACGTACTTGAATAGTGTAGGAGAAATACATCGGACAACAATAAGATAATTTTAATGATATTCAGCAATTTTTTGGAAGTAGAGGCGCCAAAATAACAGGTGAACAACCTCATAAGCAGATGCACATGATGTTTAGAAATTTCAAGTAAATGAATGTATTTTGGTAGGAGAAATGCTCCGGACAACCATAATTAAGTGAAAATTACATTTTTAAGGGGAGATAATTCAGCAACCAATGAGAGTAGGGAAAACTGAAGGTACACAATTTCATATGCAGTTACATAATATGTAGAAATGTTAAAGCTATAGCTACCATAGTCTATCAGAAAACTTCAGGACAAAATTGTGTCTACGGATAGACGGACAGCCATTGCGAATCCAGTATACCCCCTCTTCTTCGTAAGGGGGGGGGGGGTGTCATAATTATAAAAATAAACTCTCTTCATGTCTTGCTCTCTATGAATTATATAAAAGCCTACAAGGATCAACATGAAACTAATATTTTTTGTAAACACGTACATGTAGTACCGGATAATTTAACACGTTATATACCGAGAAAAAGTCGCGCATTGATATGACAGTCCCGGAGTCGAGAGAGATGACGTAATGATTTAAAAGAAACTGTAATATACTTGCGCAGAGAGAACATCTGTATGAAGGGAAAACTTAATCTACTGATGGGAGTAAACATGGTTAAAAAATTCCGCTACAATAACTACAATGTTGGGTAGAATTGGGTAATTGTATCTATCAATATTTTTGGTGAACGAAGTTTTCGTCCACCAGTGTTACTACGTAAGGAACACCCTGTAGGATCTTAATAGCTTTGAAATAAAGTAGCGCCCATTAAAGATTCAATTAAGTATTTCTCAAGACTTCTCTCCGCAAAATCACTGTTGATTTCGTTCATGGCGTGAAACTAGAATTTTTTATCATGTGAAGTTAATGAAAAATTACCCTTTAAAAGACAAAATGAAGTTTCAATATTTCAATCGGGCGTATTGATGATCTGCTAAAGCTTGTCGAGGGGTTAGAGCAAAAACAAGGTTTGTGTCTATACACTGTATAGACACATAATATGTTTTAGATCTTAGCTTTTGCTATTGCAACTTGTAGTCATTTGCCGGAAACATGTTTTTAGGTTGTGACCTTCTGAACTTGTTTTTTATCGAACATACACTTTGTAGCATAAGAAACGATTACTAGTCTATTGAAGGCTGTGGTTTATGCAATCGGGTTTTACTTAACTTTTCAACATGCGACAGCCAGTCTCGAGACGGGTTTCAAGAATTATTCGCTTGTTTAAAATGTACAGCCTTACCTGTGTCTTTTGTTGGTGATTGCCACTATTAACATTTTTTCTGTTAAATTACGGTGGCTGAGGCAAAGGCGATTTTTACACGATCTGAGTTTTGCTATATAGAATATAACAACCTTCAACACAAAAATTGGATTGTAAATCAATCGCCTTTGGACTGGAGCACCTTAACATTGATTTCTGGTATTTCTCGCACCAGAACTATATTATTTTCATACATTATTACATTCTAACAAAGTTCTCCTCTTAGGTTTACGATTATCCACCAATTGGTAGGAGCAATTCTTGTCTCTGTCTGTCTGTCTCTGTCTCTCGCTCTTCTCTCTCTCTCTCTCTATCTCTCTCTCTCTTTCTATGTCTGTCTGTCTCTCTCTCTCTCTCTGTCTCTTCGTCTGTCTGTCTGTCTGTCTCGCTATCCTCTCTCTCTCTCTCTCTCTCTCTCTCTCTCTCTCTCTCTCTCTCTCTCTCTCTCACTAACATATATATAGATCTCCCTCCCTCTTTGTAAACATTAAAAGACCTAAACAAGCATAACAATGTCTCCTTAATATATTCATTCTAATGAGAAAATCTTGTATTTAAAATTATGACATTTGAAAAAGTTTCGAATACAAGCTGATGTTACGACATTTCAGAAGCATCCTGCTGCCACTTGGAGCATAAACTAATTGGGAAAAAAATCGGCAAATAATATCAAATTCCGTTCGAATCAGGAACAGAAATGTTGATTAAAGTAACAACAATAAAACCCTAACAAAACCACACTATGTTTTCTGTTACCGGGTTGTCCGGAAAGTTCGTAGACACCGTCTAGTACATACATACTGCAAGACCAGGGATTTTTAACAAATGTCATTATCATTATTATTCAAATATTATGCAAATTTTCAAGGAGATTCCTTAATGAATAATGAAATCATGTGGAATTTAGTAAAGCCATGTTATTAGTCGCGGAGCACTATATGACGTTACGCACAATTTGACGTCGACGTAAAAAATACGGCTACGTTTAGAGGAATCTATTAAAGTAATAATTACCGTTATTTTTCGATGTTTTGTCTATTTTCTAATCTACCCGCTGTATTAAGTCATGATAATAAGGGAGCAAGCCTTGTCTAGCTTTAGAAAAATGTGTTTTGCTAATAACCAATGGAAAAAAAGGAACAACATATTTTGCCGCTTTGTTTTGCAACTCACATAAGTCCAAAAATTTAAGAAATTCGACTGAATTTCGAGATAACACAAATTAACCATAAATTTTTCAACCAATGCTTGTAGCTCAGGCAAATTATGGGCATGTGTATCCAGGACATTCGTCATTCATTCGAGTATCTATGAAGCAATCACCCTGAAAATATTAAAAGATAAAACTCATAAATTTGACAGAATAAATACATGTTACTTTTAATATTCTCGTAAGATTTACCATTGAAAAAATGGTTTTAGTATTCAATCGTTACCGGTAAACGTGTATAATTTTGACGTGCTCGGTGGGGCAACTGATATTTAATTTTCAATAAAATTTTTGAACTTTTTTTCCGGTAATAAGTAATTGATAATTAGGGTAGCTTTTAAGATTAGAGTTATGAATTAAAAGGAGGTAGTTAATGAGAATTTCACACTGTCTACGAACTTTCCGGACAACCCTCGTAAGTAGTCTGCCTTTGTGTCTTTTCATTGTAATACCTGAGAAAAAATTCGACATGCAAACAAGTTTGAATTATTGAAAAATGCCGAGATTTTGTCGAGATACTTATTGTTTTCATTTTTAATTTTTTTTTTCAACGAATTCAATATATCACTCTAGAATGAATCGTTCACCATCAATACTTTCAGTGCTTTGATTTACTTTCCTAAGTCAGTTATCATTTGATATACATCTTACTACCATTTCAACCGGTGCAGAATAACTATCCGCCTCTATAGTCTATGAAAAGTTAAAAATCATACGGCACCTAATGTCTGTTACAGTCACCATTCATTACCGTCACATGCATTCAAATTACTATGTTGTGATCGTCCATTGTCTGTCGCAATTGTTTGGCTATCAATTAACATCTTGCTTTTGAAATAGGAAGGGTTATGCGGATTAAAGATTTGATTAGAGTGTGGAAATAACACAATTTTCTTTGTTATATGAACAATAAATTTTGAATTATTTTTCAGGATTTGAGTTTTAGTATATTTTCAACGAAACTTAAAATGGGTTTTTGTGTTTTTACTCAATCCTGTTTGGTGTGTTTTATACGATCATTTTTATTAAAAATTACATTTATAGATGATATTTTACTACCTAAGATGAAAATGGTTATATTTAAATTAATATTAATCAAAGGTGTAAAAAATACAAGCCGTTTGATAATACAAGCACACGACACGTGGTTTTCACACCCGTAAAGCAAAAGTTCTAGGATTAATGAAATACATAAGATAACGATATCTCAATTGTCCGTTCCTCCAGGCAACTACGCTGGTTTGTTAACATACATCATATCTATTATTTTGATTTGAATACATCTGCATTTTTTGTTATTTCTGAGAAAAATTGTACTGGATAACTGTTATTCCCTTAATGATAGTATAACTAACTGTAAAGTGTTAATGGTTACCTAGTCAAAAACAATCAAGATATTCACACCTCTACCTGTCCTTTTAGGAAGTGTTTGTCATCTTATTGTTTCCACATTCTGGCAGGGAATGTGTGATTTTTACAATAAATACCTCTTTGTTTACTTTTGATTGCAAGCATAATCCAGTGAATCCATATGTCATTTTGCATCAGCTTCTTTAGTTGAAGACAAATTTCCCCTACTTTATCTAATTTAAATAACTAATAGGTGGATCAAGGATTATTTCTTTTTTTTTTACTTCATGGTTACTCAATTCTTTGATCTAAAATAGAGCTTAAATGTCTAAAAAAATCATATTTGGGGCCTTACAATTTTGAAGTAAGACACTGTTAAATGACTGTTTCATTAGACTTCCATTATAGAATATAGATGTAATTGAAATGAAATTGAAAGTAATTGTAAATTACATGTTGATTTCATTTGTAATTAATTACAATTACAATCACTTGTAATTGAGAAAAGAATCAATAACTAATTACATACAATTACTCCACAATTTGTAATTAATTACAGCTAATTACAATTACATTTTTCAATTACCCCAAGTCTGAATAACACGTGATTGAAATGGTCATTTATTAATTCATATTTTGTATACGACTATTAACTTGTATAGTTTTTGTCAATTAACTATATTCTGTTCTGGTCTGTCAAAAATATTGTCATTTAAGTAGGTTTTTTTTCTTTTTTCTTATTTTTTTGAGAACAAAAGAAATATGCCAATAGATAGAAGAAGTCTTTTCAAGTTTCGCGAATATGCAAATAAGGCACTGTCTTTTTTATGAGAAATACATCTTCGCTAGCCAAAGGTGATGCCCACTACGTGTTGAAAAGAACATGTAGTTGGCTCCATCTTTGGCTAGCGACGATAGAACATGAATAGATGTAGCATTGATGTAAAGAAGACAGTCAAAACTTCCATTTTACGGTGATGAACAAAAATCGTGCATAACTGTACACATCATCCGTCTCAACGACATCGTGCATAGATTTTTCATTAAGAGGGAAAGGGGATAACATAACGTTTCTGACTAAAGTTGTTTCAAACGCGACCTGATGCACCCTGAACTCAGAAAGAAGATGTCAAGCTTTATCAACATCGCCTAATTAATTAAACGCGTGTTTCGTTAATCCAAAATTGACAGAAAACGTCTAACTTTCATGATCCAATAACACATCTGCAAAATCATAAAACGCTAGCTGAAATGATAGTAACGTTTCTCAAAGGCAATATATTTTCTACCAAGTATTTTAGTGTATTCCTATTTGATTATAAATACTGAAAGGCTCTCATGCAAAACTTTACTATGCTATGTCGTATGCAGAATGAAAATAAATAGATAAATTAAATTAACTTTATTTTCGTCGTTTGGACGAAATCAACGTCAATTGTGTTACAATACCGGGCAAAAACACTCCCTATAATTTGAAAATAGGGCCGATATCGCTTAGTTGCATTTTCAAAATATTATCTTTCAAATTATTAGCATTATTGGACAAAACAAAACCGAACAAAAACTTTGTCCTTACGTATATTAATATTTCAAAATAGTATCAGATAACCTTATAACCTTTGCCTTGAATCTTATTGAACCACACCTTTCATTTAAGTGTTATATTTTTGCAAGTGAAATCTCTTTAAATTAGTTTATTCTATTTTATTTATTCATTTATTGCATTATTTGTTATGAAATTGTAAAAAACATAAGGGTTGTGTAAAGTGTTTGAGACCAAATTATAAGGGCGCTTCCTTAGGCAAGAAAAAGCAGTATTTCCAGGTATTTGTACATCCAAATGTAGCTATTTTTGAGCACAAGCAGTTGTGCAATTAAGACCGCCATAGCTAAAGCGGTAAAGCCAAAATTTTGTGGAAAAGGGGCCATTTTGTACAGAACAAGCAACTGCATGACGGTTGGATAAAATTGACTCATATTTTAACAAAATACAGTCTTAAATACTGTCCAGGTAGTACTACAACCTTAGATACAAAACTCAGTCTCAAAAGGCCCTTTTGTAACCATCATTTTATATTTAGTTTGTCAACATACTTGTCAAACCGAATTGGTCTGTTTTTAAAATAGATGTTAGGTATGGTGCAACAAACAACACACCATAATATTGTGGCATATTTTCTGCAATTTATTTCAAATTATAATTTTTGATTTCAATGTTCTATAATAAATTACTCTATATCTTTCATTCAGTGAAATAGAAATCGATATATTGCTAAACAACCTTACTGGTTTATAAACTATTAATGTCCATTTATGTTGTGATAACTCACCATACTTTACAAAAATTTACACGTTTACAAAATTAGAATGACATATATGACATATGTGTTTGTAAAATAAGTCAAAATAAATTGCTTGCATAACTACCTTTTGGGCCCGAGTTTTTTTACCAACGTTTGTAGTAGTACCTGGGTAGTACTAAAGTCTGTACTTTGTTCAAATATGAGCCAATTTTATTCAACAGTCTTGCAGTTGCTTGTTCTGTACAAAATGAACCTTTTTCACAATGTTTTGGTTATATCGATATAGTTATGACAGTCATGTATTGCTTAACTGCTTATGCTCAAGCATAGCTTCAGTTTTATATATAATATACCTGGACATACTGCTTTTTCTTGGCAAATGAAGCGTTTTAAAATTGGACCCCAAACACTTTACACGAACCTTAATGTAACAGCATATACACACAACAGCAAAAGTTATAGAATTGATGTTGAGTGATATTTGGGGAAAAAAGGATGTATTACTGAAACGGAAATCAAATGATAAAATTCTGATATCATGTAGATATATAATTTTTCATTTCGCAGTATCTACTTTTTCTATCTTATTTCCATAGAATAATATCATCTTCATTTCTGATATATATACTCAGTTCCAAAGGAAAGTGTGCACTTTTAAAATTAGAAAACATCGAAACTTTCTAAATGTACCGTCGCAAAATTTTGCATGACAAACCTCGACAGTATTGACCAATGATACTTTGAGAAATAAAGCACACGGAACTCACTGACTTTAGGCTTGTACTGGATCTTTGATTTTGATTAATTTGCTTTTGTATTTCACATTTGATGACTAACTATTTTGGAATCACATTAAGTTCAATTCCTGTGCTATTACTTGTAATAAATTCACATCTGAATGACAATTGCACACAAATTGCGTGTGTGGGCGAAAATAAACCCCGTGCGAAGAAAACTGTCCATAAAATTGAATAAGCACTCATACTCCAATAAAAATCGTATGCATTCGCTTGACCTTCCTCTGTTACGTATCATCTAATTTTGTATAACGCTATTGCACCGTTGTATCTGACGTTATTGACCAATCAACGTAGCGATTTCTAACGTTGGCGGAGGTGCGACCTCTGTGTGTAAACTCAAACCTCTGTTTGGAAATGGAAGGGAGTCCCTTGTCAAATTATGAAATTCCATTTGAGCAAATTTCTCTTTACCAGACAAGAAACTATAGGAGGGCAAATCTGAACCCATATGTGCTGAACAAGCACAGTATACGCAACTTTTTTCGAAATCAGATTTAATGCCTCGTTTCTAAAGGGTTATATCTAAAACATGCAACAGATTTTACATGCAAAAGATCCTCCAACTAAGCAAAATTAAGGAAAACCCCCCAAAAAAACTGCACACTTTCTTTTGGAACTAAGTATATATATAATACATACTTTGTGTTTTGTAGGAAAAAAATATCTAACGAGGTCGGGGGGGGGGGGTATAATTGGCGAGAAATGTTTCTATAAATAAAGGAATTATGTCATTGTTCTAAAAATATCCCTGTGATATCATATAAAATATCATATTGGATGTAATCCCACGGATAAGTTATAAGATGAAATAGCAAATCATCAACTAAAGAGATGAAAGATTAAAAAACGTCAAGATACATTTTCATAGATCTATTGTGTGAGGTTTAATATATTTTTCAAGGACATTTATAAGTATTTCTGTAACACATATATTGTGTGAGGTAAATTGCACTTTTCATGGACATATAAAAGTATTTTTGTTACTCATGTATTGTGTGAGGTAGTGTATATTAAAAAGTATTTCTGTTAAACATGTAGTGTATGAGGTAATTCATATTTTTCAGAGACATTTAAAAGTATTTCTGTTACACATGTATTTTGTGAGGTAATTTAGATTGTTCATGAGCATTTATAAGTATTTCTGTTACACATGTTTTATGTTAGGTAATTTTTATTGTTCATGGACATTTAAAAGTATCGTTTTCACATATTTTTTGTAAGGTAATTTATATTCTTCGTGGACATTTAAAAGGATTTCTGTTACATATATTTTTTGTTAGGTAATTTTTATTGTTCATGAACAGTTAATAGTATTTCTGTTACACATGCATTTTGTAAGGTAGTTTATAATCTTCATGGACATTTTAAAGTATTTCTATTACACAAGTATTTTGTAAGGTAATTAATATTGTTCATGGACAGTTAAAAGTATTTCTGTTACACATCTATTGTGTGAGGTAATTTACACTTTGTCTGTTCCACATCTGTTACAAATGTGTTGTGTGAGGTTATTTACACTTTTCGTGGTCATTTAAAGAATATCAGTTTCACACCTGTTACGTGTATCTCGGGACTCTGGATAGACACTTTATACTAGATATTTCCAAAATTTAGGTAAAGTGTTTATTTTGGGTGACCTTAACGCACGGATTGCCGGTAAATCCGATTATATCGATCAGGATCAAACCGTTTTTCGACCATTATCAGTCTGATTGCCACGTGACCGATTTTATCCCCCGGGCATTTAGTGACCGCGGATCAAACCGGTTTGGGGAGTGTCTTTTAGAATTTGTAAGGCTGTAAATTTAAATATAGTAAATGGCAGACTTGGAAATGACTGTGGAATTGGTAGATTTATTTGTTTTACTCATAACGGCGAAAGTACGGTTGATTATCTTTTGGCTAGTTTTATTGATTTTGATTACATATTAGATTTTTCAATTCATGATTTTGATATTTATTCCAACCACGCACCTTTTTCTTTTAGACTTGAAGTTAATAAATCAATAATAAAAACTAACGCAAGAAACAATGAAAATGTTACGTATAGATGGAATAGTGATTTCAGAGAAAACTTTATTTCTGAAATCTCTAATTCTATCGAAGATTTTCAAACAAAATTAGAACATAGTATTTCTTTAAACAGTGAACCAGAAGAATTAGTGAATTTATTTACGGACTATTTCAATACTTTTGTAAAGAAATATTTTGAAAATCATAGAAAAGGAAAAAACAACTTAAATTTATGTAATCAATCAGAATACTCGATGAAAAAATGGTTTGACGAGACCTGCAGAAATAAAAAATCTATCTATGAAAATGCCCTTAGACAATACAACTCATTGAAAAATGATATAAACAGGCAAAATTTCCTTTTGAAGAAAAAGGATTACAAAAACTATTGTAAAATTGCTAAAAGAAGATATAACCGAAAAATGGCTGATGATTTGAAACATATGAAAAATAAAACACCTAAAGAATTCTGGAAAATTTTTAAACAGAAAAAGGATAGTTCTAAAGGGTCAGATATCGACATTTTAGAATTTTATGAGCATTTCAAAAAATTGTCATCACATTTTGATGTTCAAGAAGAATTAGAATGTGAAGATTTTTTACGCGCTTTCGACGACACGGAATCTAACGAATGTATTTATTCAGAATTAGATATACCGTTTACGATAAATGAACTAAGACAATGTGTCAAAAAACTTGGCAGGAATAAATCGTGTTCAAATGATAATATAATATATGAATATTTCAAAGAAAGTATTGATTATATTTATAAGCCTTTATTGAAATTATTTAATTATATTCTTGATAAAAAAATATTTCCCAAATCTTGGTCAAATGGTGTAATTGTACCTATATACAAAAAGGGTGACCAGTCCGACCCAGCCAATTACCGAGGCATAACCCTGACTAGCTGTTTTTCGAAGCTTTTCACCTCATTGGTCAACGAACGTATAAAGGCGTGGTCGATTAAATATGATGTTATAACGGACGCCCAGTTTGGTTTCAAATCTAATTATAGTACTGTAGATGCAATTTTTATTTTGAATTCGTTTGTTCAAAAACAATGTCTTGAAAAGAAGCAATTATACTGATGCTTTATAGACATTGAGAAATGTTTTGATTCCATTTATCGCAATGGGTTATGGTTTAAACTTATAAAAAATAACATCACTGGCAAACTTTTTAGTGTTATACGTTCATTATATAATGAAGTCAAATTGTGTGTTAAGCATATGAGCTCTATTTCACAACTATTCAATTACGATGTTGGATTTTTGCAAGGCGAATCGCTTTCACCTTTTCTATTTTCTCTTTTTATAAATGACATTGAGTTGTTTTTACAACAAAATACTACTGACTGTTTTACAATTGGACAATTGTGTATATATTTACTTCTTTTCGCAGATGACTCTGTTTTAATCTCCGACACTGCCGAAGGTCTACAAGCCCTATTATCAGCCTTTGAAAAATATTGTGAAAAATGGAAGCTTAAGGTTAATGTTGAAAAAACAAAAATAGTAATTTTCAATCGAGGAAGGAATTCAATACATAGTCAAAGTTTTAATTATTCTGGTCTAGATATAGAAATTGTTTCTAAATTCAATTACCTAGGTGTAGTTTTTAGTAGTAATGGCTCATTTTTAGACGCAATAAAAACATTATCTGGAAAAGCCACTCGTGCAATGAGCGATCTATTTTACATTACTAAGAATAAGGACATACCTTTAAACATAATGCTTGACCTTTTTGACTCATTTGTCGCATCTATTCAGTATTATGCCTGCGAGGTATGGGGTTTCGTGACGAGTGAGGCGACGGAACGTATTCACAGAAAATTTCTTAAACGAATCTTAAACGTTAAACAATCAACATGCAATGCCGCCATTTATGGTGAGCTAGGAAGGTATCCACTCCATTTGAATATTAAGACCAGAATCGTTAAATATTTTGTTAATTTATTTTCAGAAAAACATTCTAATTGTATATTACAAACTGTTTTAAATGAAATGAAGAACATAAATAATTCAAACCTTTGGACTTCTAAAGTACGGGATTTACTGCAAAGAACTGGATTTTGTGACGTATGGTTATTTCCCGAATCTGTCAATTTAAAAATATTTTTACCAATATTTCGCAATAGACTAGTAGATATTTACATAAGTGAGTGGTATCAGGATATCAGTAATAGATCATCTTTAACAATTTTTAAACATTTAAAAGACAGTTTTAATTGTTCTAGTTACCTAAATAAAATGAATATAACATCTTATAGAAACGCAGTGGTCAAGTTACGCATTTCCGCTCATCAACTTTTTATTGAAACTGGACGCCATAGAAACGTAGATAGAAACGAAAGACTATGTACCTTATGCAACCTTAATGAAGTAGAAGATGAATTTCATTTTTTGTTAGTTTGCCCATCTTATAACGAATTAAGAAGACTTTATTTTAAGAAATATTATTATTATAATCCAAGTATGTTTAAATTAATAGAATTGTTAAATTCAGAAAATCTCAAAACCCTTAATAGTGTTGGCATTTTCAACACCAAGGCGATGCATAAAAGAAAGATTGAATTAAATATCATTAGTAACTAAATGTCATTTATTAGACTGTATTTTATACATCTCAATACATCTAATAACTATAGTAAGACTCTTTTTTCCTCATTATTTCCGCATTTTCCATATTTCATGTTAACTACGTCCATACTCATTCATGTTTTGTATTATGTATGTATATGTATTTTGACGATGAACCATAATGTGTTCAAGTCATATTGTTGAATAAAGAATCTGTTCTGTTCTGTTCTGTAATTGTTACGGACACGAACTGCCTTGCGTTCAGGATGGCAAAACGGTTTAAAGTTAAACATTTTGTCAATTTTCTTGAAACACGTTAATTTGCACGAGATTGCTATAACATTCAGGATGGTGTCACTTTTTGGGCTCCGTCTCGATAACGTCAGATTGGCTGACATAAACAAAAGCAGGGTATTAGTTTTTTTTTTAATGAAAGTATCATTGGAAAGGCAGTGAGTTTATCAAATGATAATCGTAAACATTAATTCTCGAATTATCACCGACTGGCATCAAAGAACAAATATGCATTAAATATACTCACCACAACGATTGCTACTTCAAATTTCGACATGTTGTATTTCTTCGGCTTCAAAGTCAAGTCAAATTTATTAAGATACTTATAGCTAGTTTACTATAGGAAATACTTGTGTTTTGGAAAACATCCGCGAGTTGAAGTCCTTGTACACGCAAATGTGCCGGGTTATTTGTAGTTGATCATGGTAATTTAACGACTCCTGTTTTTTTAATTACTTTGGCGACAACGCGTGTATTTTAAATTACCCAACTGATTCGACGATAACAAAATCACGTACGCATGCTGGTAAATATACTGAACAACAAAAATAACGCATGACTTATTTTTTTAGATATAACTTTTCTGTAATATGTAGCTTGGAAGAGTGTTTATACCAAAATAAACGTTAACACCGTAAACAGACGTATTAAAGAGTTTAAACGCATGAAGAAAACTGCCCCCAAAATCAAAATTTTTAAATAAGAGTCATTCATCATTGCCCAGCTTAAGTCAAACGCTCGTGCGTTCATGTGCAATTTTTCTCTGAAAGAATGCCCGACAAGTAGATTTCTGATTTTTGCCAAGAGTAAATTCCAACATGGCTATGCATTTGTTCTTCCTTTTGCCTCAATCTAACTAAAATCTTGGTTTTTCGCACCCTTTTTTGGTCTCAAATTGCAAGCTAATTTCTGATACGCTCGAGTTTGAGATAAGTCCGGTCGATGAAAGAGAAGGCATTGGTATAACTTGAAGAAGGTTTTCGTGAACGAAGTCCATATTGGCTTTGGATGAATGGACCTTAAAATTGACCTGCTTACGGGGGTTACCTTATAGCTATCGCTAATGAAGGAGTCAATGCACGGCTCAGGTACCTCATCATTGTGGTTCACTCTCACCACTTGAACACGATTACCTGAAAAACCGTGACCTAGAGAGTAAAGAGTTACCGGCCATAATGCATTAAAAATCCCTATCCAGTCAGCATCCAAAGTTTGGCACCGGTAGTTGTTACAATCAATGTTTTAACCTGACAGTGATCGCTCATGGTGGATACAAGACAGTGTCCTTGATTTTAATCACGCAAAAGAATCAGTTCATTATGACTTTGCGTGATGACATTCCGAAATTCATTTTTTTCGCTACTACCAAACTCAAAGACTTGGCTTTATCTGATAAATCTTTTCACGGTTTTTCGTTACCACTTTTATGATTTGTATTACTCGACCAACTTTAGTTACGTATGGTGCATTCGATCTACTGCAAGAGCAGAAAAACATGTTTGTCATATTCAAGTGTCTCTGCTCAGGTGAGTTTGGGTTACGGAATAAGATTTTCCACAATTTTTAACCTAGTTACCGGCCAAATAAAGTAATGTCATAACAGCAGAACAGTGAATTTCGGGGCAGAATTATTTGTCATTGAAAGGTTTTGCGTAATTTTTTGTTCTTCAGTATAGTTTAGAGTCAGTTAAGCTAACAGATGTAACGTGGTGAAACGCAATTAAGAGATGAAAATGTTATAACTTTTAATCAACGAATGTTTGATCTAAAGACATATCTTACTAATTTACGAATCCGCCTCGGGTCGTAGTTTCTTGCACGTACCTCCATGACTTCATGGAATATTTACTTAAATTCTTGAAATATAATGCCATCGAAAGGAGAAAAAGAACACGCTGTTGTTTCGAAGAAATAAATGAAACTACATGTACACAATGTGTCCAAGGTTATAGAATAATTGTTTCAGAAGGTAAAGGTTTTTTTTCCAAACAACGAGAACGTTATTTATATGATAAATATAGAGAGGATTGTCTTATGTTTCAGTGTAGGATTGGTTAAAGGAACATTATAAGCTATATTTTCACAATATTTTCAATCTAACTCGAAAAACCAACGATTATTCTATTCTTTAAAATAGCTCTTCTGTAAAAATGAGACAGAATGTGGAAAAATTGAGACACATTTTCTTAAAGCGCTTCATTCTAAACGCGATACTATACAACGTCATAACGCCATTTATTTATTTGGCTCCGCTGAGATAACATCAAAAGGATTTATCTGAACGAAATATTGACTGGGTTACTGCCCCTAGATCTATCGATACTAGAGACAGGTATTTTACAAATATTCGTTAGGTCATGTGACCCGGTAGTGACGTCATTTGATCAACGTTAAACGGAAGCTAGAAAATCGTAAAGCGTTTGGTAGCGAATTTGCGACATGCAGTTGATCGAAAATCACGATGAATGCGGCGAAAAACAGCAAATAATGAGTTGATTTTTTGTTTTTCTTTCGTATGTTTATCTCGTTAAGAGCATATTTATATAAGAAACAGAATTTCAGTACTTCCATTTTAAACAATGCCGCCAAATTTGAACGGATATCGACATGCATGGTGGGAAAATTCTTACGGTTTGTAATAACTTACTTGTCGTGAAAAGTACACAGCCAATCAGTTTGCCGTAAAATTTATTCACTACCCGTTGTCTCTCACAGACATCGGGGTACCAGTTCAAACGAAATAGAGGATACTGGATAAGTGGTCATGGAATACCGAATTTATAAAATGACTCATCTATAAACAGATAAAAAAGATTTTTATTTCTTTTTTAGATGTCAATTAAATCATGTTGATATGGAAGTGGACCCGTAATAGTTCCGCAACGTTTCGGAACTCATTATCTTCACAATGTTGACCGAGGTTTACTGATGAAATCGTTAGGAAACCTCGGTTAACAAACACTGTTAGAGCTCATTACTTCCGAAACGTCGTGGAACTATTACAGGTCTACTTCCTTAACCATAGCTAACAATTAACGATAAGGTGATAAAATTAATGAACTTAAGTTGACTTCACCCTTTCACAACTGTAATTAAGAGCAAGCCTTTATCTCACCGAAGCAGTCTACTTCAAAATAAAATATTGTCAATACAAACAATTCAAGGACGTTTCGATTGGTGAAACCTAAAGGATGAATAGCATTAAATGGAAAAATAAAAATACCTTTGCTAAAAAGCATTCCCCTCCACTGTGATTAATCAGAAACAATCGTTTGATACAATTCGTTTGATTTGGAAATTAATAGCAAACCTGCAACCTATTGTTGCTCTTCTCATCTTATCCTCTATCACTACATTTAATTACATCGTAAAATTGACATTCGACTCAATCAAAACCATTCTAAATCGCTCACTCAGCGCTCCATTCACTCATTCAAAACACTCAGTCAAATCATTCAAAAGCGATCAAACCCATGGAAAAATAAAGAACAACAACGTCATTCAAATTGTAAGCGCCTGATAGGTTCTTGAAGAAACAGGAACCTATTCAAAGAACTTATATGCATATTTTATTAAAGGGGGGTAATTAATATCGCTAATTTTGTTCATCCTGAACAAAATTTGCGATATTGGATTACCTCCAATTAAATTCACTCAAAACTCGCTCCACACGCTCATTCAATTTCATTCCAAACTCATTCCAAAATCATTCACATTGTCAATTTCACGATGTTGTCAACTATCCTATCAATGATACAAATAAACACCCAGAAAGTCTCTCACTCATACAGGAATGTTGTGTGCTTAACAATATATCATTTCATCCTGCAAAAACAACGTGCATAATAATCGGATCAAAACAGAAAACTTCAAATGAAATGCCCCTTGTACTGAATCAAAGCACTGAAAGTACTGCGATGTTGGAATGCGTCGAATGCCCGCCGCGCCTTGCAATATTATGTTGATTTTAAACAGTATCTACACTAACAGCTGAATACAATCGTCCAGTATGGTAAGCACTTATAATTGAGTCCAAACATGGGGGGGGGGGTGCAAAAAAATAAAAAAAAAAAAAAATGTCAGGCCCCTTTTACAGTGATTCGGCAAATTATTACAACATACCTACATTATGGACAAGGTCAGGTAGCTTGCAACATTTTCTTTTAAAGAAAAATATTGAAATCTGACCTTTAAAGTAGAAATTTGAGAAGGCACGGTTTTTGAATTTGGCAACTTTTTCCAGGCCGCTGAAAGATACTACAAACCCCCGACAAGTTGCGCAAGATTAGGTGGCTTCATTCAAATCAAACTATATTTGTAGGAAGACTTACGCTCAAAAGATATTTACACACCTGAACAATTGCGTGAGCAAGGTTTGTTAATTGAAGGTCCCTTTTCCATGACGCGGAAAATATCACAAAACATGCCAACAAAGGGAATCTGATTGAGAATATTCTGTGGAATATTTGTTTTTATAATATGACCTACGTCGCCGGAGTGAAAAAATCCCGTTGAATATTTTTGATATTTCACGGGTGTTATAAAACTAGTGGAATAACTATGCAAATGAGCTCAAAGCGAATAGCAAAGCTATTTTGTAACCGTGAAAATTACGTCATAATCTATGTTTTGTGGCGTCATTTTTAAACGGCGTTATAAGTTTCGCGGAAAAATGAAACGTTGAATTTCAAGAATTTTGACGATTTTTCGCTAAAATTTGTGTCATATTATAAAAGGAATATAAAATTTGTGCTCATAAAATACAGACTTTATTAAACTCGTCATCTAAAACAGATAAAAACTCGGCTTAGCCTCATTTTTATCTGTTTATAGATGACTTGTTTAATAAAGTCAGTATTCAATGACCACTCATTCAATATCCTCTATTTGAAATCCGAACAGTAGTAGGATAAGTTGCGTTCACAAGATTGTATAAAGGATTCATTTTCCCGTAAAATAGCAAGATATATCACAAAACCCCGATAATTTGTAAAAGTTTAGGTGACTAGGAACATTATGTGAGAATTTCATACAAATCGACCATAAATTGTAGGAGGAGTTGCGTTCACAAATTATTTGCAGACGCACGGACGTACGGTCGGACAGACATAATGATACCAATATACGGTCACCTCGGCGGCATATATAATAGGGAGATTATACTTTTCTCCAAGTGTTGTATATTTAGTGCTTTGAGTTATAGTGTCTAACTTTTCCTACACTTACATGTTCACTGAATACCACCAAAAGAACGTTTATTGTTAATTATCTTCTAACCCTTACCCCGCCGAGTTCAAATAACATTTTGAACAAGCTATTGGCTTAACGGACAGGCTTCAAGCAGCCTGTCTTAAATTTTTTCACATTAACTACAGTTAACAACATTGTGAAATTGATAAGGTGAATGTTTTTGAAAGGAGTTTGGAATTAAATTGAAGGAGCGTGTGGAGCGAGTTTTGAGTGAATTTACTGGGAGGTAATCTGATATCGCAAATTTTGTTCAGGATGATATTAACTATCTCCCTTTAATATAACATGCCTTTTCGTTCTATAAATACCTTCTTATTTCTTCAAAACCTATCAGACGCTTACAATTTCAATTATGTCAGTGAAATTGTGATTTTTCTCTTAGACTAACATAACATAACATAACATAATTTATTCAAGAATTCATGCAGGCAACCGGTCCAAAATACAATTTACAAAATAAAACATTCATATAGAGTGAATTACAATAAGCATGTAAATATACAATAGCAGACTGTACAATTGTACTAATAGTCAAATATATATACAGAAGAAAATGAATATGGTGGGGAAAATGGATTGTTGAAACAGTATCCTGTATTTTGCAGGTTTAAAATATTTGAGTTTTATGCTCTATATACTGATGTATTCGAAGAAGGAACGCTCTACTATAACATAAAGTAGAGGTATCCATCATCCAACACAACCTCCATTTTGAAGAGAAAGATATATTTCACACGAAGTGAACAACAAGATGAAATTTAAAAGAACAAAATGTCTTCCCTCCTCGCTGGATCCATTTCAACCTCGTGGAGTCCAATCCTTTTGATCCTGACTGTAGTACGTCGCTCAAAAAGGCTTCCATATTTAAGTTTTATTTCGACTGCAATGCCTGACTAGTTCATATGGTCAAACGACTTGAAGGGTATACAATATGTATGACTGAATCGGTACTCGGCGTCACTTGGATCGACTTTAAGTCTGCAAACTTTCTTCTTCGATCTCTTTCCGAAGAATATCTGTGAAAAGCTTAATCTTGGTCTCGACACTCGAGTCAAGCGTGATATGTTTCCACATTGTGTTACGAAGACAAATAGAGCCATGTCGTCGGACGAGTATTCCGCGCTTACATATAGTTTCCCCTCTTTGTTGATCATCTGTTCTGATGTAGTCATTAAGAAAGTCTTTGTCCTTCTTGGACTATCCCCTGTCATCCTGAACTTCGCTGCGCTACCTGGTATGAAGTTTTCTCTCGTACTTTTGCGATAATTTTCCAATGACTTAACCCTTCGTTCCCCAGTGTGGTCGAAAGATGGTTGTTCGCAAGGTAAAGAATATCGCCTCTGCATTTTACTGTTTTTCTTTTGGATCTCTCCTGTCAGTACATTTTGTCTTGGCTTACTTGACGGCCCGACATCCGCAATCTGATAGGCTAGCGTATTTGAAGACCTTCTCCCCATATCATCATCCGTACCTCGATCAGTTTCACTTTCAGTCCCTATTACATACTCAGGAATAGTTTTAAGAGTAGACGTGACGCTGTCTGAAAGCGCCCGGGGCCTTCTACGAACGTTGCCCACGAAATTAGTTGAAGTGTTAAACATTTGCTCCAATATTTGTCTGCCAAAATGATAGATTGTGTCAGATATTGGGTTCATTCAATGATAAAAGTCCTGTGTAGTTTTCTTAAGTTGTTACAAACTTGATATATTTACGAACTCTTCTGCTATTGCGGTCACATTTTCACAGGTTTTATACTGTTCTAAGACAAACAGGTGATTGGCCAATACATTCTCTTGACAAGATAGGTTGAATGAGGGCATTTGCAATTTGCCACTCCAAACAGTTCATATCAGGTCAAAGAAAACAAGTTCGCAGTGGTACACGGAAACCACTTGAATATTTTTGTAAACTTGGTTGTCTTTCTTTACATTTTGTTTTCCGCTTTTCGCGGTTTCAGCAGTTTAATTACATAAACTTTTTATTAAACAATATAGCAGTGAGACCTTGTAATCGACACTGAATCTAGAATCGTTTAAGACACTCCAAAATTATCAGTAATACTTAACGAATTCATTCAAGTAGACCAAGTTGTACAATTATTTCACTGGCTGGTTAGTTTTTGAAACGTATAGTCAGTCCATGAAGTCACACAAATCTATGTTAAAAAGGACGCAATTTGTACAAAATGGAGGTATATATAATACATACTTATTGTTTTGTATAAAAAAAGAATATCTAACGAGGTTGGGAGAATTGAAGATTGTTGAGGCTCTGCCGAGACAATTATCAATTTTCAATACCGAGTTAGATGTTTTTTCATACAATTCACTAAGTATGTATTATATTTATCTTATAACCTCCATTTGTCTTGTTTTCGTTGATCTTTCAAACTAAAATGCAAGTTTCTAAAAATAACCGCCTTATATCATTGTTCTGAAAATAACTATGTGATATCATAAAACATATGATACGGGATTTTATCACACAGATATTTGTATAGTTATAAGATAAAATGAAATACCGGTTTTTAAGTAGCGACATTTATAACTTTCCTATGATTTACTTCAAAACATTCTTATTATCCAAAAATCATTTCAATACAATTCACAATTTATCAATGTAATTGATTGTATGAAGTTAAACTCTCAAAAATAATACTGTAACATTTGTAAGCGACCTCTTTGGGATTCTTCAAAAAGCGGTCACTTATGGACATGGTCGCTGAATACAATATTTCATAATAAGTAAGACAGGAAATTTTGATAGCATTTATCGTTTGTCGCATAATTTTTATTGAATCCTATGATGTGCGAACCCATTAGTGAGACGATTTTAATTTGTTCCAACATCATGAGATTCAATAATAAAAAATTGTTTGTTAAAGGATGTCCATTTTTTCAGGGCTTTTACCTACGGTTAAGGGACTTTTTTACGATGGTCGCTTGATAAAAGTGGTCGCTTAATAAAGGTGGTATCTCGAGCAATATCGACCCAACCATTCCATCTTTTTTTCAATAACTTTTGTATTCAAATTGTGTTTTCAAAAGCAGGAGCTCCTAAATAATGTCGTTTTCTTTTTGAGGCGACGTCGAATTTATTTTATTTGTTTTGTGAAAAATCAAAGCACTGAAAGTACTGATGGTGAACGATTCTAATAGCATTCTAGAGTTATAAGTTGAATGCGTTGAGAAAAGAGAAATTATATTTGTAATAAATAACTAAGGGAAAGTGTCACGACAAAATTTCGGTAATTCTCACTGTAAATTTATATTTGTTTTGCATGTCAAGTTTGTTCTCAAATATTAAAACGAAAAAGAAAAAAAAATAGAAGACCATTTACTCATGTAATAGAAAACATAGTGTAATTTTGTTTGTGTTTTTTTTGTTGTTGTTTTAATCTACAGTTTTCTTCATAATACAAACGGAATTTGATATCATTTACTGAATATTTGAGTTTTTTATCAATTATCATATGCTCCGAGGGGCATCGTTGTGTTTCTGTAATGTCGTAACATCATTTCATTCTTAACTCGAAAAAAACAGTCAGAAAGGTAAGTCAATTTCAACATGCTGAAACCATATTTTAATATTTCACCAGACTATACAGCAGTCTTCCTGCATTTTGACTATGAAACGTAGTTCATTAGGGCTCAGGAACTTTAATGGACTATGGGCCCATATTCCCCTATTTCAAAGACCACTGTTTCGTCATCAACCAAATGCTGTAATTACGATATTTTGGTTCTTTTCGGCAATATACAGAGTTTTGTAATAATTACCAGATGTTAGTGTGTACAAAAAATAAAAGAAAAACAATAAGATTTATGTAGGTAGGCTTTTTGTACTGCTAATGGATTGTCCAAATATAGTCAAAGTTCAAATTCTGTTGCAACTACCAATAAGTGGTTAATCGTAAAACTATTGGGGTAGAAGGCGCAGGATATGTAGGTATGTAGGCTAATAAAAGAACTGCTGCGAGAAATACCAGCAATCCATGTTTAGGTACAGTCCACAGGCGCTGCATTTACAATCCAAATTCCGTCTTATCAGTTATTATATATTAACAAAATATGGATATGAAAAATTGCATGTGCTTCAGCCACCGCGATTTTACAAAGAAATTGTTTATAGTGGCGTCCATCCCTATTCAACCAAAGTGCAGAAAAAACATTAACAAGTTCAGGAGGTCACGACCTAGAAACACATTTCCGGCAATATACTACAAGTTGCAATAGCGAGTGCCTAGATCGAAAACATAATATATGTATTATATGTAATATATGTGCTTAAAAGTGTAAAGACACAAATTTTGTTTTGCTAAAAATTCTCGATAAGCTTTCGCGGATCATCCGTTCGCGCGATTAAGATTTTTAAACCTCATTTTATATTTTAAAATGATTTTTTCATTATCTTGACATATTGAAGAATCCTAGTATAACGCAATATACGAAATAAACAGTTATTTTGAGAAAAGAAGTCTTGAGAAATATTACATTGAATCTAAAAGGGAACTACTTTATTTCGAGGCTATTAAGAACCTATAGGGTGTTCCTTACGTAGTAACACTGGTGAACGAAACGTTCTTTTACCAACTTGATTATGGTATACCGCAGCGTTTGTACATTAAATAGAGGGCAAAAATCGCCCTAAATTGCTCACCTGTATGACACAAACTGAATGAGAGCAATCTAGCATAGTAAAACGTTTCATGCCAACTTTGGTTGGAATTTGCCTGCTGGTTTTAGTGGAGAAAATGTTTGAAGTTTTTGAAGTCTTGCCACGCCTATATATAGTTGTCCATCAGAATCTGAAGACAAAATTTCAGATTTATTACACAAGGAACTTTCCATATAAATGTTGAGGCCTACTGTTAAGAACCAAGTGAAATTGGCAATCAATTCCGATCATCAACATTATTGATCATTCATTTAGCGCTTCATGCACTCATCACAAATATTCACTCAAAACATTCAAAAACGCCCCAATATCACTAAAAACATTCAAAAACTATTTTCAAATCGATCCGGAAACAAAAAGTTATATTACTGACTTACTTGAATTTGAAAGCGTCTGATTGGTTCCTGAAGATATGGAATTCTATCTATATAACCTCTGTGTAATTTTCCTTTAAAAGCGATATAAATATTGCTAAATGCGTTCAAATATAATATATTATAGATCAATATAAACAACAAATTTGTGTAACATTTCTTTCCACGAGATCGGATGTAAAGTCACATTTTCTGAGAACAGTAACCTAACATTTGGTGTTTCATTACATGAACAATTGGGAATAATTAGCAATGAATAATAGGTGTTATTTAACTCTTTAATTGGTTAAACCTCTCACCATTTTGGATGCAAACTTTTCTTTACACTAGTTTACATTAATGGTGTAACTATACGTTTACATTAGAGAAACTTTATTCATCAATGTTGGAACATCACTCTATTTTGGGTGTAAACTTTCCCTTTACACTAGTTCAGAATATTTTACACTTCAGGCGTAATGTTACGCCAAATTCAGAGAAACTTTATTTACACTTTCAATGTTGATTTTAAATCAATCTTAGGTTTGACATTTCCTTTAACACTAGTTTACAATTATTATAAACATAAGTGTTGCTATACACTTAATTCAGATCGACCTTACTCTTTCGGTTTAAAAATCAAGTTAGGTGTATAAGTTTATTTTTTGGTAGATTACAATAGGTTAGATCATATGTGTAACTACATATTTATACAGTTAACAACAAAGTGAAATTGACAAGGTGAATTATTTTGGAATGAGTTTGGAATGAAATTGAATGAGCGTGTGGAGCGAGTTTTGAGTGAATTTAATATGGGAGGTAATCCAATATCGCAAATTTTGTTCAGGATGAACAAAATTAGCGATATTAATTACCTCCCTTTAATAAAATATACTTTCAAGTTCTATAAATAGCTTCCTATTTCTTCAAGAACATATCAGGCGCTTACAATCTGAATTGTTTCAGTGAAATTGCGATTTTCCTCTATCCAAAATTATTTTGAATGACGTTGGTGATTCTATAGTTTTCCATGGGTTTGATCGTTTTTTAATGGTTTGAGTGAGTGTTTGGAATGAGTGAATGGAGCGCTGAGTGAGCGATTTAGAATGGTTTTGATTGAGGCGAATGTCAATTTCACGATGTAATTAAGTGTATGCTGAATTCAGAGAGACCCCACACTTCCGATGGTGAAACCTTGAACTGTGTTAAGTGCATTTTTTTCTTATACATGAGATTGTCAAAGTAGATACTTGAGACAAGGTTTTTGGTCAGGGTCAATGTCATATTGTCAAGGTCAAAAAATCCCATAAAAACCTCTTAGTTTGCCATTACTTTGGCCATTCCACATGTTAAAGTTGGAAAGTTAAAACTTTAAGATTGGCCATAATTATGCAAAGGTAAGTAATATAACCTTCTTATTTCAAAAGTTTATTGCTTGTGACATGACCTTTCAGCAGATAACTAAGTTAAGGCTTTTGGTCAAGGTCAAGGTCAAATTCCAACTGACAAGTGATTGCAATTTCTGTCTTTGAAAAGGTTGGCCGTTTAAATAAAAACCTAAACTTTTTCTACAAAATCCTTGGGACCCTTCAGCATATGCTATTCTAACCTACATACAAAAGATGTCACGGTAAATTGTTTAAAGTAAATTTTGTCTGTTGATTTAAAGCATACTTAATTATAAAGCACTTATTCGGGGAGCATAACCCGTGGCGGCTCTTTTCTTATCTAGGTAAAAATAGTAACATCGTGAATTTGACATTACCCTCAAACAAAGTCGTTCTAAATCGCTCGGGCAGCGCTCCGTTCATTTAGCACAAACACTCAGACCTTAAAAAAGCTACAAAATTGTTAAAAACACTTCAAATGACCAAAGATCATTTCATTCAGATTAATAGGATCTTTCCACGATTTTATTATCTTTTGTGGGTTTTAAAGCGTCCTTTTTGTCTTATAAGACATACAAACACAAAGGACGGACAAGGAAAGTCATAAAGGTGTGTAATAAAATATCGCTAAAATATCCAGTTTGACGAAATAAGCCATATTGAATTACCCTTCATCAATTTATCACAAAACTCGCTCCTTCAACTCATTCCATTTCATTCGGAAATCATTCCAAATCATTCACAAAATGAATATTAATTTCACGATGTAAAATACCTTGTAGTTTAGAAAAAATCGTAAAATTGACAAGGTAAATGGTTTTCGAATGATATTTGAATGTGTTTGAAAAAGTAGAAAGAGCAAAATTTGAATGACATTAACGAGAAGAAATCAAATTTCGCCCTTTTCGCCCAATTTGGTGAAATTATCGATATTTTTTTACCTCCCCTTATCAAAACTGTTTAATATTTTGTACTTAAGTCAAGTCCCAATGTTGTACAATTTGTACCCTTGAGAAAAAAATGTTATGTTTTATTATGTTATGTTAAAACCAACGTACTTCTGTGATTCAAGTGTCTTCACTGACTGATTTTAAAACTCATACAAGCCAATTAGACTACGGAAAGGTTCGACCTAATTGAATAACAATGTCGATAGCTTTTGAAGGAATTCTAAGTGTTTTTGAATGTTTTGAGCGTTTGTGAATGTGTTTTGTGACTATTTGGAATGAATGAATTTAGCGAGCGATTTTGACAGGTTCTCATCGAGGAAAATTTCAATTTCACGATGTTATTGACTGTAACTGTAACTCAAGATATTTGTGAATTTGATGGAATCATCCAGCACTGGCTGAAATGTATGAGTTAGCGCACCATTTTTTTTCATGTGATCAATAAAATAAATTTGGCTTTTATAAGGCCTACTTATTATATTCCTTGATTGGAAGAGGCTAGAGCGATTTAAAATAAATCTTTTTTGGTTGAAGTACCATTAAAGGATTATTGTATCCTGTTCTTGGGTGGTCCTGTCACAAGGAAATAAACAAGATGTGCTAACGAGATGTTAACGCGTTTAGTTCAAAATCAAAACAGGAAGACCAATTTGAAAGTGCATCATGGTTCAATTGCACTTGGTGTTGTTTCACAAATATGCGAACTCAAGAATCGCAATTAAAGTAGTGGACCCGCCGAAATAGTTTCGCAACATTTCGAAATCATAAGAAAAAAAAAACTAGGTTAGCACTGTGAAAGTTCGTGCTTTCCAAAACGTTACGGAACCATTACGGGTCCGGTACTTTAAATATACTAGGTCGAATCAGAAACACGGGCAAATAAAAAAGCCGAAATAAACCTTTCATTTCTTGGTAAAGGATTATAGAAACTTTACCTGATTTTAAGTTTTGTTCATACACTTGTTTGAAATCTCATACATGTAATTACACATCAAATACAAGACAAAATCTCCTAGTGCAAGAGCCCGATATAGGAGAAGCAAATTCTATTTGTAATATTTTCATGTTCCTGAAGTTAGCAAAGTTGCAGAATGAGTTACCAGACTGGCAGAATGAAGCTAGCAGACTGGCAGAATGAAAATTCGAAAGTTAAGATTCCATTGATTTGTGCATGAAATAACTTGATTTGTTAATTAAACGTCTTTTAAACGATTTCCCAGAATAAAATTCTTGATTTCGTGCTCCGGCTTACATGTAGTTCAAGGAAATACGTATATTTAACAATATCGTGAAATTGACATTTTGGAATGATTTAGGAATGAAACTGAATAAGTGTGTGGAACGAGTTTTGGGTGAATTTAATTGGAGGTAATGCAATATCGCAAATTTTGTTCAGGATGAACAAAATTAGCGATATTGATTACCTCCCTTTGACAAAATACCCATACAAGTTCTATAGATAGCTTCCTTTTTCTTCAAGAACCTATCATATGCTTACAAATTAAATAATATCATTGAAATCGTGATTTTTCGCTATCGAAATTTTTTTGAATGGCGTTGTTGATTCTATATTTTTTATGAGTTTGGGCGTTTTTGAATGAATTGAGTGAGTGTTTGGAATAAATAATAATGGGGCGATGAGTGAGAGATTTTGAATGGTTTTGATTTCACAATGTTATTAACTGTATCAAACTAATGAAAAAAGCAATCGATCAATGAAATCTACCGGTCGAACATCCGTGTAAAAATAATATTAGCCTGTGTGTGAGTTTTCCAACAATTTCAAATATGAGAAAAGCAAAGACTCTGGCCAGCGTGTGCATTCGCACAGACTGACCAGAGTCTTCACTTCGCGCTTAGTAGATAGAAAGGGTCTCAAAATAACTGTAGACCATCAGGTAACTTTATAATTACAGTATGTGGTTGTCTACACAGCTCAATGTTTTTACCTCACAAACATTTCAAACTGTTGGAAATGTCACGCACGGGCTCATATCGGATTGCAGTAAAAGTGATTCCGAGTGCAATTATCATTATTAAACAGTTTTCGAGTATTTGAAATCTCTTTCTGTCGTTCTGCTATTCTGCTGGCAAAATGAAATAGCAGACTGGCAGAATAACAGAATAAACAAGAGGACCATGATGGTCCTATATCGCTCACCTTCGTATCTTTGTCTCATTTAATAAGCAAATTTCAAGCAAAGGTCATAATTTTTTTTTCTGTGATATGGCACTGATCCTTTCCATTTTCAATAGGCTTCATCATTGTGACCTGACAAACATTCTGACCAAGTTCCATGAAGATTGGACAATATTTGAAGCCCCTAAAGTGAAAACAAGAAATTTGTCATTAAGGCCCCTTTTCCAGTGACATAGCACAGATCCTTCCAATTTTCAATAGGGTTCATCCTTTTGACCTGACAAACATTCTGACCAAGTTTGATGAAGATTGGACAGTATTTGTGGCCTCCAGAGAGTAAACAAGAAATTTGTCATTAAGGCCCCTTTTCCCGTGATATGGCATGGACCCTTCCCATTTTCACAGGGGATCGTCCTTGTGACCTGACAAACATTCTGTCCAAGTTTCATGAAGATTGAGCCATATTTGTGGCCTCTGGAATGAAAACAAGAAAATTTTCATTAAGGCCCCTTTTCCCGTGATATGGCACGGATCCTTCCCATTTTCAATAGGGTTCATCCTTGTGACCTGACAAACATTCTGACCAAGTTTCATGAAGATTGGACAATATTTGTGGCCTCTAGAGTGTAAACAAGAAAATTGTCATAAAGACCCCTTTTCCTGTGATATGGCATGGATCCTTCCAATTTTTGATAGGGTTCATCCTTGTGACCTGACCAACATTCTGACCAAGTTTCATGAAGATTGGACTATATTTGTAGCCTCTAGAGTGAAAACAAGAAAATTGTCATTAAGGCCTTTTTTCCGGTGAAATGGAATGGATCCTTCCCATTTTCGATAGGGATCATCCTTATGACCTAGCCAACAGTCTGACCAAGTTTCGTGAAGATTGGACCATATTTGTGGCCTCTAGAGTGTAAACAAGAAAATTGTCTTTAAGGCCCCTTTTCCCGTGATATGGCATGGATACATTCCATTTTCAATAGGGTTCATCCTTGTGACCTGACCAACATTCTGACCAAGTTTCATGAAGATTGGATCATATTTGTGGCCTATAGAGTGTAAACACTTAAATTGTTGACGGAGGACGACGGACGACGGACGACGCACGACGGACGACGGACATTCAACGATCACAAAAGCTCACCTTGAGCACGATGTGCTCAGGTGAGCTAAAAATCAAAAATCAAGATTCAATGAATTTGTGCATGAAATTTATTCATTTCTTTAGTGCTTTTCGGTAGTTTGTCCAGAAAAAACGTTAGATAATCACTTGATAATCTCACCGCAGAAGCAGTGAAATTTTAAAAAAAACCTTATACCCTGCTTTTGTGCATTTCATCCTATATGACGTCATCTATAGGGGGCGAAATAAGTGACGTAACAATGAACGTTGCATAGCAATCACGCGCAAAATGACGCGCTTTACGAACAGATGTCCTAAATGAATAAATGTTTGAGAGCGTCTCATTCTTGAAACAAGCAATAGGCACACATGGATACATGTATACCTTACCAAGTGGTTAAACACAATGCTTGGATTTTGTGCAAGAAAGTCAAAAATTACTTGTCAGACTGCTGTCCTTTTGAATGGTAAGTAACTACTGATTTCAGAAGTGTAATGTTAGTTTCTTTCATTTAGGGATGAGTGTCTTTTTCACTGCGTTTATTGGGGTATAAAGTGCAATTGCCTTAGAACATGGCAAATAACGCCCGTATACCACAATAAATGCAGTGAAAAAGACACTCGTCCCTTATAATTGCAAACCTCTAGATCGAAGAAACTATTAAAATACTCATCCAAACATAAAAGCTTCAATTCTATTTTCTGCGCGTAAAAATTACATAACCCATTTTTAGATCGTGTATTTTTTTGTATCTCGCATCTCGCTATTGAGGTGAAATGTCATTAAGTAAAGCAAATGATACAAATAATCGTCAACTTTGAAATTCGTAGAGGATATTATGACAAAAAAATTGTTTCTGCCAAGTTATTCTGTATTTTCAAACGAAAACGGGGTGGTCGGTCTTAGTTGAGAGGGTTGCTTGATGATCTCCGTCGACTCGCTGTTTTCTTAGTTTACGTCGGCTCAGAATCAGTACTGCATGCTTGAAATTCTTTCAAAAAATATCTTCATTCATAATAGATTAAATAGCAATGTTGCGTTGATGGTCGGGAACTATCTTAATTCGAGTTCCTACAACACAGGACTTGCAGATCGAAGGTCGGGGGTTTCCCAAAGACCTATTGCATTTTATACAGAATTAAAGTGCAATGGAATTCCCCACGTGACGCGAATGATCATTCATTAAACGAGTTCTGTTCCATTCATTCATTCCAAACACTAACTCAAACCATTCAAAAACGCTCAAAATGTCTAAAAAAGATAACATCAACAACTAAATTCAAAACGAAAATAGGTAGAAATAAATCACGATTTCACTGACACAATTAAAATTGTAAGCGTCTGATGGGTTCTTGAAGGAATAGAAAGCTTTTTATACACCTTGTTTTATACACCTTGTATATTAAAGGGAGGCAGTAAACATCGCTAATTTTGTTCATCCTGAAAAAATTAAAGATGCTGGATTTCCTCCCTGTAATTTCACTCAAAAGTCGCTCCTCCCGCTCATTCAAATTCATTTCAAAATCATTCCAAAATCATTCATCTTGTCCATGTCACGATGTTTTAACTGTACAATGCGGGATATAATTTGCTAAAAGTTTAAACCGTTTTTTGGCCTGGGTTAGCACGCCATAGGACACAACCCTGTATCCTGTTAATTTTTATACAATACAAAATTAGAAATTGTAAATTCTTTTAAGTACTTAGGATTCAACCTGTTTAAAAACGGAAAATGGAATCGCACACAAAAAATTATTTCGCAAAACGCTTCGTTTTCGCTCCACAAACTTTTTATTGTCTTTAACCAACTAGATCTCCCGATTAAACAACAACTTCAACTTTTTGATACCTTAGTATTACCTATACTTAACTACTCTTCGGAAATATTCGGGTATCATCCTTGTCCTGATATCGAAAATATCTTCTCTAAATTTTGTGGAAGGATACTTTCTACAAATAATTCAACAAATCTCGACGTACTCTATGGTGAACTTGGTCGATTACCGATGTACATTCATCATAAACTTATTATGATAAAGTACTGGATTAAAATTTTACAACTAAATCAACAATCAATTCTATTTAAAACTTATAAAATGCTAAAAGAAGATGTAGATAATGGGAACATTTATAATAACAATAATTGGGCCTAACAAATAAAGAAAATTCTAAATGAAATTAAACTATTTATATGGTTGACTATAATATAATTAAACAAAGAATGCTAGATATCTACTATCAGTCATGGTACACAGCTATAAATAATTCATCACGTTTTGGAAACATATAGTTTCTTTAAACATAATTTCTGTCTTGAAAAATACCTTGAAGTCATTGAACAATCTAAATACAGAATCGCCTTAACAAGACTTAGAACATCAACTCATTCATTGAACATTGAAATAGGAAGACGTAACAATAAACCAAGAAACGAAAGATTGTGCACAAATTGTAATTTAGGATCAATTGAGAATGGATATCATTTCGTTCTTATATGTCCAAAGTTTTCAGAACTAAGATCAAAATTTCTAAAAAAAATATTATTTCACTTGGCCAACAAAACAAAAATTTATTAATCTTATGTCATCAAGTTCTACTTCAGTAATTCATAATTTATCTAAGTTTATATACTTTGCAAACATTGTCAGAAACTAACATTACGCGCTAATCTACCATGTATGCTTTTATTCTTATATTCAACGTATGCAACAGCATTTATTTTATTTTTGTTGTTGTTATGGTTCGGATAACTATCGATGGTATATTCAAACTAGAGGAATGCTCCTGGGAACCGGGCTGCTCTCAAGAGCGGAACGGGCCCTGTTTGCATTACTCACTCACTGCTTTACTCACTTTACGTTATATTTGACAAAAAGAAAAAAAAATCGAGAAAAACATCGCTCTATGTTTCGTTTTGATAGAGCTTTGTGGGTTTCATATCATGACTCTATGGACCTATCAAAATAATTAGAAATTGATAAGTCGTCCGCCTCCAATGCTGTTTTCTTTCATTGAATCCTATCTTTTAACAGTCAAAAATTTTCTTGTCCGAGTTATAGACTTATAAACGCAAACATCATGTGCTCTTCTGATAAATGTTCTTTGTTACATTTATGGGTGTATTTATATTATATAATTTGATATGCTATAACCATTTGTGTTTATGCAATAAACAGTAAAGTAAAGTATCCTGTTAATTGCCTAGGAAAAAGATAATCGAGTCACACACCGAACAACGTGTACTACGTAGCTTTTTTGTGCTCACGCGCGCGCAAAAAATAGGTCTTATATACGTCATCAACTTTTGTGGGACACGAAGTGCTTTGTGTGTTCAACGCAGCTTTATTGGTAGGCCGCAGAAGCGGCCTACCAGTATGAATGCGTTTTGAATATGACCATGGGGGATTAGGGATAAATTATTATAAAATCTGTCCAATGTTTTTATTCAAAACATAGAAAACCGTATAATGCAGCCTGGATCAAACAACAGTTTTTCAAAAACTGTTTTGTAATTAAAATTATTGAGCAATAAAATCAGGGTTTTTGGTTATGAACTTGATTTTACAAATATTGCACATTTCATTAAAATGACTGATCGCTCAGCCATGTTTGACCTAGTTTTTACTCTCTTCCCCGTTTCTGCATTTTTTTTTTTACATCAAAGTGATTCTTACAGGAGATACATCTATGGTTACACTCCTGTCTCTTTTGGTCTTGTTAAACATATAGTAAAAATGGCATTTTTGCGGTTTAAAAAAACCCACAATACTTCATTGTGCACAATTACAATCGAAATCCTTTTGGTACAAAAGTGAGTGATGACTTATATCAAAGCTCTGGTCTAGAGAATAAATGTTTCTACCTTAATTAATCTAATTCTGTGTGTGATATGTAGCAGTTGTCTGGCACCTAGCATAACATAATTTCAAGCCAGTTACTGTTATTCAAGCATTAAAACAATGCGACAAAAGGAGCATATCACTTTTTCTAACCAAACTATTTTGGGACAACCGAAGTAGGTCCTTTTACTTCAAATAGGTGCAGTCTTAGTACTAGTTTGAATGACAGCTATTGAATGATAACTTGAATCTTGTGCCTCGTGTTCTGATTTCAGAATTGTTTGTGCTATTATTTTGAGTCTGTATTTTCTTTCTTTATGCTCATCTCTTCGGATGATTCCGCATACATCAGCATGAAGGTTGAGTGAATATATTATTCCAACAAGAGCACCGCCTATGGGTGCAACCCTTGGCTGTGCTTGGCTGCAGGTGCTGGATGATTCAAAAAGCTGAGTGGAAAAAGGGACTCTTACAAAACCCCTTTTTCAGAGTTGTCCCACTTGATTGTCTGGATAGCTCTTGAGATAGTGAACATACATGCTAAATTTTATGAAGATATCTTCAATAACGACAGGTCAACAAGAACAATGCCAACGCCGCTAAAATGATCTCCATACCTCAAGTTTACTTAGAAAACACACAATCTAAAAAAGGCAATCACTTTATCATCATGTGTAATTCATTGTGCCTATGTTGAAATAAAGTACTCCTTAGTGTATTTAAGCCGGGTGTGCATGCTAAAGTAGGGCCATTATTGTTGTTAAAGTCTTTAAAATCTAGATAGGTATTGTTTGCAAAAAAATATTTTTACTAGAAAGCCATGAATGGCTTGAGTCGCTCCACAGGCTTGAAATTCTTGAAATAGCAAATCTAAGGTTTGACTAGATTTTTAAGATATTTTGGGTTCTACTGACGTTGAAATGATTTTCAAAGTTTCCACTATATAACATATAGAGAAATGACCTCCGCCCATAAAATGCATATTTTTCATCCGATCACAATAATTTTTGGTAGACTGATAAAGGGTCACCGAAGGATCATTTCAGTGAAATTTGGTTGATATCCATCAATTACATTCTGAGAAAATGATTTTCAAAGTTTCCACTATATAACATATAGAGAAATTACCTCCGCCCATAAAATGCATATTTTTCATCCGATCACAATAATTTTTGGTAGACTGTTAAAGGGTCACCAAAGGATCATTCCAGTGAAATTTGGTTGATATCCATCAATTACATTCTGAGAAAATGATTTTTAAAGTTTCCACATTATAACATATAGAGAAATGACCTCCGCCCATAAAATGCATATTTTTCATCCGATCACAATAATTTTTGGTAGACTGATAAAGGGTCACCCAAGGATCATTCCAGTGAAATTTGGTTGATATCCATCAATTACATTGTGAGAAAATGATTTTCAAAGTTTCCACTATAAAACATATAGAGAAATGACCTCTGCCCATAAAATACATATTTTTCATCTGATCACAATAATTTTTGGTAGACTGATAAAGGGTCACCCAAGGATCATTCATGTAAAATTTAATTGGTATCTATCAATTAGAATCTGAGAAAACTCACTTTTTACCATATTTGGAAATTAGCCACGCCCATTAAATCCATGTTTTTCATTGGATCAAAATTTCTTGAACAACTTTGAAAGAGGGTCACCCAAGGATTATTCATGTGAAGTTTGGTTGAAATTCATCCAGTAGTTTCTGAGGAGAAGATTTTTAAAGAAAAAGTTTACGACCGCACGCATGGACGGACGGACGGACGCACGACGGACACAACGCCGTGACAATAGCCCCAGTTGCTTTCAGCCAGTGGAGCTAATAAAAAATACATTATTCATTGATGATAACCAAATAATTTGCGGCCTACTTTGATGCATTGCATCAAAATTTTGTCTTGTATATGTTTTATATTTGATCTTGACAGATGACCTTGCTAATAGGGATAGGAAGAAATGCTGCTAACTAACACCTTCTCTTTTCTCTCCAATATTACATGTATCCACCCTTTCTGCTACAAATTTTACTAACTTGCCCACATGTTGTATGTAATCTGCAACTCTTTACAATTTGGACATGTCTAAACATTTGTTGTCTTGTGATGAATTAATCTAAATTAGAAAAAAGTAAAAGCATTGTCCCATCCTTAAGGCCTTAAACAGACGACAAAATCTTAGACTGGGCCAACTTGGAACAGGTTGTACACAAAAAAAAATTAAAAAATAAATCAACATCATTGTAATTTGATATATCTAGGGTAGAAATTAGGGTGGACCATATTTTGGGAAAGGAAGAAATTGGCCCTATCAATTTCTTGTGTTCCCGCAGTAAAATACAACTTCTTTATGGAATTCAATTCAATGTAAATAAAGAGCCGACGAGATTGTGTCCCTGGAAAAACAGGTAAGACGGAATGATGGAATAGATAGATTGACTGACTAGTAGCAAACCAATCAACTCAACTAAAATTTAAAAACGGGAGTTACACCTGTCTGCAAAGCGGTATCGGGCGAAGAAGTGGGAAAAAGTTGTTTTTGGCGGACTTAGTGCTATATAGTGAGCATACCATTCGACATTTTTCCTTTGAAGTGAGTTCGGAATGTGGCTAACGATCACTTTAGGTAAATGGAACCCTTGGTGTCCCTCGCCTAAAAAGTCTTGCTAAAAAGATCTAAAACTTGGAGTGCATGCCTTAAAATGTCACCTTGCCTCTTTATAAAGCAGCCCTCAGCGCTTATAGCGCCTTGATTTTGCATCCTGAACGCAGGACAGGTCAAAGGCAATTACAGTTAACAACATCCTGAAATTAACAAGGTGAATGATTTTGGATTGGTATAGGAATGAAATTGAATGGGTGTGTGGAGCGAGTTTTGAATTATTTTAATGGAAGGTAATCCTATATCGCAAATTTTATTCAGGATGAACAAAATAAGCGATATTGATTACCTCCCTTTAATAAAAATACATACAAGTTTTATATATATCTTCCTATTTTTGCAAAAACCTATAAGACGCTTACATTTTGAATTATGTCAGTGGAATCGCGATTTTTCTCTATCAAAATTTATTTTGAATGGCGTTGTTGATTCTATATTTTCAACGGGTTTAAGCGTTTTTGAATGATTTGAGTGAGTGTTTGGAATGAATGAATGGAGCGCTGAGTGAGCGATTAAGAATGGTTTTGATGGAGATGAATGTCAATTTCACGATGTTTTTAACTGTATGTATTTGAACTTACATATAAAGCGGGGTATAATTTGCAAACAGTTTGCACCTTTTTGTCGACTTGAACGCAGGGCTGCTATAGAATCGTTGAACAACACTCAAGACACGGCACGTCGCCCATCATCTAAATCACCCTTTGCCCGGCTTGTTTGCTAATTGGGTTATTGCGCTCGACTTGTAAGCTGATTGTTTTGGGTTCGAGCCCCACCGGAGGCGGGTAGTGTATTTAGGCAGGACATTTCACAGACAGAGCCCAAATCACCCCAACTGCAATTGGAAAATGCAACCCAACCCAACTGCAAAAATGACAAGAATGAACAATGTACACATGCAACATTTCAACTACTTTTGTCAAAGCCGATTAATTCTTTTTCTATTAAATCAAAAATTCGTTTCAAACGAATTGCATGTATTCGGGACTCTTCGACCAATCTTGCTAAATCATTTAACTCTTTGAGTACAAAGCAGACAAAGTAGGCCAAGATCCTGTGCGGAATTAGCTTGGTCTATACTGACTGCCAAACTGAAATGTGATTACTTAAAAGCAAAAAGGTAAATAGGGCACCCAGTCACGAAGCAGACGGTTTAATTCCTAAAACAAATATTCCTACTTGTGTGCGACTGTGATAGGGAGTTTCATTTTATTTTCAATCAAAATATATACATAAAATACATTAGAATAAGTTCTTAATTCCAAAAGTTACGTCCACAAATACATGTTTTCTTAAAACCTTAACCGTTTATGACTTACTTGTATTTTTTTTATTTTAATTCATGTCAGAACTGACCGCCTTTTTATATAACTAGTCTTTGACTATTGGATTCCTTGTTTCTTTCCGTAGAAACACCTTCTTAGTAAACGAACCCCCTTACCTTGCTGGTCTGATGCACAAAATTTTAATGTAAATCTTTAGTATGCATTAAAAGACATTATTGCACAAAGCAATAAACCGTTTCAAAATCTTTAAATCGCTGACGTCAAAAGTTACGTAAGAACGTTATAAGCCAAATTTGGGTCTACGAAGGCAAGACAATAATAGTAGGAGTCGTACTTTCAATACAAACTTCAAACTGTTTCTAAAACATAAGCGCTGGTTTTAAAAAAAACGTTAAAACTGCTTTTAACAATTGTTCAATTGAATTTCAAAGACCGGTGCAACTAGCCATGTGTTTCAGCCTCTGCTCGTTACTGCACATACAAGACAGCGACACCAATTCGTATTATTGTTTGACTGTAGCGTACGGTCTGTTAATCATTCGCACACTAAAAGTTAACAAATTGCGTTAAAGTGATGGCTCCTTTAAAACGCTCATTATAGCCTTTTCTAAGCCATTAAGATATTTCAGGCAAAATGCAAAGCTTTTTGACACAGATTTATTATGTGGGCATCACAGTTGAGTTCACTTGCGAAATGGGTTCTATAGTTAATGATGGAAATGTCATTTGTACGCTTGCGAACTTTTTTTGATAGTGTTTAGTTGTTTATGTTTTTAGATTGCCCTTCAAACACAAGTTCGTAAACAATTACTGGCACATTTATTCAATTAAGAAACTTTTTATTACATCCGGTAATACGATTCCGTTAAGTATTTTATTCTTTCGAACAAACGTGCTAAACAGAGTGAAAAAGTAATATTTTTTCGTTCATCTATATTGTCGGGTAAATAAAACCAAATTATACTTTATACTTTTCTTCTGTAATGGCTCTTTATAAAGACTCAATGTGTTCTTGCATATTTCAACAACTCCATATTCGGAATGAGAGGGGCGTTTACTTGTGATAAATGTATCTGGCTTATTACGTTTAAATCGTGCAAAATGATGTCAATAATATAAAAGCCGGGAAAAAGACTAAGTCAATTAAACGCTAATAATTACGCTCCCTCCTTTCGGCTGTTTAAATCGTTTAATTTTCAATTATTAGCGGTTAACTATTACTTGAAGAATACTCTTGTTCATTTACAAATTGATAAACCCGTGCAATACACGTTGTAAAAGAGAACATAAGTTATTTCCATTTAATCTACGATATAATCCATGATTATTGCCCTGGCAGGGCTAAGCCTAAGTCACGGGTCGTTGCACTTAAGGTTAAGGTAAATCAGCTTTTATTTAGAACTACTCAAGACTATTAATATTCGACATAAATAATCTGAGACCTTAAATCATAGGTTGGTTACTAAACCCTCGTAAATTCAGCTTGCCCAAGCTGAAATTACGAGGTTTCGGTAACCCAACGACGAAATGTGTTCAATTTCGATAAGAACGTTAATCCATGTAGTTTAAGGATATCGTTATTTACGTGCCTTAACGGTAACCTGCCGACAGACTTGGTAAATAGCCCGTAATATTGAAAGGTAAACTCGCCAAGATACGTCAGGGCTAAGCCCCGCCCTGCCAGGTCATTTATAACGCAGAATAATTCAGGTATTATTTGTAATCGAATTGCTGTGCACTACTTTTTGACGTAATAAGGAATCCAAGCAACATCGGCCCGACCTGGAATCAGATGCGTCGATGTAGAAAGGTAAAAATGACATCACTTGTGTCGAAACCGAGGTCGTTCGGATGGAAACCCGATTTACTGGGGTCGAAACCCCCATTGTTTTTAGACCCTAAACATTTATTTCTGCAATTAAATAATAGAGCATGTGCGTCACTATTCCAACATTTTCACATGTGTGAAAAATCAGCACAGGCTGACCAGAGTCTTTGCTATGCTCTCTGTAGACAGATACGGTCTTAACCTCTCTTAAGGGTGCCAGCTTCTTTTTGCTCTACATTGCTGATTAGGATGCTCAAAGTTTTTCGCATTGTGCACATGTTCAATTGATATTCAAGTATACCTCATGCACGCAGCACGCTTCCCCTTACATCAGTAACATCAGTATCGAAACCTTCCAAATCGATTAATTCTCTCCGCAATATTCGGCTTGAATGTGCGAGTACGTATGAAGGCTACTTATAAATTCTCCGCGTTATGTAGTTACGTAGTATAGCGGAGAATGTTTGTCTTAACAGGGTTTATACACATGGGTACATTGTAGTACGCCGTGCACATAGAGCACGAGTTCGGGGGAGTTTAAGTATGTATATGTATTGGGTTGTATATGTAGTCAGTTCCACGTCAGACTTCAGACGTATCGGCAGCACATTTTCCAATTCCATTCGAATTGTTGCTACAGGCGTGAAAAGTAGAGTAAGGAATAAGTCTTCTCGTGCTGAAATCTGCCAGCCTTCATTTCCTATGGATAGTCTGAGAAACATAAAGTTGTTTTGTGCATGTTACGGATACACAGTTCTCCTCACAGAGGAGTTTTACGTGGACGGCCAGTATCCTTGATAGGAATAATTATCCCATAAAGGAATTCCCTAAATAGTTCTATTTATTTATAAGAAGTTTGTAGACTATTTGCTGTAGTCGGCTTCCCATGCTGCCTTAATAAAGCGACCCTTAATAAAGCTGTTGCAAAACGGTGTTTGCTTGTTTATGTGTAAGTGATGTTGTTCAAACTAAATATTTACTGAATACTTGAGATATTAATGAATTTCTGATTAATTACAAAAAGACGGATGCATGTGGAAGCCATCGTATATTCGAGCGTTTCGTAGATAAGTCGGAAAATGATGTTCTTTACTTTTGCCTATAACAATCAATCACATTTTGTTAATGTTTCATGTACATGTATGTAACGAAAATGGATATTTTCTACGGAACACATCTGTCATTATTAGATAAAAAAAAAGCCTGGAAAGATTAAATTTCTGAGTAATTTTCAAAGCTGATCAACTTTATATTCGTAAGAGTACTTTGTACTTTATATCCTTAAAAGAAAAAAGTGCCGAATTTTTATACGACAAAACATTAAATTTTGCATAAAGTAGGTCATAAAAAGGGAGGTTTTCCAATAATTCTAGATTTATCCAATTGGAAGAAATAAACGATATTTTATATCCTCCCTTAATTAAAATCAACGTCCTTCACGAACCAATCAGGTGTTTCAAACCCACATCAGCCAATGAAATAACGGAAAGAATTATCGATTTAAAAGATATGTTCATTGCTTTGAACGATTTCAAATGCCATTTTCCCTGTGTTACTAACGGTATTTGCGACATATGTGACAAAATTATGAAATACAGGAACTATATTTCACAAATCGTTGTTTTGTTTACCTCAACTTGTAATGGTTAATATACTGATGTATGTAAAAAGGACTGTGTCAATACGTCGACACAATTCTCCTCTACGACCGGTTTGGTTGTTGCAGTTCCCATACCTTGACTGTGTCAACATTTCCGAGAGCTGTGTATTTGGGTGTTTGGAAAATCAATGGATCTATTTAACTATAACAAGGTACCTCTTGTGAGTGCCAAGTCTTGGCATCTGGTATTGGATAGTACAAATAATGACACAAAAGTAGATACATTGCGTTAAATTTGATTGTTTGTTTGAATGGGTTTAACGCCGCTTTCAACAATCTTGCAGTTATATCGCGGCCGCCGGAGCACCTAACAATGGATTCGTGTTATTTCTTTCACCTGTAATACCATTACATCCTTTCCTAGCCTCCGACTTCTATCTCAAATAGGTTTACAATTATCTACCCATTGGTGAGAGACAAACGTCAGAAAGGATATTTGCCACCACCGGGGATCGAACCCACGACTGCCAGATTGGAAGTCTAATGCCTAACCAACTGCGCTATGGTGGCGGCGGCATTGCGTTCAGAATGAGAAAACGGTGCGAACAGTTTTAAATTATACCACGCTTTGCACGCAAGGGCACTAAGGATTGTTGTTTCAATTGACATAATTGGTAAAACCAGATTGTTTGAGAATAAATTCCTATGATGAGAAAAAGATTTAAGTGTTTTAGCTCAACTGAGCACACCATGCTATATGTGAGCTTTTGAGATCACCTCTTGTCTGTCGTGTGTGTGTGTCAGTCATTAATTGTTGGTGATCAATAATTGTTTTAACATCTTCTCCTTAGTAAACAATGAGCTGATGTCAACCAAATTAGACAGGAATGTTCCTTGGGAGACCCTGCATTAAACCAATAGCCATCTTCTGCACGAATCGGCGCTAGGTGCCAAGGTATATAAAAGTTAAGCATTGATAAAATTTTCACCAGAAATGTTTACTTTCCAATGAGGTTTGTTGACACAATTGAAACAACAAATCTGATTGGTTGAAAATAAATTAAAAATATTTAACAAATTGACATATTTGATGTAACTGGGCGCTGAGCATTTGATTACTCAGCGCCAAGTTATGTAAAGAAACACTCATTAGTTGAATATAAACTGGGTGATTATTTTAGCCCATAAGGTTTGTTGTTTCAATTGAAACATTGATACAATTACAACAACAAATCTGATTGGTAGAAAATAAATTCATATCTACACGACACCAATGGTCAACTTTATACAAATGGGGACCGGTGAGTTACATTTAAAAACACCGTGAAATTGACACAATGAATGATTTTGGAACGGTTTGAGAATGAAATTAAATGAGTGTGTAGTGCGAGTTTGAGTGAAATCTAGTGAGAGAATACAATATTGCTAATTTTGTTCAAGATAAACAAAAATGGTGGTATTTATTACCTCCCTTTGAAAAATATATGTTAATTTCTGTTTGTGTGTCTTCGTGGACCAATCAGACAATATTTAAAATCTACACCGGCCAATAAAATTATAGAATAATTTGATTGATTTTATCTGAATTTTGATCGATTTGAACTATTTCGAAATGTTTTCTAATATCGGAGGGGTTTTGATCGATTGAGTGAGGTTTTGGAATTAATGAAGGGAACGATGAGTCAGTGATATTGAATAGTTTTGATCGCAGATGGTGTCAATTTCACGATGTTTTAATAACAAAAATAGGAACAAGTCTTTCCCGTAAATATCAAATTTATTACGATGGGTTGAACGAATGTTTACATTTTTAAGAAAAAAATGTAAAAAAATAATGTGTTGTCCCTTTTTTTCTGAACTTATGAAAAGGTAAACAATATATTGAATCATCGATAAATTGATAAATATAATCTCATAGTATTTTTAATTTCATGAAAAAGAAAAAAAAAAGAGAAAGATGGTATCGTCGAATTGAACATCACAAGTTCATCAATTCTAAATGAATATATATTTTATTAAGAAAACCATCATCACAAAAGGGTTGAATTAAAAAATGTGTTTTTTGTCAGTTATGTTTTGTAATGAATTTTAATGAATTGTAATAAATTATCTGATTATTCGTCACTGTCACTGTCATCATCGGAATCTTCGTCGGAATCTTCGTCGGAGTCATCATCGGAATCTTCATCGGAATCATCATCGGAATCATCATCGGAATCTTCGTCGGAATCATCATCGGAGTCAGCATCTGAATCATCATCGGAGTCATCATCGGAGTCATCATCTGAATCATCATCAGAATCTTCGTTGGAATCATCATCGTCCGAATCATCACTATCCTCGGATGAATCATCCCGCTTAAACCTGCTTTCCTTTTCGGCCATTTCTTTCATCTTCTCGACTGCGTTCATTGATCCTGCTCGTAAACTTCTCTTCGCCTTTTCAGCTGGGGCTCCGGATACAGCAGCCAAGAAAAAGCAGGTAAGCTGAAAATATATATTTAATCTCATCATGAAATTGATAAGGTAAATGGTGTTTAATGATTTCTACATGATATTGAATGGGCTAGAAAAGCGAATTTTGAATGAATTTGAAGTAGGGTAAAACAACACCATTTATTTCGTCATATTGGACGAAATTTGCGATAACTTTTGACCATTCCGTTTAACAATCGTAGTAATGCTGGGGGACAAGCTCGTCGGCTCTTACTTTTATATTGAATTGAATTCCATAAAGAAGTTGGATTTTACTGTGCGAACACAAGAAATCGATAAGGTCAAATTCTCCCTTTCCCACAATATGGTCCACCCTATACTCATACCTCATTATTTTTTAATTTCTACCCTAGATATATGTCAAATTACACTCATGTTAATTTATTGTTTGCAACCTGTTCCAAATTTGCCAACTCTAAAAGTCTGTCGTTTGTTTAAGGGTTTAAGGATGGGACAAGGCTTTTATTTTTTTCTAATTTAGATTAATCCATTACAAGACAACAACTTCTTAGACAGGTCCAAATTATAAAAGGGTTGCAGATTACATACAATTTGTGGGCAAATTAGTAATATTTGTAGAAGGGTGGATACTATTAAGGCGAAAGGAGAAATTGTTAGTTAGCAGTATTTCCTTTTTTTCCCTTATTAGCAAGGTCACCCGTCAAGATTAAATATGAAAGATATGTATCTTTAACACAGCAGTGATTTTGGTAGTGATAAGTAAGAAAATAACTGGAATATAACTTCAACTTCAACTTCAAATAGCTTTATTAGGCATGTTGAGGTGCTTTTGGCCAAACAAACATTTACATAATAACCTATTTACATATATTGAATACTAGCATAATATTGTTATATTCATAATTCATTTTTCAATATTAGACAAGAAATAATAATTCAATCAGACCGATTATTCAAAATATATTTTCGTACACTTTGTTCGATGAAATTTCGTTACAATTTGAAAATGATTTAATGTGTTGTTCAAATTGGTACGAATTTCTATCGCTTCTGTTAAATATCTAGAAAGATTAATTTGCGTCTTTTTTTTTTTTCTTGAAGATGACATTAACTGAAGAAATAAATTAAGAAAAGAGTATTTAAGATATTTCAATAATATAATTTACTACAATTTGAAATGTTAGAAGACCATTTCTGAATAAATTGGTCCCTTATTCGTCTTTGAATAAAAGGGAAATAATTAATATCCGTGTTTGTCTCATATATTATATCTCCATATATTATTTAAAGCCAATACTGTAACTGCGATTTAATTCTATAAACCCAACTAGATTTATTTGTATTATTACATTACAGCTTTTTGAGATATGTATTTTTCAACATGAGACGTATACTAGACCTATTTTTTGCGCGCGCGTGAGCACAAAAAAAAGCTACGTAGTACACACGCTGTTCGGTTTTTGGCTCGATCATCTTTTCCCAGGCCATTTCCAGGATACAGGGTTGTTTACCATTTCCTGCCAAACCAGGCTAAAAACAGGCGCCTGTGAGTTTTAACAAAAAGTTATCATTCATTTAACCCATATTTCATTTTGATATAACCATGCATATATCGATTGATTTTTTTTACTTTATAAATATTTTATGGTTGTGCAATGATAATTTGATATCTATCAAATAAATATTTTTTATCCTCACATATTTCTTCAGGGCATAATTATTTCATTTCAATCCATTCGTCTAAATTTATAGCTGAATTATGATTTTATTTCACACTTACTCATTTTGCGATTTGAATACATCGCACGACATTGATGGCATGCATTTTTCAGTGTTTGATTCTATTTGGATTTATCACTGGATTTATTCCTTGTTGACCATTAGCTAAAAATAATTTGAAATTTAATTATACTAAGGATGTAAATTTTAAAAAAAAGAATTGCCTTTAACTTTAATTATGTTAAAGGAATTTTTTGTTATAATTATCAATGTATTTTGTCATTAGTAAAATTCGTTGCCCACTTCTTCAATATACTCTACACAAAACATATATTAGTACATAGGTAATTTGTTAAATGTGGTAGCTTTTTTCACAGTGGTTCCAGGAATTATTTTCCTTACACGCCGGATCAATTAAGGAACACCAGATGGAATTGTATGTTTTTATTTGACTTCAAAAGATATACAAATAGAACAAAGTAACAGTGCATGAAAAAATTGAGAATACTTGTGTGTTAAATTAGGCTTGTTAAACATATTGAGTTATACTTTATCAGTTACTTCATCGCATTATTATAGTTAATCATCAATGTGATTCAAACTATTGTTTAAAAGTTTAATTGCTATCAGGAGTTGTTGTTTAAAGGAAAGATGTTGATATCCGTCTTGTTGATTATAAATCACGTTAAAAATTGTTAGGTTGAACTGAAAACAAGATGTGTGTTATTGAAGATGGCATGGGTTCAATTCAGAAAATAGTAGTAAAGTGGAGATACGTATCACCATGTGTTTTGACGTGCATTTTGGCTCTTTAGAGTCCGTTTTAACATCGTGGTATACCTGCGAATTACAACGTTTCAAGACCAGAGGTTATAAAACTTTTCTCAGGCTCAACTGAGAATTTTCTCAAATTTTAAATTCATGTAAATTTAAGAAAATAAAAGATAATATTAATAAGTTGTTATTCCTTCCTCCGAGTAACGATAATTATTTAATAAATTTAAGCCATTAATTGACAATTATAAAATAATGTGTTTTGATGGTATAAGTAGATTTTTACTAAATTACGCCAAATTTTGAATCGAATTTTCATCGTTTAAAGACAGAAGTAAAAATCAAAACTACCGTTTTAGGTGTTTATGTCCTTTCAATAACGTTATGTATCATCCCATTAACTTACTTGTCCTCTGTATAACAGACAACGCTCATTTAATTTTCTAGACAAGATATTTTACCGTATCTTAAATTATATGCTCAATACAAAGGAATTCTTATTCCATCGTATTTGGAACAAAACAACATTTTCTTGTGAGAGTGAAACATTTGATTACATTTGGTATAGTATAAATTAACGAAAAAATTTGTATACGTAACGTAGAACACCAAATGAGCTCTTCTAAATACCTCGTGTAATCTTAATTGACACCACTCAATTACATTATATGTCTTCTTTTATTACAGCAAAATAAGAAGTATTCAATATCTTGCATTTTGCAAGTAAAGAAGACAATGTTTGCAGTACCGAGAGGTTGTGTGTTTGTACAACATGAAAAAAAAACCCCGAAGTACTTCTATAGTCAATCTCAATGCGACCATTATAATATTCAGTTGTATAAGATGCTATCCTTCCGATCTGAGTAAAGAATCGGGGTAAAAAATACAAGTATTTTTTCCTTAAAGGACCAAAATTTTGATATTGGCATATGAAATATTTTTCTAGGCGCCATCAAAATTAAAAAAAGAAAACCCTTCCCTAGTATACTAAGTACAGTTAAAAACATCGTGAAATTGGAACACTTACTCAAATCGATAAAAAAAAAGCCCTGAACTCATTAGAAAACATTTCGAAATCGTTCAAGACGCTCAATATTTAATTTAAATCGATCAAATTCTTCTACAATATTATTATCTGTTGTGGAAAAATACGTATATTTTATCAAGGGGGTAATGAATATCGCTAGTTTTGTTCATCTTGAAGAAATTTAGTGCTAATGGATTGACTTCCTTTGATTTTACTCAAAACTCCTTCCACGCTCTTATTCAACTTTATTCTCAAATCGTTCCAAAATTATTCACCTTGTCAATTTTACGATGTTGTTAACTTTAACATGTTCAAATTGACACCCGCTTTAATCAGAACCATTTCTAAATCACCCACTTTGTGCTCTATTCATTCTTTAGTCATTCAAATTACTCACCGAAGCCATTCGAAAATGCTCTAAAATCGTTTAAAAAAAATACGTCGGAATCATCCAAGACGAATGATATAAATCGGATCAATCAAATTCTTCCACGATTTCATTGGTTGGTGAAAGTTTTGAAGTTTCTGAATGGTCCGTGAATTTACACAAACTAAAAATATACAAAATCGTTTTCATTAACACCTAAATGATAAAACAATAAATTAATGGAAGGATGTCCATATGAAATGGTAAAAAAGAAAAGAAATAAGTTATTCTATAATAATGATAAACAACGATAGATAGAATACGAACGATACTGATATTCTTTTTAGGTTTTCACTGAATGAAGAAAATATTCTATTTATTGTACAATGTAATTCTTACCATGATCAACGCAAGTTTCGACATTTTGAATGTAGATTCTTCTGTTTATTAGATGAACCTCAGCAAGTATTTTGTCTCGAACACACAATCTGCAGTCTTCCCAAAATGAACGGGTGTTATTTACTCTTTTCATATTTATATAAATCTATTGAACTTACTGTATGCAAATGAGAGAGGTCGAAGAACTTTTAGTCTTCGGTCGACTTGTTATTATAATTTTTAAATCAACTATACAAAGAGGACCGTTTTCTCGTACAGTTGAGAACACCATCAAATTGACAAGGTAAATGATCATTCGGAACATCACTCGGTCATTTCCGTTAACTGCAACAGACCTCGGATGTATGTAAGGCGGATGGGTATGTAACAAAATCGTGCATTTTGTTAGGCGGAAACAGTGTAAGAAAAACTAGCACTGTATATTTATATTTCATACAGTAAACAACGGCTGAAAAATCTTAATTTTTGAGAATGACGAATCATTCTCAAAAATTAAGATTTTTTCAACCGTTATTTAAGAATCTAAAGGTATTAGTATTAGGATTCGATGAATTCACGTCAGTGACTTAAACGAGAAGCGTTGGCGACGTCGAATGGTTTCACTCACAGTTTCAAGGGCTAACTGACGTCATCGAGTTTTTCCAAGGTTTTCCCGTAATTTTTGAAAATAGTCCGTCTATGTACATCCGAGGTTGATCGTGAGATTGGCCGAGTTGTGTTCCGAATGGGTAAATGATGTTACAATGGTTTAAGAATAAAAATGAATTCGACTGCCGGGAGAATTTGAATGAAAATAAATAAATAAATGAATGAATGAATGAATGAATGAATGAATAAATAAATAAATAAAATAAAATAAATGAATAAGTAAATAAATACATACATAAATAAATAAATAAATAAATAAATAAATAAATGAATAGATAAATAAAAAAGTGTTGCTAATTTCTTCCAACATGGACGAATTTTGCGTTATTTTTAACACCCTTTTTCTAAAAAAATATGTTTTATTAAGAGATGTAGGGAGTATTTGTTGATTTCATAGATGTATGAAACTAAAAACCCTTTTCACACTGTATGAATACGCGAAGCGGATTCAAACATTAGTGTGATAAGACTTTTAGTTTCATACCTCTGTGAAATCGACAAATATTATCTCCATAACTTTTGATTTAATTTCAGGAAGCAAAAATGTAAAGATTGGTCAGTTCAAAACAGATTTCCTACGGGACTACTTTTCGTGGAAGCTTCAAAAACAGCTGCGTACTCAAAATTCTTATTATTGGGGGATAAAACCAACTTTTTAGCCAATCAGAATGCACGGATACTGATAGGCTCAGTTCAAATCAAATTACTTTTTGATACAAATATAGATCTGTGAATCTTCGAGGATTTTTTAAGCGTTTCAAAATCTTCACCAGCTATAGCTAATAACTTCATGAATTTGACATTCGCTTTGGTCAAAACTGTTCTAAATCGCTGACTCAGTCCTCCTTTTATTAATGTATTCCAAACACTACTGACCCAAATCATTCAAAAACGCACTTACATGTTTCAAAACACTTTAAACACCTTTCAAAACATTTATATCGGTCTCCATTTCATGAAATATTTAAAATCTTTCTTCAAGAATAACCTTATTACATTCAATGCAAAATGTCATTTGAGGTATGGTTTGGTATGAGGAGACTTAGTCGTAGTAAATGTGCATACACAAAGACTAAACCTTTGAACCAAAAGTCCCTGTACCAGACCGAATTAGTATGTCGTTTTCAAAATGTGACAATACCGCTATGAAATTTCGATTAAATTGTTTCAATTGAAAAAAAAGTTCGATACTACATGTAGCGTTTCTTTATCTTTTATATTGAAGTTGAATTTTTTTCTTATCTTACAGAAGAGCTAAAATGAAGTCAAAAATATCTTGAAATTAAGGCTCGTTCCCATCAAAATCATTCACTTAGCTCTCCAATCATTAATTCAAAACACTAATCCAAGTCAATCAAAAGCGCCCCGAAACCATTCGAAAACAATTGGAAATCATTCAAGATTATCAACATTTATTTCATATTAAGTAAATCTCTTTTTGATTCTTTTTGCTAATGAGGATTTTAAAGTGTGTGATTGTTCCACGGAGTCACACAAACTGACAAGTACATATATTTCATTAAAGGGATGTAATAGATATTTTGTCCATATAAAAAATAGCCCAATTGGATAACCTCCCTTGAACTTCATTAAAAAGTCACTCCACACTATCATTCAGATTCATTCCAAAATTATTCCAAAACTAAAAACGTTGTCCATTTTACGATGATCTCAACTGTATCATTTAGAGAGAACAGCTGGGGCCCGTTTTACTAAACATCTTACGATCATTTTTGCTAAGACAAAAATCAATGATGCTTCTACAGTAGTAATCAAATATGGAATTCTGCCATGCATCATCTCATTGGAGACGATTCCAATGGGATATTGCAAGGTAGAATCTAACAATGTATAAAAGCACCAGGTACGATTTGTGCTTTTGACTTACGATCAATTTTTTCGTAAGATCTTTAGTAAAACGGGCCCCAGTAGACTCAGATAAAGAATAACACAAGGAAAGATGCTAGGCACTAGTATCTTTATTGTTTTAAGAGGGTTTTTTTCATACAAGGGTGTATGAATGACTTTTTGTAGAGGACATCAATATTGAATGCGTGAAATATTGATCATTTCACAATATTTCGCAAAAGCCGAACTCGGTGTTTATTTGAATTTACTGATTTGTGTGTATGTGTTTTTTCTTCTCAAGATTGTACAATGAAGAGACTAGTTGCCTCTCACAAATCAGTAAATAAGCATAGACCTATGTAAGATAGTGGCTGGAGGCTAGGAAGGCTAGGAAAGGATGTAATGGTTTTACAGGTGAAAGAAATACAAGGAATCCATTGTTAGGTGCTCCAGCCGCCGCGATGTAATTGAAAAAAATGTTGAAAGCGGAGTTAAAATCAATTCAATCAATCACATACAGTGAGCAACATCGTGAAATTGTTAAGGTGAATGCAATCAACAGCTATATCCAAAGTGAATATAAATAGAAAAAAAATCGCAATTTCACTGACATAATTGAAATGGTAAGCGCCTGTTTGGTTCGTGAAAAATATAGGAAGCTATTTATAAAACCTGTCTGCAGATTTAATTAAAGGGAATTAACAAAAATCGCTTATTTTGTACCAACCCGATTAGCACAGTTGGTTGAGCACCGGACTTCAAATCATTGAAGTTCAACAGCGTGGGTTCGATTCCCGGGCTGGTACACTAATTGTCTTTCGGATGGGACGTTAAACCGAGGCCCCGTGAGACGGTGCTTTACACCGAGCACGTTCAAGAACCATGGCGGATCTCAGCAGTAGTTTCGCCAGTATCCTTGCACTATCCCCCGTAAAAACTAACCGTCTTCTTGGGGCGTCGCACATATGGGCATGTGCTACGGTAGTGACGATGAAAAAACGGAAATACACACTATAAATACTTCCCGAACAAAATTAGCGGTATTGGATTACTTCCCTTGGATATCTATCAAAACTCATTCTTCACACTCATTAAATGTCATTCCAAAAGCATTTCATGGCCGCCACCATAGCACAGTTGGTTAGGCATAAGGCATAATCTGGAAGTCGTGGGTTCGATCCCCGGTGGCGACAAATATCCTTTCCGACATTTGTCTCTCACCAATGGATAGATAATCGTAAACCTATGTGAGATAGCAGTCGGAGGCTAGGAAAGGTTGTTATGGTAGTACAGGTGAAATACCAGGAATCTATTGATAGGTGCTCCGGCCGCCTCGCTATAACTGCGAAATTGTTGAAAGCGGCGTAAAACCCATCCAAACAAACAAAACCAAAGGCATTCCAAAATAGCAATGTTTTTGACTGTATATACACTTTCATAATTGTTTACCTGATGTTAAAATATTATGAATAGATTTTGAAAAGAAAAAAATGCATGTTTCGACCCCTTTTTAAAATGTTTTATGTTAATTTTGGTACATTGTGCATTTAAATTGCTTTTAAAAAAAGGGCCTCTTGAAATTATTATGTTACACTTATAATTTTTACCTTTTTATTATCAATGTTTTTCTTTAGCCGTTATCAAATTTTCACCACCGTGTATAATGGGTGCACAAGCAAGTACCCGTGTACCCATTTTCTTTTTCAAACTCCGGTGACATCCCTCTTTTTTGTTGTTTCATAGTAAATCACATGTAAACAAGTTATAAATAAGACCTGATTGTAATGATAAACTGGAGCGATTGCCCTTAAGTATTTCGGGAGTGTTTCAGGTTGGACGCAGGGCTGATATAAATGTTGGACGAAATTAATTAAAAATCGCTGCAAGGTAGATATCGAGAGTGGACAATATCGTCATTGATGGTTACTGACCGGTCAGCTTCAAACGTAATCGAAACATCACTCGGCCATTTCCGTACACGAGAAAATGTTTTGATCGGATGGTTTCCGATCGTCTTACTTTATGAAGGTACGGAATCGGCTAAATTGTGACGAACGTGCACCGATCGTTGGTGCAGAGGTGTTTTGGCTCTGTAAAGGTATTTTTCGGCTTTTGGTAATTCTTTGTACAAAAAGCTTGAACACATTCAAAATTCTTAAACGCATTTCAAACAACAATGAGATCACATGTGCAGGTACAGCGGCGGATTACTATAAAGGGGGTTCGGTATCGGCCTACATCATTCGAGTAATTAGTCCCATAGTATCCCCATCTATAGGGATACTATGGGACTATATGCTCAAATTCCGTTTACATCATATATCTTTTATTTGTATAATTTAAAATTCCTCTGGTTCAAACACTACAAAAAATGGATAGCTTTCTTTTTCTTACAAAATTTTGATTAAACTTTTCCACAAGAATAAAATAATTTGGATACAGAGGGGGTTCGTTGGAACCCACAGAACCCCCTGGGGTTGTGCCCGCCATTGAGATATAGAAACAGCAAAAAATTCCTATCTTTTTTAGCTTTAGATCTAGCTTTTTGTTGATTTTAATAAACGCAAGGGGTGGGGATCTTAAGCTGAAAGGTTGAACCTATTGACGCCATCTACGTGCGAAATAACGCGCTTTTATGCCTGATCCCTTGATATTCACGAGATCTATTCGCCGAAGCATCAAACACCAGGAACACTCATTCGGAACACCACTCGGCCAATCTCACGATCAACCTCGGATGTACATAGACGGACAATATTTAAAAAGTACGGAAAAACCTTGGAAAAACTGGATTAAAAACGGCGTTAGCCCTCGAAACTGTGAGTGAAAACATTCGACGTCGCCAACGCTACTCGTTTAAGTCACTGACGCAAAATCATCGTTTACTAATATAAATATCTTTGGATTCTTAAATCACGGCCGAAAAAATCTTAATTTTTGAGAATGATTCGTCATTCTCAAAAATTAAGATTTTTCAGCCGTTATTTACTGTAATAGATTTAAATCTACAGTGCTAGTTTTTCTTACACTGTTTCCGCCTAACAAAATACACGATTGTGTTACATACCCCTCCGCCTTACATACATCCGAGGTATGTTGCAATTTTACGGAAATGGCCGAGTGATGTTCCGAATGCAGGAACCCTATGCCATTATACGTAAAGACCCAATAACATACTTGCAAGATGCCCGTTCCCACTACGAAACGGACACAAATCGTATGCTTTTTAAGCGGTAACGGCGGAAGAGTGAAATTTCCATCCATTCTCATACGCTAAAAGGAACAAGTCTTCATTTTACCCACCCATTCCCATAAATTGCTTCCTCTGTGCCTGTATTATAAGTAATTGAAATTTACATAGCAGTTACATAAATAATAATGAGGTAAATGTTTTGCATGGCAGCAAATAATAGTAAATAATAATAAACTCTTGTCTTTTGGTTATTTATTTGCAGAACACGAAAATATGTAAGCGCCTGAATATGGAAGGTTGGTGGTTTCAAAGCAAAGGCCAAAAATGCATGGATACACCTACTTTATTTTACCTTTTCTAATTCTTCAAATGTTAAACAATTTTGCTATCATATTATTTCAACTGTATTTAATGTAGGTGTACGTTTTTGTTGATTCTAAATAAAAGATAGATTTTAGTAAAGATTGGAACAAGTGCTTATTAGTGTCGGGGTACCTTAAATGCCCGCATTTCTTCCCTTTTATAAACTTTTCGTATACCCGATACTTCAGTCCTCTGAAGGTTTTCAACCAAACCGGATTGTAGTATCGAGGATGCCTTTCTAATGGATTAAGGATACAGCGGATGTGTAACGGATGGAATCGGATACGTAGCGTTTGTTCCTCGTATTTCTTCGCATTTACATCGTACATAGCGGAAAGTTTATACGCTTTACACGTTTTGTGCAGCTCAAAACTTTGTGCGCGGATGAAATCACAATGGACGGACGCTCGACAAACAGAGCGTGTGCAAAGTGTATGTACTGGGTAAGAAACAGGTGCAAAGGGTCTTTTCAACGGCCCAAATGCATCCGTAAGTTCAGTGGCGGCGGGCCTTTTACTCTTGCGCTTGAGTGAGTGAAAAAATAAAACTAATAAAATCCGAACGTTTCAAACCTGTGTCCTATTTTCACTCAAACGCTCATTCTAAATGTAAGTTAGTTCTTAAATGTTTCGCAAATATTTTGTCCAGCAGGGATTGTTGGTTAAACAAATCTATTTTACATCAATTGGGAAACAAATTCCTACATTTTAGATTCTGCTTCCTGGAAAATTCATCAGTACTCGCGCCGAATACGTGGACCTATGAAAGAACCAAGATCAATAGCGGTTCCGGGAATTGAAATCAGGACCTTTGGGTCAAGAGGCCGACGCTCTACTTCTAGACCACGGACACCTTAGGGATGATGTTCGGATGATGCATCATATGTTTATATGTTTTTTCAAAAGGACTAATACAAAAAGAGCATCGTCATTACAAATATTTTTAAATAATACACGATACAAAACTTCCTCTATCAAATCCCACTTACACTCAACTCATTCCCGCGCAATCATATCATCAACATTTATTCACTCACAACATCATACAATCTCATAATTGCAGGAACAACTCATTTTATCTGCTTTTCTCATTTGTTAATTTAAAATACTTTTGATAAATTGTTTTAATTGAAGAATGGGTTGTACAATATATTTAGAATAAATTATGATATACAGTTGTCTCGCGAAAGCTCGAACACACACGGGACCGACCAAATTGCTCGAGTCTTTGCATGATTCGAATTAATGCTAGTAAGCAAAATTGTCCTACTAAAAAAACGGTTCACTGCGTTTTAAACTTATTTTTGCACATTTTATAAACAAAATATGCGGTACATAAATTACGCTATGCGGAATATAATAGATTTGTGAAATATCAAACTCAAATTTCAAACGATTTTTTTAAAAACAGGCGATTTGATTTGGTCAAATCGTCAGATTTGAAAAGAGAAAAATCTGTAGGTAGTAATTGCACGGTGTCAATGTTACTGCTGTATGTTCTTCTTACAAAGGTCACCGAAAAAACAATTTGAACGAGAGATCCTTTAACAAGCAGATACCGGCTTCCTTTCATACTTTTTTATTTTTATTTATTTATTTATTTACTTTTTTTTGCTACTTTTGCTTAATGACAGAATTTTAGACTCTGGTCGACCGGAAGATTTGCGAGATTGGGAGCACTTTGTTCCTTTCTCACAATGTTTTCTTCCTCGGATATCTTCCTTAGAACATAAAACCATTTAACTGTAAGGGTTTTCCCCTAAGAAGGCAAAACTAAACAATGTTAAAGGATTGATTTTTTAAAAAAAATGTTTTGTAGAGGAACGGCGATAATGATAATGTTTAAAAATTTTACGAAGAGTCATACTTTCTCATCGACTCATTTAGGGCGGTAGACTACACATGTCCTAGATTGTCCGGAAAAGTAATGATTTGCTGAATGACTGAAATAGATAATGAGCATGGTTTCGACAAACATGGTCATTTGTTTCATAAATTGAGTCTCGAAATCAATTTCTGATCATCAAAGTCCCGTAAATAACACCTTAAAATTGAATAAGTGTGGCATACAAAAAGTTGTGAAATAAATTGAATGACTCGTCCAAACTGCGTTAAAAAGAGCTGAAGATATTTTTTACAGTGAGTGGAATGAACAAATACGTCGGTAAGTTAATTTCGATGCATAACATGCATAGATGTCAAAAAAGTGCTAAACCCTTTGCTCGAGGGAATGCAGTAAAAAATGACCTCGGGACTGAGGTTGCTGCTCGAGCGATCGAGCAAACGCATGTTCGAGTAAGTGCATTGATAACCAACAAGAAAATAGAGGGACCGGAAGGCGAGCTCGAGTCTTCGCGTGAATTCGAGTTTTCGCCCTCTCGAGGTAATGCGAGACCACTGTATGAGAATACATACAGTCAGTAATGAACAGTCATTTTCTCTGATCACGTATTTGTGATTTAATCTACGTAAGAAAGAAGTGAACGTGACTTACTTTACATATCGCACAAAGATCTTTGTTTTCACACCAATTTCAGAAAAAAAACACAGTACATTAATGGTTCGCTTTTGGCAAAATGAAATCAAAGGAGACAGTTATTAATGGCTGTGGTTTCTACATGTATCAACTTTAAAATTGAAACTCGTCATGTGTTAAAATATTGAAGGCGCTCTTCTGAAATATATCTAGAAATATCATGGTATTGTTTATTAAAAAAAATTATTTTTCGTTATCATGTGTCGATGAATAAAGTCTGATGGAGGATGGCTTATATGCAAAAGGCAATATCCGAGGGCGTAGAGGATTTTGCTTTGCATATAACTCCTCCTCCAATCAGAATTTATTAATCGATGCACCATATCTAAAACGAAATTATGTACATCATAACGCGATCACATATCTGAAATTAGGATTTTTTACACTTTTCTTGACATAAAATTGTATTAAAACGTTTTTCTGCTGGTAAAACTAATGAAAAAGTCTTGGTATTGACGTTGGGAGAATTTCAAAGAAAGCGAAACGCGTTACCTAGCATGTTGGTTATGACGTCAAAAGAATTAACGTTCGTGATGAAAATGACGTTGTGGAAAATATGGACGGAGCTATCAGCGTACACAGCTGCTGCCATTCCTAAACAACGCGTTTTAAACTTCGCACAAGAATTTCATTTAAGACAAGGCGTTGATTCGTCTATTTGGTTTTTCCGTGGAGTAGGGGTAACAAAAACAAAAAGCTGAACTTGAAGCCCGCTGTCTGAGAGACGACGGGTAGTAGATAAACATCCTGATATAAAATTGCTTGGTCGAATCTGCGAGTATGATGTCACATTTGGGTGGTGCTATGAACCATTTCGTCTTTCACCATCTATAAATTTATAACCAGAAGTGAGTCCTGTGGAGAAGGAAATCCCACATTCCATTCTAATGAGCCTTAAACATAAGCTTAACAAAAACTGTTAATTTCCTTTAAAGTTTGCATTAACATTGAAACTTGCCGAATTAGGGTAGAAAAAACGACATTTATCATATATTTACATGGATAGTTTCCTTTTATTATACCACAATGCTATCAGAAACGTCCACCTTCAGTATTTTCAGTGCTTTGATTTTTCTAGCGGTTATTTGCTCATTTTGAGCTTAGTTGGAGCACTTTCCAAATTAAATTGCTGCTTTTTAATCAAAATTGACTCGATAACGAAGGTATATGTAACTCCATCCATTTCATTGTTTTAAACCTCGTTAGGTTTTTTTAGATTTAACAATCAAGTAACAAAGAAGTATGAGTTCTCAATGACTTATTTTTAAAATAAATTCTAGTAACATACCAAACCATATAGTAACATCGGAATATCGACAGTCATCCCGTTCAAATCCACTCTAATTCCCTCGCTAAGCGCTCCATTAATGATACAGTTAAGTACATCGTGAAAGTGTCTATATGAATGATTTTAGAATGAAATTGAATGAGTGTGGCGAGAGAAATTGAAGGGGGGTAATCCAATATCGCTTATTTTGTTCAAGATAAACAAAATTAGCTAAAAATATTACCTCCCTTAAATAAAGTAGACATACTTTAAGGTTTGTATGTGTTCATTGACCCATCAGAAACTTTAACATTGAGACGATTCTTATGAGTTCCAACATCCTGGGATTCAGTAAGAATTATGTAACAATCTTTATATGCTATCAAAAAACAGATCGTTTTTAACATTAAATATTGTACTAAGCGGTCATTTCCATAACCGATCGCTTTTAAATGGTCCCCTGAGCGGTCGCGAAGTTAAAGCAAGTTTTACTGTATAACTTTTGGGCGTTTTTTGAGTGATCTTATTATATGTTCTGTATTCCATTAGGTTATTCGCCGAATGCTGGGAGCGCAAAAAAAAAAAAGCATATGGTTCGTTCATTGACGTTAAGTTTGATACATAAATCTTTGTGACGATGTTTTCAGGGCTTTATTTTGAACGCATTACCAACTCTATTAAGATTGAGATAGTCAGTTTTTAAAGCAGTTTTTTTTTCAAATGTGACCCGTAACGCGGAAAGGGACCATATGGGGGTGCAAAAAGTGTCGACCTAGTCAGACTGCGAGGACTGATTAGGGTCAACACTTTTTGCACCTTGCATAATTATGACTTCTTTTAATCAAATATGTCGTCACAACTGTGTAACTTTCCAAAACGTCGTTAAGTGATCATTCAATTAGAGACCAAAATTTTATTTCTGTAAACTTCATGCAAATCGGGCAATAAACAATTAACTCGAGACTATTATAACTCCTTGTACTTCGAAATCAGTATTTGTTTGTAGGTTCGATCGAATGAAGTAGATGAAATATACGTCAATACCCGGCGGTGACGTAGGAAACCCATTACAACACTCAAAAGGCGTAAAATATTGATTTTAGCCTCTGAACCAGATACGGACAACTTTAAATTAAAAATAGTTAAACTAACGACTTCCATATTTGCTTCTGGCGAATTTTAAGAAATTGAAAACAATAATCTTGTACTGAATTATAGTAAGTAAACAACAAAGGACTGAAGAGCCTGGACTCGCCATGAATCAGGGCCCGAGGTAATTAACCTTTTCTCAAGCTCAACTGAGAATTTTCTCAAATTCTAAATTTAAATAAATGTATGAAAATAAAAGATAAAATAAATAAGTTGTTTATAACAACTTATTAATATCTTCTTTCATGTTGAAACATTAAAATGAGAATTAAAGCTGCTCTTTCACAGATCGGGCAAATGTGCTTTTTGAAATTTCGTAAAATTAATTGGAAGTAACGACCTCATCATGTTGAAGTCTTTGAAATGATAAGATTCAATCTGGTAATGCATGGACAGAAAGACTGATATTCCTGAATTTAGGGAAAATCATTCTGAAAAATAAAGCAACTACTAACGCCTTAAAAATTTTCTTCAATTTAGAGCCAACATTTTATGCATGTGAATTCCGCATGTTTGTCTTATTCAATCAAAGATAAAGGTATTTGACAGCTGGAAACTATATATCATTCCAAGCAAAAATGAAAGATTATTCACGGAAAGTAATGATTTTTTGTAATTTATAGACTCGAAATTAATATAAACTGGATCCCTTACTGATCTTGCCGCTTTGAAAATAAGTTACAAAATTATTGAAATATATTGGTTTTAGTTCCAATGCCGTTGGGCTATTCTTAATCGTCTAAAAATACACACATTTCCAAATCAAAGAACAAGTTTTGTATTTTTTTCTATGAATAATTGTGAAAAGCAGCATTGAAACAGATTTACGGCTTTAATATTAAATTCAAATATTAAAAAAAATGAATTTTGAATGAGAAAAGTTTTATAACATCGGGCCCAGATGGTTTTTTTTCACCCTTTTTTTTCGAAATAAATTGTTTCGCCTACGATGGTTTTAAGAAATATCTAATTTCAAACTATCGGAAGTTATCTTCTGCATCAATTTTAAACTAGAATTTCAAAGATAAGATAAGATGACCCTTAAACAGCACTCTTATATTTGCTCGAAATTGTCGACCGGACAACTCGGGCTTAGACCGATTCTATTAAAGCATGATCGACATGGAATTTCGAGCGCAAAAATACAATTCTTTAAGACAATGAGAAATTAAACGCTTTTCCTTATTGTTTTACACAGATTATTGTTAGAAAATCATAATTACAAGAGAAACTAAATGAGTTGCTCTGTATTAAAAATCAATAATATGTAGTTATCTCCCTTTGACCATCTATTCATATATTCATGCGCATGTTATCTTGCATATCAAATTCCTTTTAGTTTTCAAATCTTTGTTCAAATAGTGTTTTGGTAAAAGTTTCATGAAAAAATTCAACCCGGTTCTTTCCATAGAATGCGAACTTCTGTGAAAAAACTAATCCTTCAAACAGTTTACCATCCGATCCACCTTCAGGTGAAATCAATAGGTCGACACTTCTGACAAGTTGCTACCTCAATCATTATTATACTACAAAGAAAATTCTAGCATTTTCATTGGTTAATGCTGACCTGACAAACATTGATAGCTACGGCCGCTCCGGTATTACCTCTAATGTTTCCTTAAGGCGCCTCGACATGAACATAGACAAAAAAATCGAAACGGCAATGGCAGCCATGTTTCTCTCGCTTCGCTGATGACACGACCCGAATATACACACTAGGATACAGTTGAAAAGGATGTCAGTAAACAAGGTGCAAATAAAAAATGATATAGATGTCAATAAATACCTTAAATTTGTACAAATCTGTCCATTTATAGTGCCAAGTTTCTCGCACTTTCAGCCAACAAACGCTTCCATATCACAATAGCGCAGAGTGTAGTAGTGTGACGTCACAACTATATATGACGTCACTTTGTACTTGTTTACTTTTCATAGGGGCGCATTAAGGGATATTGGTGGTTTAAAAGAAATCGGTTTATGCGAACGCCTAAAATAGGCAATAAACAGATATTTAGCCCTAAGACTTAGAAGTATAATAAATTCGTAATACGGTTTCTTGCCGGGGTATATGACGATTTATTCCCGGCAGAAAAATCATGTCAACCCTCGCCTACGGCTCGGGTGACATCATTTTTCCAGCCGGGAATAAATCGTCATATACCCCGGCAAGAAACCGTATAACTAATAAAGTACCTGAAGTAATGTCGGTGGACGTTACTGATATGCCACACCGATCACATTGGAAATATCCCTGACCTTTCCGTAAACAAGAAAGTACCTCATTCCAAACACTAACTCAAAGCATTCAAAAATGCCCACCCCCATTGAAAAATATAGAATCAACAACGTCATTCAAAATAAATTTTTAAAGAGAAAACTCCCGATTTCACTGACATTATTCAAATTGTGAGCGTCTCATAGTGTCTTGAAAAAATATGAAGCTATGTATAAAGATTTTATTGCTTTTTTAATGAAGGGATGGTAATAAATATCGCTAATTTTGTTCATCCTGAACAAAATTTACGATAAAGGATTACCTCCCATGAAATACACTCAAACATGCTCCACACTCTCATTCAGCATCATTCTAGAAATCGTTCATCTTGTCAATTTCACGATGTTGTTAATTGTATAGTGGTACTTCGGTCAAGACACAAGAAGAGAATCAGATATATGTTTTATGTCAAACCACAACCAGAAGGTCATAGACCCATGAGGTCAAAAATATACATTAAACACAATATGGCGAACATTAATACTGACAATAATGAAGACATAAATGAAAATGATAACTTTAGTAAACCAATCTAGTCAAGGGATACCCAATTCCTGCAAAATCATATTACTTCAATACTTTCCGATTGTCTATGGACACATTTTAGCATATGTGACCGTCACACAAAGAGGGACCATCTGCGAAGTGCGTAAAGTGTCGACCCTTGTCAGACTGCGCGGATTGCGCAGGCTGACTAGGGTCGAAATTTTTCGCACATTGCTAATTTTCTGAATCTAGAATGATTGATTTATTTTCCCGTGAAACAATTTTTGAAATGCGACATTCGGTTTACCTGTTCAATGACCAATCTTTTTTTCAAATATCTATTTTACGGAGTTCACAGATAGCTCTTTTCGCATGACGGGTCACATATAATTTAAAAAACAAAGATAATTTTATCAAGGATGGTAAAGCGAAGATACCCCTGGCCTGTCCTGCCAAACCCATATTCTTAGGCTAATCTTAATTTCTCGAACAATTTAAGGAAAGAGTAATCCGAGGAGCATTCGTGTAAAGTAAAATTGACCCAGTAGTTTTGCAGATTTTTACATATTTCAAAGTGAAAATAATCCCGTCCCTGATATATGCAAAGGTCAATCATAACTTCATGGAGGATTAAAGAGGAAAAACGTCAAAGAAGAGTGCCTTCCAAGGAACATTTCTGCTTCCTTTGTATGATTTAAGCCCATCTGTCTTGGGGATGTATAAATAAAATGTATACGTAAGAATTCACGATGTACTATATTCCTTTGTTTTTCAATATGTTATGTTTCTGAGAAAAATTGTACTTTATATGTTTGAATAAAATGGTATACATTATCAAATTTGATGGTCCTATGCAAGAGGTGGTTTTTCACACAGTTAAATGGCTTAGTATTCGGTAAGGTGCCACTTTTCTGTGTGCTGCATAAAAATGATTGTTTTCACATTTTACTACAGCATTTCATGTGTTTTCAGGGGCAGACGAGTAAAGATTATAATGACGGCTTGAAAGAAACAGTTTTATTGTAAAATCTGAAATATTAAAGAGAATAATTTTCATTGGTATTCTAATTATCAAATTTATATTAATTGTAGCCAGACGAAATAAATGAAATAAATAAACATGTACATATCAGAAATTACGAAAATTGCAAGACAAAAAGGATATAAAACAAATAATGAATAAAAAATGATAATAAAAAACATAAGTAAGGCATGTTAGACGTAACTCTGTCGGTCCTCTTTTAGGCGTTGTAAAACAAGTTAATTATGTCGTTCTACATCAGTATATTGGCGTTTCTTACTACTAATAAGTCAATTTGAATATCACGCAAAGCCGTTGAATTGTGTATGCATCTTAGAATAAGTTGTTAAATTGAAAGTCGTACTTGAAATTACCCGAGTGAATATCGATCCAATTGTTAAGGCCGTGCATCGGCGACTTTATTTTTTGTTTCATTAGGGTAGATTATCTCTCTTACCTTAACATTTAATTTTATAACTGAGATCGGTTTCTGGTATCTTGTCCGGACATACCATGCATTTTCTGAATGAAAGCCGAAAAGAGACGTGCTATGTTATGTCGGTCCAACCCTTTTCTGAAAGTAACGTCCGAATATTTATTACGTCCGACAGATAAAAGCGAAGGATGAACTTAATTTTCAGCCATTTTCACATGCTTTCTAAATAATCGGACATCATTTGAGTAAAAAGAATGTTCGTATCCCCTTCTGAGAATTTTACTGTGCCCTGTTGTTTAGAGGTGTATGCATTTAAAAGACATACGATGTTCCGACTGACAAAGATGGATACAGTTTTTGAAATTTGGACGTAGCCAAAGACCTTACATAAAATTTCTGACTTCACACTGGGATAAATAAGAATGTTCGGACGAACATGATACGCTTTTAACCTGACGTCGGACGCAATTGAAGACAAGTTAAACTGCATGTTCGGATGAATGTAATAAAAGTGGGAAAAATACTCTTCTGGAAAATCTTGGACGAACACAGGACTGTTATATATAAACTATAAATAAACCTAATGGTATTTACCATGTCTATTTCTAGAATTAGTCTGGGGATTTTCCAATATCTCTTGACACTTTAAGGTAATATATATGTAGAAGATTTTAGATCTTTCTAGAAAGGCCTTTTAGAAGGTGATTCAGACTCTAGAGTATTCTTATGTTCTATGCTATTCCAGATTGTGCTATAGTATTATATAAAGGGGTTCCTACAGCATTCTTGGTTCACTTGTTTTAGACTTATGGTTTCATTTAGTAGTACTGTGTTAAACTAAAAGGGGATTTCTCGTTATCTTAAAAGTGTGTTTGAAAGCGTGTTTAATTTTAAATTCGGATATTTTTAGACTTATTATTTGTGGACCAGGAACTTAATTAAATTGGATCTAAAATTAAAACTTTAGGATTAAACATTCAAGGTATTGTAAATTGTTTTTGTATTAATTTCATATTGTCAATAATTCTCATATTATTGTCAATAAATATTGTTAATTGTAAAGTTTGTTGCTGGCTTCTTCGTTCGTGTTACATTGGCACGTAACAAATTGGGGGCTCGTCCGGGATACGAATATCAGACAAACAAACAAAACAAAACAAATCAAACAAATTCTTTATTTAAATCTGCTGTTCAAAATTATTTAAGAAATTAATTTCTTATTTCAATTTTGATAAATCTAGAGTGCACTTTCACTATTATTACATTCTTATTCGAATACAGCAACAAGCTACCATGTCTTTTGACTTAGAAAAATTTACGCACGAACCTTCCGTGGAGTTATTGAATTTGGGTAAAAAGTCTGATTTGCTCAATCTTGCCAAGCATTATGAATTAAAAGAAGTCAAGTCCTCATTGCGAAAGCATGAAATTAAAAATATTTTGATTCAATATTTTGTTGATGAGGACATTTTTGATGAAAAGGCTCTATCTCTCATTGTTGATGTTCCATCGGTTGCAAGGGGAGAAGGAATTGGAAATTGAAAGAGAAAAAGCACAATTAGAAATTGAAGAGAAAGAAAGAGAAAGGCAATTTCAAAGAGAAAAGGAAGAGCGAGAAAGAGAAGAAAGAGAACGAGAAGAAGAGAGAGCAGAGAGAGAGCGAGAAAAAGAACGAGAATTTCAATTACGATTAAAAGAATTAGAAATTTAAGATAGAGCAAATCAGCCCAGATATATGTATAATGACCATTTTGATGTAACAAAAGATTTTAGGCTTGTTCCTCAATTTCAAGAAAATGAAGTTGATACATATTTCGAACATTTTGAAAAAGTTGCAAATAACTTGAAATGGCCAAAGGAGCAATGGACCTTACTTCTTCAAAGTGTCTTAGTAGGAAAAGCTTGCAATATTTATTCGCATCTTAGAACAGAACAAAGCAATGATTATGATACTGTAAAAGAACTCATTCTCAAAGGTTATGAGCTGGTTCCAGAAGCATACAGACAACAATTTAGAAGTTGTAGAAAAGAATCTGGCCAGACTCACGTTGAATTTGCAAGAAATGAAGAAAAATTATTTGACAGGTGGTGCCATTCTAAGAAAATAGACCAAAATTATGATAATCTTAGACAACTTATATTAATTGAACAATTCAAAAATTGTATTCAATCTGACATTAAGTCACATTTAGATGAAAAAAATGTTGAAACTATACATGAACCAGCTCGCTTAGCTGATGATTACTACCTTACACACAAAATTCCTTTGTTAATAAAGCAAAACCTGCTTCCTCACATCCCCAAAATAAATCTATGTCTGGTGATTCATCTAGCATGTCTAGTCAATCGAATTCACCTAAACCAAAGTCTACTGGTGAAACCAATGTTCAAAATCCCTTATCTCGAGTACATTGTACTTTTTGTAAAAAAAACAGGTCACCTTATTTCGGAATGTTTTAGATTAAAAAGGAAGAAGGAACTGAGTGCAGCCAAATCTACAGGGCTCACCAGCCTTCAGCCTAAATCATAGCCTTCTTTTAAGTTAAATTCAATTGTAAAGGCAGAACCAAATTCTGATTCCTGTATGGAGATTTTTGAACCGTTCATGTTAAATGGTTTTGTATCACTTTCAGGTGATATGTGCCCACCTACCCCTAAAATTTTAAGAGACACAGGAGCTTCTCAATCTCTTATTTTAGCAGATGTTCTGCCTTTTTCTGAGAAGACTTCGTCTGGTACTAGTGTCCTTATTCAGGGTGTAGAGTGTGGTGTTATTAATGTTACTCTTCTTAAGGTTAATTTGTCCTCAGATTTGGTTACTGGTTCTGTGGTTGTTGGCGTTAAACATTCTTTACCATTTAAAGGTGTACATTTATTGCTAGGCAATGACTTAGCTGGAGATAAGGTTGTTGTTAATCCTCTTGTAACTGACACACCTAATGTAGGTCAAACAGATGATCCTATTTTGCAGGAAATACCTGATTTGTGCCCTTCATGTGCAGTAACTCGGGGTATGGCTGAAGAAGCTTCCTTGAAAAATTCAAATGATATTGACTTGACTGATACTTTTGTTGGTCAATATTTCAATGACGAGATTAAAAAGTCTTTTAATCTTAGTCTGCCTGATACTCAGACAGACTCGTCAAAATTTTGTCAGTCATCTCCAAGGTCAAATGACCAAGGTCATGAAACGCATTCAAAGTCAAGGTTAATCCAGGAACAGCAAAATGATCCTGAGATTTCAAAGTTAATTGTCAGGGCATTACCCGAAAAGGAAATGTCTCAGAATCCTGTTTGTTACTATAAAAAGAATGGTATTCTGATGAGAAAATGGCGACCATTTGATGTCCCAGCTGATGACAATTGGGCTGTTCATCACCAAATTGTTGTTCCAAAGTCATATCGCCATGAAATACTTAGTATAGCACATGAAAGTCCAATGTCTGGTCATTTAGGTGTAAACAAGACTTATCACAAGATTATGACTCATTTCTTTTGGCCTGGACTTAAATCGGACGTTTCCAAATATTGTAAAAGTTGCCACACTTGTCAAATGGTAGGGAAACCTAACCAAGTTATTCCAAAAGCAAGGTTACAACCCATTCCAGCTTTTGATGAACCTTTCAGTCGAATAATAATAGACTGCGTTGGTCCTTTACCAAAAACCAAGTCAGGTTCTGAATATTTGTTGACAATTATGTGTGCTTCTACCCGCTTCCCAGAAGCAATTCCTTTAAGAAACATTAAGGCAAAGTCAATTATTAAGGCTCTTGTCAAGTTCTTTACTTTTGTTGGCCTTCCAAAATCAGTTCAGTCTGATCAAGGATCAAACTTCATGTCAGGCATATTCCAACAGGTTATGCATGAATTGGGTATCAAGCAGTATCGGTCATCTGCTTATCACCCTGAAAGTCAAGGTGCTTTAGAAAGATTTCATCAGACCCTTAAGAATATGATAAGATCATATTGTTTTGATACTGATAAAAATTGGGATGAAGGTATTCATTTGCTATTATTTGCAGTCAGAGAATCTGTTCAAGAATCTCTTGGCTTTAGCCCCTTTGAGTTAGTTTTTGGTCATTCTGTTCGTGGGCCATTAACACTCTTAAAAGAGAAATTTCTTGCTGATGATGAAACACCCTTGAACTTGTTACAGTATGTTTCTGACTTCAGAAATAAACTGTCTAGGGCATGTGAGGTTGCTAGGTCAAATCTTAAATCATCTCAGAGCAAAATGAAGGCAAGATATGACAAGCATAGTGTTGATAGGAAATTCGAACCAGGTGATAAAGTCCTTGCTCTTTTGCCAATACCTGGCCGACCCTTACAGGCAAGATATTATGGCCCGTATACTATTGATAAGAAAACAAGTGATTTGAATTATATTATCAATACTCCTGGAAGGCGTAAAAATAAACAATTGTGTCATGTGAATATGTTAAAAAAGTATTTTGACAGAGATAGCTCTATTTCAAAACCGGTTACAGTTGTAAACACTGTCCCACAAGAATCAAATGTGATTGAATCAGAAGTTAATTCAGACTTTAGTGAAAAATCCGTTCCTGGTCCACCTAAACTTGAGAACTCTGAAATACTAAAGAATCTTGACGACAAACTTTCACATTTGGAGCCATCTCAACGAGAAGAGCTGAAACAGTTGATTAATGAATATGAACACTTGTTTCCTGACATCCCAACAGGAACTGATAAAATATATCATGATGTCATTGTGGAAGATTCTCAACCAATAAAACAACATCCTTATAGAATGAATCAAGTGAAACAAAAAGCCCTTCAAGATGAAGTGAATTACTTATTGGAGAATGACTTTATTGAACCCAGCCAAAGTAATTACAGTTCACCATGTGTATTAGTTCCAAAGCCAAATGGAACATACAGAATGTGTACTGACTATCGAAAAGTGAACTCTGTGACAAAAACTGACTCTTTTCCAATACCAAGAATTGATGACTGTATTGACAAAGTCGGTAATTCTAAATATGTCACCAAATTTGACCTTCTCAAAGGATTCTGGCAAGTTCCACTCACTGATGGGGCTAAAGAAGTATCAGCATTTGCTACTCCAACTGGTCTGTACCAGTACAAAGTTATGCCGTTTGGGATGAAAAATTCTCCTGCGACGTTTCAGCGGCTTGTAAATATGGTTATAGCTGGCTTAGATGGCTGTGACGCATACATTGATGATGTCATCATCTATACAGATACATGGAGTGACCACCTTCAAAGAATCAAACAATTCTTTGACCGTCTCACTGATGCAAAATTGACTGTTAATCTTGGAAAAACAGAATTTTGTCATGCTACTGTTACTTTCTTAGGACATCTTGTGGGACAGGGTCAAGTTAAACCTTTAGAATCTAAGGTCAATGCTATCTCTGAGTTTCCTGTGCCTGCTACTAAAAAGCAACTGATGCGATTTCTTGGTATGGCTGGCTACTATAGAAAGTTTTGTAAGAATTTTTCTATAGTAGCTGAACCTTTAACAAACTTATTAAAGAAAAACGTTAAGTTCAAATGGAATGATAACTGTCAAGTTGCCTTTGATCGCTTGAAAGCCATACTAAAGAGCACACCAGTTCTTTCAGCACCTGATTTTGACAAACGTTTCAAATTAGCTGTTGATGCAAGTGATGTTGGTATTGGTGCTGTTCTTTTGCAAGAAGACGATGATGGTATAGATCATCCAGTTTGTTATTATTCTAAAAAATTAAACAAACATCAGAAAAACTACTCCACCATTGAAAAGAAATGTCTTGCTCTGATTTTGGCAATCCAACATTTTGAAGTTTATTTAACATCTGCAACTTCTCCTATAGTTGTATTCAGTGACCACAATCCCTTAAGTTTTCTTCACAAACTTAAGAGTAAGAATCAAAGATTATTGAGGTGGAGTTTGTCACTTCAAGAATTTGATCTTGATGTAAGACACATTAAAGGAAAAGACAACATTATACCAGATGCTCTGTCAAGAATCTAAAATTTCGAATTGTCTTATCATTAATAAAACATTGAATGTAACAGTTACATTTCACTATATTTTTTGTATATATGTATGTATGTTTGCATATATAACTCTTTTTCAATTCTTTTGATGAAAATTGTTTGTATTTTCATGATATTTGTGCTGAAATGTTTCAACAAATCATGATATTATCAATTGTGTAAAGTATATTATCATTGTATATGCTAAAGATAATTCAAAAAGAAAGATTTATTTCATAAATCTTTCTTTTTTCTTTCAAGGGGGAAAGTGTTATATGTAAACTATAAATAAACCTAATGGTATTTACCATGTCTATTTTTAGAATTAGTCTGGGGATTTTCCAATATCTCTTGACACTTTAAGGTAATATATATGTAGAAGATTTTAGATCTTTCTAGAAAGGCCTTTTAGAAGGTAATTCAGACTCTAGAGTATTCTTATGTTCTATGCTATTCCAGATTGTTCTATAGTATTATATAAAGGGGTTCCTACAGCATTCTTGGTTCACTTGTTTTAGACTTATGGTTTCATTTAGTAGTACTGTGTTAAACTAAAAGGGGATTTCTCGTTATCTTAAAAGTGTGTTTGAAAGCGTGTTTAATTTTAAATTCGGATATTTTTGGACTTATTATTTGTGGACCAGGAACTTAATTAAATTGGATCTAAAATTAAAACTTTAGGATTAAACATTCAAGGTATTGTAAATTGTTTTTGTATTAATTTCATATTGTCAATAATTCTGGTATTATTGTCAATAAATATTGTTAATTGTAAAGTTTGTTGCTGGCTTCTTTGTTCGTGTTACATTGGCACGTAACAGGACAAACAAGAGTTTATGTTGGAGAAACTTAAGATATTATTGAAAAATGTTGGACAAACGTGGGGCACATTTCAAATTTTGATCAATGATGTTATATAAAATCAAGTCCTAATCCATTGATCATTGTTTTTAGGGGGCAGGCTTTTATATAAATCATATTCTGCTTATTTTTCTTATTGTGCCGTTTGATTAGATCTATAGTTTAAAAACATTGGCATGACTGACCGTAACCTCTATTAGCATACATTACATGCTAGACTGATTGTCACATGGTACCTCCGTTATGTCTCGTTTAACTTCGTGAGCCAATTTTCATAATGTATACCTATTAAATGACACTGTGATGATAAATGTATTCTTCTGTTAATATATTCATTGCAAAAGGGTCAAGTCATGTCAATATTTTCACACTATCTACCCGCAAACGAAGTTAAGGGGGTATACTGGAAGCAACCGGTCCGTCGGTTAGTAAGTGGGTCGGTCTGTAAGCAAAATATTGTCCGGACAATTCCCTCAGTTTCTGTCCGCTTTGATTCATACTTGTGTTCATTATACCCCCGCAAACAAAGTTTATAGGGGTATACTGGAATCAGCCTGTCGGTTGATCGGTCGGTCTGTCTGTCAGCAAAATATTGTTCATTTAAGAATATCGTGAAATTGACAAGATGAATGACTTGGGAATGGTGTTGGAATTATTTTGAATGATTGTGTGGAGCGACTTTTGAGTGAAATTCAAGGGAGGAAATCCAATATCAAGATGAACAAAATTAGTGATATTCATTACCTCCCTTTAATAAAATATTCGTTCTTTTCTGTTTGTGCGTCTTCATGGACCAATCAGACACTCTTAAATCCACAACATCCAATAAAATTGTAGAAGGATTCGATCGATTTGAATAAAATGTCGAGCGTTTCAACGTTTTCGAAATGCTTTCTACTGATTTTGGAGCGCTTTTGATCGATATAAGTGAGTGTTTTTAATGAATGAATGGAGCGCTGAGTTAATGATTTAGAATGATTTTGATCGGAATGATTGTCAATTTCACGATCTTTTACGGACAACCCCTATAATTTCTGTCGTATAAGTTTAATACAGTTAGACATGTAGCTGTGGAATATGCGAATTACGTTATAATTCCATCGAGAATTTTGGAGTTATGACCCCTGATTTGATGGAAAACTCTTGCAAGATGTTTAGTAAAACAGGCCCCAGGTTCTTACGAGAATAACAGTCTTAAATGTAGTACACTCTTAATGAGATTCACGTCATTTCAGAATTTTTCGAGTGTAGTCGTAAACATATGTAACGTATCCAATCTATACGAACACATTAAGAGCTGGAAAAAATCGAATTTTACACCGTGGAATGTTTTATGAAGTCGCCAAAAAATTCAGACATCGCGTGAACCTCATTTGGGGTGGACTACCTTAAGTAGGATACATACATCATTAAATATACATGTTTTAGAGTATTGGAGAAAAAAATCCGCTTCACGAAGCCATACAATGTGATAAGGTTTTAAGTTTCATACCTCCATGGAGTCAACAAATACTCTCTCCATCTCTTAAATGAGGTCAATATTCTAACACTTTGCCAAAGACAATATGTTCAAAAGGTCAAATGTATTGAAAGATATTGTACACAATTTGGCTAAAATAAACTGAAGGATCATTTCAGTTCATTTGCAAAGAGATCAGAAACTGTTAGCTGGTATCAGTGAGATGCAAGAAAAAAAAAAGAACCAAAACCTAATAGACAAACAAGAAGTTCCACGTGAGCAGCCTTTGCTAAAAGTATTAACTATACAGGGGCTTAACTATACGACTCAATGGTATCAAATATGTCGCTAAAGAAAAAGAAATTGACAAGGAGAGTCTCCTGAACCTGTAACTTGCGTGTTTAGAGCCTGATGGTGAGAATGGAGCCGTTTGTCCAAATGCTTAACTCATGGATAGTTGGGTAGAAAGAAATGCTTATGGAAACCCTTCAAAAAAAAAAGAAAAGAAAGTAGGTTAAAGAAAACTAACTAAAAAAAAGAGAAAAAGCAAAGGAAGAGGTTTGACATAGATGAAACCATACCAAAGAATACAAGCTATACAGCATGCGAAAGTAGTCAACGAATTTTCTATAGTTGGATCCTCGACTCACAGCGTTGTAAGTACCAATAAAGTGGTAGATAAAAACTAAAAACTCTCTAGATCTCTTGCCTCAAAACGAACCACATAAAGATACTGTCAAGTATCCAGTGTGCGTTCAGGGCGATGGCAATTGTCCGTCCCGCAATGGGAGTGTACTAGCATTTGGTGATGAAGAGTAACATGTAGAAATGAGAACAATAAGAACTCGTACTGTTGTTGAAATGTTTTTTAAATGAAACTGATTAATAAGATGAATATATCTGAGAAAAAACACTGCTTACGAGGTTATCTATGACTTTGTCATGTATTCAACCAGATACACTCAACTAGATCATATTTTATCAAATGTCTCAAGAGATATGTTTCAACACGAAGCAATGAAGTTTATCAAACTAGGAGACTATGGCAATGAATGACATCTTTTTGTATTGGCCAGGCAATTTCAATAGGGAAATGTATCCAAGGATCAGAAGGTCCAACAACACTGATTTATTCATGTTGACAAGTTACAGAACCAGGGAAATGATGGAGGAGCAGTGGTCCCTAATCACTTTGTGCTTGTCATTTCCTTGCACACCCAGATTATTTACAAGATTGACGAATTTGAACTTTCGTCACTGAGGGGTCCCAATATAAATCCCGCCCTGCAATATCCATATTTATGGGCCAAGCATAATTTTGCTAACAATTTTTGAAGGGGTCATCAAATGAGTTTTCGGGTAAAGTTTGATTGAAATCGGCCCAGAGGTTCAGGAGGAGATGTCATTTAAAGTTTTCGGGCTAAAAATAAGCCCTGTCCTTTATGGGACAATAACAAAAATTGCGAACAATTTTAGAAAAGGGTCTCCCAAGGAACATTCTGGTTAGGTTTCATTGAAATCGGCTCTGTATTCAGGAGATGTTTAAAGATCTTGGGCTTAAAATAAGCCCCACCCTGCCACGCCAATTTTTATAGGCCCATTAAAATTTCGAGAAAAATCTTTGAAAAGGATCATCCAAGAAAAATTCTGGTTATGTTTCATTGAAATCGGCTCAGTGGTTCAGGAGATGTTGTTCAAAGATTTCGACCCCAAAATAAGTCCTGCGCTGCTACGCCAATATTTATGGGCCAATCAATATTTTGCGTATAGTTTTTGAAGAAGGTCACCCAAGAAACATTCTGGTAAAGTTTTATTGGAATTGGCCGAGTGATTCAGGAGTAGTCTTTCAAAGGATGTGGGCTCAAAATAGGCCCCGCCCTCCCACGCTCATATTTATCGGCAAATCAAAACTTCGAACATTTTGGTAGAATTTAGTTGAAGTTTGTTCAGTGGTTCAGGTGACGTCGTTCAAATATTTCGGGATCAAAACAAGCCCCATCGTGCCGCTCATATTATGGGCAAATCACAACATTTCACGAACAATTTTTGAAAAAGGTTCACTCAAGGAACATTCTGGTAAAGTTTCATTGAAATTGGCCAAGTGGTTCGAGAGATGTCGTTGAAAGATTTCGGGCTCCAAATAAGCCCCGCCAAGTTTTATGGGTCGAAAACAATTTCGTGAACATTTTTTTGAAAGGGTCAACCAAGGAACATTATTGTAGAGTTTCATTGAAATCGGCGAAGATGTTAAAAGAAAATAGTTAATGGACGCACGCACCACGACGGACACCAGGTCACGACTATAGCGATGCTGGACTTTGTCCAGGGGAGCTAAAATTCAACTACAGCAAATATTTACCATTCTGTACAAAATATTCCGGCGACCCAAGGCAGTCTATGAGCTTTGACGGACTATTAGATTTAATTTACATTGCAAAAGCTAATTGAACTCAGTGAACGTAAAAAAAAAAAAAAGACAAAAAGTTTTCAAGCAATTCTTGGCCTTTTTCATTAATATTGAAACCAGAGTTTTTGTAATGGAATTGAATTCTAAAAACAACTCAAGTAGAGTTGTACCTCAGGAACTTCCCTGCCAAGTTTCAGCTTGATAGGCCCAGTAGTTTAGAAAAGAAGATTTTTTCCTAAGATTTTCGGCAATTTTCACTCTTTCTGTTTCCAGGAAAAAATATATTTTTTGATGAAATAGAATACTTTTAACAACTTTGGTAGAGCTTCACCAAAGAACCATCCATGCAAAGTTTCAGCATGATTGGCGAAGTAGTTTATGAGGAGAAGAACTATTTTAGGTAACTTTTGGCCATTTTTCAGTCTTCTGTTACCATAGAAACCAGTGTTTTTTATGAAATTTAAATCTTTTAACAGCTTTTGAAGAACTTTAGCCGTGGATTATCCCTGCAAAGTTTCAGCTTTATTGGTCAAGTCTTTTAGGAGGAGAAGAATTTTTTTCTAAGATTTTTCGGCATTTTTTGGCTATTTTTCAGCCTTTCCGTTACCATGAAAACCAGAGTTTTTGATGAAATTATTTTTCTTTAACAACTTTACAAGGAACATCCATGCTAAGTTTCAGCTGAATTAGCCTAGTGGTTTAGGAGGGGTTTTATATTAGGTTTTCGGCAAATTTCGGTCATTTTCAGCCTTTCCGTCACCATGGAAGCTAGAGTTTTTGATGAAAATAAAATCGTTTAACAACTTGTAAAGAGATTTACCCAAGGAACATCCAAGCTAAGTTTCAGCTTGATTCGCCTAGTGGTTAAGGAGGGGTAGAATTTTTCCTAATATTTTCGGCATTTTCCGAAGTTTTGTTACCATGGCAATCAGAGTTTTTAATAGATGTTGACGGTCGGACGGAGAGACGGACGATGGACGGACACTGAATGATCACAATAGCTCACAAGGTGAGCTAAGAATGCCCCGCCATATCATCATGGCCATGTAAAGGGGTGGAGTGGGGGTCAATCAATTTTCTTTTACAAATTAGGAAGAGGGTTACCACAGCAACGACTCTGGCAAGTTTGATTTGAGGGAAGATGTTAAGAAAAGTTTACGCAAGGATGGGCGGTCGGTTGCATGATTGACGGATACCACACCATGTATATAGCTCGCTTGCCTTCAGTCAGTTACACTAAAAAACTAAGAGTTGAAATTATTATCTAAATGATAGTGCATTGATGATAACCAAAGCACAATGTAAAATTACGATGTTGCCAGGTTCGAAACTTGTTTATCTTTAAAAATGGATATTTCATGTAGCGTAACTCCCATTATGCTATTTATGCAAGTGCATAAAAGAAATAAATACATGAATAATATCGATGCTGGATTATCAAAACATCGAAACTACAGCTTATTTAAACTGTAGTTACGATGTTTTGATTATTAAACAACGCTCAAATCATAGAAAAGGGAAGTGGACGGAGGATATTCATCTTTTGTCACAGTGCACATATTACCATTATTCTAAATATTAATTGGTTGACGCCTTCAAATTACGCATGAATTTCAAGGTCCCACATAATAAAACAAGAGCACCGCCTACGGGTGCCTACGCTCGGCTGTCGAGTGCTTGATGGTGGGAAAAAATGTAAGTCGAAAAAGGGGCATAATTTGCACAAAATGCATCTAGAGTTATCCCCTTTGATAGTATAGGTTGCTCTTTTGATGGTGAACATTTGTGCCAAGTTTCAAGTGCATGCCTTCAGTAGAACCAGAGATATAACAAAATGTCAAAGTTTTCTCACGACGACGACGACGACAACGACGACGACGACAACGACACGGAGGCTATAGCAATACCTCGGGTTTTCTCCGAAAAAAGCCGAGCTAAAAATGTTGAAATTGGCTCGATGTCGGAAAACTTCGGAAGACATGGTTATATTACGGGTAACGAAATAGTCGCGTTTTTCACGTCATCATCTTTAGTACTAGTACTGAAATATCGTGCGAAACTCAAGAGCTGCAGTGATAATCATTGACCTTATTCTTTTCGCTAGCAATCTCAAATATAAAATTATGTCGTCTGCAAAAACACTTTTTGTAAGTCATGCCGATATTAACGTTTTTCATTAGGGATGGACTACGTCTTTTCCTAGAACCGAAGTTGCTATGCCACATTGGTCTACGATTGTCGACAATTGGTGGGAGACATATAGTTAGAATTTATCAGTGTCACCATCTTGGATCGAGCCCGTGACATTCGTTTCGCTGGGAATCTTAATATAAAAAGACATCGTCCTAGAAAAGGCAAACATACAAATCTTAACATTTTTCACTCGGGATGGACTAGCTTAATGCAGTCTATCATAATGTTTATGTCTATCAATTTGATACAAGTATTTCATGATGTTTAAATAGTAATGAAAACGACACTAGTATATTTCATTTTGGGTGACCTACTTGCACAAAACCATTTAAATTCATTATATTTAATTATGCAAAATATGCCCAAAGCAACTCTTTCTCTTAATTTTATACACCTTCATCATTTAAGAAACCTAAATCAGGTTCAATTAAGTTTAGACGCTCTTTGACATATGTAAAAATATTTAAATGACACAATAAAATGCCTACACAAGTCTTCATTTATGATAAGAAAAATCTTCTCATGCAATTGCCTGGTTTAGAAATGAAGGGTTGATCATAAATGAATATTTGTTTTAAATATGCTTAACGTATGCAGAGCTCTTACGGTAGTCTGACACCAATATGCACTTGTTCCAAACTTTATCAAAAAATATATTTCGAAGAATGTACCTTTTCGATAATGTAACCAAAAAATCAACATAGCTTTCACGGAGTAAAAGAGATTTTTTGAAAATACCCTTTTTCCCTTTCAAAATGCCCCAAAAAGGAAGATAACAAGCTGCATGATACCCTTCATTGTTAGTGAGTTGGTACACATGATTCATTTAATTGTAAAATATTTGGTAAATAACACATACAAGACGAAAATGCAGGAAAAAAACGTTCTCAAAAAATACTTGTTAATTTACACAAAATCTAATTTTTATTTTAAAATCAACACAAAATATATACTCCTTCATTAAATATAGTTGAAATAATAAGATAGAAAATTAGATTAACATTACGTCGGCTCCGTTCTATAAGGCCGAATACGGAAAAAGCCTACTTTTCAGGAGAAGGAAAAGACTTAAGATTTTTTACTTATAAACACTGGTACAACCAATTTTGTCGTAAACATTTCAAATCGAATCACTAAATATATCATCCGTTGTCATAAATATTAAATTTTGTCTCTATAATGAGTTATTTAAGAAAAACAACAACAAAAAAAATCGTCAAGTACGTCATTTTTTCACTTAATTTTGACTGCACAAAATGTATAGACAATAAAAGGCATAAAAGATAAATGCATGAAAAAAAACTTATTAAATTTTATGTTATATAAGATATAGGCCTAGGACAAATCGCCTGTAAAATCAAAGCACTGAAAATACTGATGGTGGACGTTTCTGTTGGCATACTAGAGTGATTCTTCCATTTGTTGAGATGGAGAGGAATTTTACATGTAAAATTACGATGAAAAGGAAAATGACCCGCCCCAAGTTTGCATCTTTTTTCATATATACATTTCTCAACATTTATCGTCGATCGTCAACCAAAGTCCTGTAATTACAAGGTTTTGATAACTTTTGGCATTATGCCGGGTGTAGTTTAAAGAGTGATTGTCTGATCCATTGAGTATAAAAGGAAAGAAATGACAATTAGATGATCTAGGTTATTATTCTTATATTGTAATTCAAATCGATTCTCCGTAATCTCATAATTAAAATTATGATAATGTTGTTATCTGCTTAACAAGAGGACCATGCAAAAAAGTCATGATTGCAATTTTATGATTTCTTAGAGTTTAAACAAGAAAGTTGTGATTAATGCCCTTTTTCCAATGATATGGCATTGATCCTACCCATTTCAATAGGGTTCATCCTTGTGTCAAGAAACACATGCTGACCAAGTTTCAAGAAGTTGGATCATGTTTGTGGCCTCTAGAGTGTAAACAAGGAAATTGACATTAAGTCCCATTTTCCTGTAATATGGCATGCCTCCATCCCATTTTCAAAAGCGTTCATTCTTGTGACCTGACAAATATTCTGACCAAGTTTCATGATAATTGGACCATATTTGTAGCCTCTGTAGTGTAAACAAGAAACATTGTCATTAAGGTCCCTTTTCCTGTAATATGGCACGGATCCTTCCCATTTCCAACAGGGTACATTCTTGTATCCAGACAAGCATCCTGACCAAGTTTCATGAAGGTTGGACCATATTTGTGGCTTCTATAGTGTAAACAAAAACATTGTCATCAAAGCCCCTTTTCCAACGATATGGCACGGTATCTTCCCATTTTCAATAAGATTCATCCTTGTGATCTGACAAACATTCTGACAAAGTTTCATAATGATTGGATCATATTTGTGGCCTCTATAGTGTAAACAAGAAAAATGTCTTTAAGGCCCCTTTTCCCGTGATATGGCATGGATGCTTCCAATTTTTAACAGGCTTTATCCTTGTAACCTTTGCAAACATTCTGACCAAGTTTCATTATAATTGGACCATATATGTGGCCTCTAAAGTGTAAACAAGAAATTTGTCTTTTAGGCACCTTTTCCTGTGATATGGCACGGATCCTTCTCATTTTCAATAGGATTAATCCTTGTGACCTGCAGAACATTCTGCCAAAGTGTCATGATGATTGGTCCATATTTGTGGCCTCTAGAGTGTAAACACTTAAATCGTTGACGTCTGACGACGGACGACTAACGACGGACATCCAATGATTTCAAAAGCTCACCTTGAGCACGATGTGCTCAGGTGAGCTAAACAAAAATCTATAAAATGTTTAATTTTTCCGCGATTTTCATTCTCAAATAAAGAAAGAAAGGGTAAGGGTTTATATTCACAGGTAAAAAATTGCATACACTCGTCTCCTCGAGATTGGCTGTGTTGTGTTGAAAAATAAAGTAAAATCCCTTTGCATTAACCTTTATCACACGACCTGAACGTTTTACTTTACCTGAATGTGTTACTTTACCTGCTCGAGCTGTATCGTTATTCATGTGTATTCCGTAATTTCAATTGATTGGCCATTGTTTTATATACCCAAGTAGTGTCAGGGGAGGTTACCATTCCAGTAATTCCATTCACCAAGTGACCTCCCATAGACCATTGGAAAAAAGGTGCAAATTACTCACTCTGCCTGAAAAGTAGTTCTACGCAAGCAAAACGTTCATCTGATCTCAGAATTGCATTTGATTTCGCACTTAAAAGATGTCTTTGAGGTTTCAACAAGTTATGAAGATTCCTTGTTTCACCCAATTTTTAAAATGCATAGTTGTCAGTCGGATACAATTCTTGAAAAAGAGTAAATTGAATCTAAGTGAGCACTGCTGTTTTGAAAACCTATTAACAACTGACAGGATTGTTCTTACATGGTGTTAACACTGGTGAACGTAAATGTCCACCAAAAATGCCTTTTCGGGAGCATACGAGACCCCGAAAGCCGTTGATTATGACTTTTCTCGAAAAAAGTAAAAATCGCATATAACGATTTTTAGCTTCACTGGCCGAAGGCAAGCGTCTTGCGTCCGTCCGTGCATGCGTGCGTGCGTAAACATTTCTTTAAACATCTTAATCTCCTAAACCAAAGGTTGGGTTGGGTGACCCTCTTTTAAAGATGTTCAATAAATTAAGATTGACCCAAAAATATGGGCGTGGCAGGGCGGGGCTTATTTTGACCCCGAAATCTTTGAACGACATCTCCTCCTGAACCATTGGGTCATTTTTGATGAGTCTGTACCAGAATGCTCATTGGGTGACACTCTTCTAAATTTTTCAAAAAAATTGGATTGCCCCCCCCCCCCCCCCAAAGATGGGCGTGGAAGGACGGGGCTTATTTTGAATCTTTGAATGACATCTCCTGCTGAACCATTGGGCCGATTTCAATGAAACTTTACCAGGATGTACCTTGGACGACCCTCTTTTAAAGTTGTTTAAGAAATTTGGATTGACCCCCAAATATGGGCGTGGCAGGGCGGGGCTTATTTTGACCCCGAAATCTTTGAATGACATCTCCTCTTTAACCACTGGGTGGATTTCAATGTTACTTTACCGGAATTTTCCTGTGGCGACCCTCTTCCAAAGTTGTTAAAGATATTTGATTCGATCCCAATGATTTGCAAGGCAGGGCTTATTTTGAGTCTTAAATCTTGGAACGATATCACCTTCTGAGCCTTTGGATCGATTTCAATGAGACCGTAGGAGAATGTTCCTTGGATGACCGTCTTCAAAAATTCTTCATGAAATTTTGATTGGATGAGATCCACTGGATCAATAAAATTCAGGTGAGCGGTTTAGGGCCATTCTGTTACTCTTTTTTAAAGTGATATCTAAACAGTTTTTTTCCTGGTAATTTTACATATTGATGTGTTCCACATGCTGATCACAGGCAAAGGAGCAATTTCTGATCAGCTGTATTTAACTCAGTTCAAGTCAGACTCCTATGTTGTTTGTACTTGCTCAATAAGGATATTCCTGTACTCTAGATCCAACTGTGTGTAATAATTCACTCCTTTTATTGGGGTCAGTCTGTGTGAAGATTGCATAGCACTTGCTCTGTGTAATCCTTTCCCATACTGTAAAGCTGTCTGTTCGAGCCCCTAGTTGTCGGTACTAGCATACACGGAACAGATTATGCGCTGTCGACCCGGATCAGAGTTTTGAGGCCACATGTACATGAAAACACCCCGTGCAGCCAGCTCTTCGTGTATTCGTAGGGCATGTAGGCAATTAGTTCTTTTATTTTTCTGCATTTTCCTGATCGGCAGGCAAGTTTCCTTCCGTAAACTCGCCATATTTTGACTGCAACTTAAAACGTTTCCGAGCAAGCTACAATTAAGAATGTGATTGCATTTTACCTATTTTATGAATACCTAACTAGGGATAGAGCTGTCATCGTCTGTTATTCGCAGTTTGATGCATTTTCGTCTTCGAAGATCATTTTTGAAGTGCAGAATGTTATCTATTTTTAACCCGGTGTTTTTCTACCCGAGTCTTAGGTGACCGTAAAGCTTTTTCGAGAGATTTGTTTATGTCACGTGACACAAGGTCAACGTCTGCACTATTTTTAGTCTCTTTAATCCTTGTAAGGGTTTGACAGTTCTTTCCCTCTTTTTCCACGATATTTAACTTAGTTTAATTGTGGCATAGTTTCTTACTTAGAGATCGTTACTGATTCGTTATTTTGGGTAGTGCTACCGTTTTCTCCGACCCTCTGACCGGTTTACCGAGACCGCGACCCGGTTTCTTGGCAGCAACTTGGTCGCGGCCGCGCTCCGACCCATATTTTGGCCATTCGGCCCTGTAGCACTATATAAACTCTTGGAAATCTTGGTCGGGAGCTCAGTCCAGTCCGATCTCGGGGGTAAGAAACCTAGCCGCTGCTCGTCGCCATTCCGAAAAGAATAATTGTTAATAGAAACCACTTTGTAATTTGACAACCCAGATTTATTTATGCCTGAAGATGATTATTTATTATTAGATTATTAATCTTAATTATCCTTCGACTTTTCTTTCAAATTCCAACCAATTTCCCTAGAGGCTGAGCTCACTTTCGGGACCGAAACAGAAATCCGGCGAACAATTCCAATCATCAAGAAGCAGCAGTTAGAGCAGTCCATGCGAGGACTCGAACCAAGAACCCATATTTACTGACTATTTAAATACCCTCGGTCAGCGGTCCCGTAACATATTTATGGTGTCAGAAGTGGGATCCTCTTTTAACAGACGGATCTAGTGATTCGAATCACATGTCCAGTGGATCTAGTAGCCTATCCAGAGATCGAGTAACAAATCCGAAACTTTGTAACTACAGCATCGTGTGAAATTTAAACCAGTATTGATAAACTTTAACCTATTTTGAGATAGACTTGGAGTATCGACAGTCCCTGGAATTTAGTGTACTGGGTTTTGCTCTGGCCAAGTGTGCTGTACAAGACCCACTTGTAATTATTATCATAGCTGGTTATAAAAGTCTAGCCTTTCCATTCAGTCGATCAGAAATCATGAGCAGTCCAGTTCGGGTCGATAGTGAAGTAAGCTTTAAATCCAGGCCAGATCAGCATGCAGGGGAGCAGAGTGTCGACGATTCTTCACCGGATAGTTCAGTGAAGAAATTTATGAGCGAGGTGACCCAGGCACTGAGAGATGTAACAAGTGAGCTGAGAGTACTTCGGAGTGAACCAAGGCAAAATGTAGATTGTGATCAGCATTCGGATGAGAACCGGAATAATAGTACTGACCGGAATCAGCAAAGACCTGATAACAGGCATTGGAATGGCCACTTTGGAGACAGAGGAGACCCTATGAGCAGACCTACATGGAGTAGAGCTGAAGACTCAAGAAACAGTGAAGATCCAGATCAGCCTGCTTGTTCTGGTGCAGACCATGATCAGCCTACAAATCTTAATCTACCTTACCATTCCAGTAGGAGTAGATTCAGGAGAAATTGTAATCACTTCCAAAGGTTTGAGAGTGTGAAACTACCTACTTTTGATGGGAGGGAAGATTGGTCTATATGGATAGCACGTTTTGAGGTCATGGCAAACAGGTACCAATGGTCTGAAGAAGAAAGACTGGACCAGCTATTGCCCAATTGAAGGTACAGCAGCTGAATTTGCTTTTACGCAATTAACCCCAAGCATTCTAAATGACTACGGAGAGTTAATCCATGAAATGAATTGTAGGTTCAGATTAATTGAGACTTCTAGATCCTTTGCCGCAAAATTTAGTAGGCGTTCACAAAGATCGAACGAAACCGTGGAGGACTTCGCGGCAGACTTAAAGAAACTCTATGACAAGGCTCATGGGTACCGAGACCGCAGAACACGTGATGAAGATCTCGTTCGCAGATTCCTCGATGGCTTGCATGATGACCAGGTCCGCTTTGAAGTAGAATACCACAAGGACCCCAGAAATATTGACGAAGCTGTGTATCATGTCGTCAGTATGATTCAATGTAGGAATGCTGGGAAGCACACTAAACGTAACAGTTATGAAACCCGTAGGGCAGTCAGTCCAAATTCTGATGAGCCAGTAGCCCATAATCCCGTCTTACATACAGGACAAAGCCAGCCTTCCAATGTAGACGTTCTGAAATCAATCAAGCAGCTTGCCATAAGGATACAGAACCTGGAGGATAAAGGATCTACCCGCCAAAACAAAGACCAACCACAGAGAAAGACGGAGTGTTTTTATTGTCACGAGGAAGGACATTTCATTAAGGACTGTCTAAAAAGGAAGAAGGCCAATTCTAAATTGGCTAAGAAACCTGAAAACAATAATCAGCCTTTAAACTGCCAAGGACCAACCCTTGTGGCCAAAGGGAGGTCCCAGTAAGTGAAGAAATGCCAGTAGGCCAGGAAAACCACATGCACACTTCAGCTGATGCCCAGTTTAGAAAGGGTGGGGGTCGGGAATTAGCAGATGGCTTATACATAGAAGGCTATGTAGGAAGCCAGCCAGTGACCTTTACCGCAGATACTGGGGCATCCCGAACCATAGTATCCAGTCAGATTTATGATCGAATGGACCAGGAGACTCGACCTAGATTGAGTAGGTCATCCGCCCTGAGAGGAGCCGGTGGAGCCCCAATTAGAGAAAGGGGATAGTCTGCCTTTCGCCTGATTCTTGTACCATTAGAGATCATCAGAGAAGCCAAAGTGGCTGATATATCCGACGAAGTATTGCTGGGATACGACATTTTAGGAGATGAAAGTGAGGGGCCTGCATATATTCTTCTCAGCAGGAATATCATCAAGCTGGGTGGAAAGGACATTCCATGTATCCAGAGAAACAGAGAACAACGGCCTAGGCGGGTGGTCGTAGCTGATGACGTTTCCATTCCGGGTCAAGCAGAGGCCATGGTACCTGTGTATGTAGAGAGACTATCAAATGATGACCTTGATAAGGTCATTTTCTGGTTGAGGCTAACGATTCATTCCAGGAGAGATACTCCCTCCGGTTAGCTTCAATATTAGTTGATGTCAATCAAGGACCTACATGTATGGTTAGGGTTTTGAACCCTTACCCAGATGAAATCAGACTCTTGCAAGAATCCGAGATAGGGACAGCATCTAGAATAGAAAGGGTAGTTAGCGTAGTCCCTACACCTGAGAACGATGACATTCGTTCATCTGGCGCTGAGTGCGCACAAGTTTGTAATTCCGTAAAGACAGAATTTGAGCCGTTGCTCAAATAAGGGGTTTGCGAAACAAGCAATTGTTCAGCGGAAAGGACAGAATCAGTTTCGAAACCAAAATCTGAGAGAGTCTATTTAGACCGTCTTAAATCTTGTTCACCTGGGAGTTCACTAGATTGTTCACAACAAAATTCAATAGACATAGACGAGTGTTTGAGATGTAACCAAGAAGCAGAGCCAAATAAGGTGACAGAATATACAATTGATTTGACAAGTGGTTGTTATGAATTTGGACTACCAGTTCTAAAGGGGAACCAAAATTATAATGGTGTGACACCAGTTGTGAAGAAAACCGGAATCAAAGTACTCAGGGTACTTGAATCTGCAAATCCTGAAAGGGGGGAAAAATATGAGACAAAGTTAGACTCTCGATTCATCAGACTCCATCCATTTCAGCCTTCAGATGTACAGGGTTGCGTGAACACTTTGGTTAGACAGATCAGAGCCTATCTTTTCCAGACATCAGATCGGTGGGAGCTTTATCTCAGCTGTCCCACTGGTAATAGCAGAACATTGGAATGTTATATGGTATAAAACCATGCATATGGTGTACCAGGCTAAATGAAGATTAAGCCATTCTTGGGAAGATAGTTACCCATCAGTATTTGAACAGGTATCAGTCCAGTCCAGAAGTGTACAGAATCAACAGTGAATACCAGTTATGTTTCGTTTTATAGTTACCAGTTAAACCTGTTCAAATTTATGTTTGGTACATGATAAATAAAGATTAGAAGAAAATCAGAGTTGTTCCTAAATTATCAACAGTAATGAAAGCAAAAGCTTGTTCGAGATTTTTGTCGAAATTTTGCCCGGGGCTAGCAGACCAAAATTGGTGTCTACTGTTGCTATGCATGATTAAAAACCCCCATGATCAAGCCGGATCCTATATAATGGAACCGAAAGTGGCTCAGTACAAAAATTTAAGGGTGATCAGATTCCAAGATTTACTTAAAGTAAAGCAGCAAATCAAAGTTAAGCAAAAGTTAGTTTCCTCGAATTCAGCCAGAAAGTGTGCGGTAGTACAGGAGCCGTTCATTTTATATTTTCAGAAGGTTAAACATGGCTAGCAAACAGAAAACCCCAAGCCACCATCGATACCGATGTACTGTTTGTGGGAAGGTGGACAGACGAGGGCGCACCGTGGCGCATATCCTTAAGAAACATGTCAGCCTTGACAGAGTTCCCTATTCTTGCAGTCTGTGCAACTTCCGATGCACTGAAAAGAAGGACCTTCACGGGCATCTACAGTGTCACGCCCGTCACGTGGAGAAAATGTCCAGAACCGGGATTACAGATCTCACAAAGGTGCCAAACCAGTCTGGGAACCCAGTCCGAGTTGAGGAGTTAATGGTTGACCTGGATGCCGGAAAGACAACCTCTGCCACTTCTGAGGATTCCAGCATATTCGAGAGCCAGGAGAATTTGGATCCGGTCCTGCCTGATTGGCTCTCAGATATTACCAGTCAGAAGGTGCCAACCCCAACCAGGGTAATACATATACCCTCACCTAAGAGGACACCTCTGCAGCAAGTCAACCAGCTGATAGCCCCCCTGCCATACCCTTCTGCCAGTGCAACAGCCATTATGCCATGCCAGTCTGCCTTTTCCTATCAGACAATTGATTTTTCTACATTAATGAATCCTGAGCTCCCTGCAGATCTAAATTTCAATAGCCCTCTTTTCTCCGCCTCCACTAGTTTGGGACAACACTTGCCAGCTCAGCCGCCGGCGAATACCCTAAACACCCCCCAGTGTCCCAGGGCAACAGTTACAACAGACAAGAGGGCCGTTGGCCCTGGGTCGCTCACCTGAGAAAAAAGCTTCATTACCTAGGTATGTTCATGAAACCAAAGAAAAAGAGATTTTCACTTATTCAATAAGATAACATTTGAAATAATCCTCCCCCCCTCTGCTCCACCCCTGGTCATTATTTATTTTAGCTTTTTTCATAAATCGTCTGTGATCAGCTAATCTATGCCAGATATACAGGCTGAGTCTGAGACTTTTAAAGTTTTCTTAAATGAGTTGATCAATCCATGTCAAATATAAAGGCTATAGGGATTCAAAATTCTCAACAAAGCACTCCCCCTCCCCCAAGATGCTCTGCACCTGGTGAATCTTAAGTCATGATTTTAGCTCATTCAATTAATGTCCATATGCTTATCATCCATGCAAATATTGAAGTCTGTAGGGCTCCTGGTTCATTAAAGGATGAAGGTTAAAGTTACAAAATTTTCACAAAAGTACTACCCCCTCTCCCCTGGTGCTCTGCACTTGGCGGCATTACAGTCATGATTTAAGCTATATTTATTAAGGTCTATGAGCTGATCCTCCATGCCAATTTTCAAGTCTGTAGGGCTATTGGTTCCGAAGAAGAAGAAGCTTAAAGATTACAAAATTTACCCAAAGTACTACCCCCTCCCCCTGGTGCTCCGCACCTGGTTGCCCAAAAGAGATGAGTTTAGCTATTTTTATTAAGGTCTATGAGTGGATCCTCTATGCCAATTTTCAAGTCTGTAGGGCTTGTGGTTCAGAAGAAGAAGAAGGTTAAAGATTACAAAATTTTCACAAAAGTACTACCCTCTCCCCCTGGTGTTCCGCACCTGGTGAATCTACAGTCATGATTAAAGCTATTTATATTGAGGTCCATATGCTGATCATTCATTCCAAAATTCAAATCTGTCAGGCTCCTGGTTCAGAAGAAGAAGGTAAAAGATTACAAAATTTTGACAAAAGTACTACCCTCTCCCCCATGGTGCTCCGCACCTGGCAGCCCAACAGATATGATTTCAGCTATTCATATTAAGGTCTATGAGCTGATCATCCATGCCAATATTCAAATCTGTAGGGCTTGTGGTCCAGAAGAAGAAGAAGGTTAAAGATTACAAAATTTTCACAAAAGTACTACCCTTTCCCCGCCTGGTGCTCCGCACCTGGCAGCCCAACAGATATGATTTTAGCTATTTTTATTAAGGTCTATGAGCTGATCATCCATGCCAATTTTCAAGTCTGTAGGGTTCTTGTTTCCGAAGAAGAAGAAGCTTAAAGATTACAAAATTTACCCAAAGTACTACTTCCTCCCCCCTGGTGCTCTGCACCTGGTTGCCCAAAAGATATGAGTTTAGCTATTTTTATTAAGGTCCATATGCTGATCATCCATGCCAATAATCAACTCTGTAGGGCTTGTGGTTCAGAAGAAGAAGAAGGTTAAAGATTACAAAATTTTCACAAAAGTACTACCCTCTCCCCCCTGGTGGTCCACACCTGGTGTATCTACAGTCATGATTTTTGCTATTTATATTGAGGTCCATATGCTGATCATCCATGCCAATATTCAAATCTGACAGGCTCCTGGTTCAGAAGAAGAAGAAGGTTAAAGATTACAAAATTTTCACAAAAGTACTACCCTCTCCCCCCTGGTGGTCCACACCTGGTGTATCTACAGTCATGATTTTAGCTATTTATATTGAGGTCCATATGCTGATCATCCATGCCAATATTCAAATCTGACAGGCTCCTGGTTCCAAAGAAGAAGAAGGTTAAAGATTACAATATTTTCACAAAAGTACTACCCCCTCCCCCCTGGTGCTCCGCACCTGGCAGCCCAACAGATATGATTTCAGCTATTTATATAAAGGTCTATGAGCTGATCATCCATGCCAATATTCAAATCTGTAGGACTTGTGGTCCAGAAGAAGAGGAAGGTTAAAGATTACAAAATTTTCACAAAAGTACTACCCTCTCCCCCTGGTGCTCCGCACCTGGCAGCCCAACAGATATGATTTTAGCTATTTTCATTAAGGTCTATGAGCTGATCATCCATGCCAATTTTCAAGTCTGTAGGGTTCTTGGTTCCGAAGAAGAAGAAGCTTAAAGATTACATAATTTACCCAAAGTACTACCCCCTCCCCCCTGGTGCTCCGCACCTGGTTGCCCAAAAGATTTGAGTTTAGCTATTTTTATTAAGGTCCATATGCTGATCATCCATGCCAATAATCAACTCTGTAGGGCTTGTGGTTCAGAAGAAGAAGAAGGTTAAAGATTACAAAATTTTCACAAAAGTACTACCCTCTCCCCCCTGGTGCTCCGCACCTGATGAATCTACAGTTATGATTTTAGCTATTTATATTAAGGTCCATATGCTGATCAATCATGCCAATATTCAACTATGTCAGGCTCCTGGTTCAGAAGGAGAAGAAGGTTAAAGATTACAAAATTTTCACAAAAGTACGACCCTCTCCGCCCTGGTGGTCCGCACCTGGTGTATCTACAGTCATGATTTTAGCTATTTATATTGAGGTCCATATGCTGATCATCCATGCCAATATTCAAATCTGACAGGCTCCTGGTTCAGAAGAAGAAGAAGGTTAAAGATTACAAAATTTTCACAAAAGTACTACCCCCTCCCCCCTGGTGCTCCGCACCTGGCTGCCCAACAGATATGATTTTAGCTATTTATATTAAGGTCTATGAGCTGATCATCCATGCCAATTTTCAAGTCTGTAGGGCTCCTAGTTCCAAAGAAGAAGAAGCTTAAAGATTACAAAATTTACCCAAAGTACTACCCCTCCCCCCTGGTGCTCCGCACCTGGTTGCCCAACAGATATGATTTTAGCTATTTTAATTAAGGTCTATGAGCTGATCATCCATGCCAAGTTTTAAGTCTGTAGGACTACTGGTTGAGAAGAAGAAGAATTTTAAAGATTTTCTTAAAATTTCACCTTTGTTGCCATAGCAACCAGAGTTTTTCATGGATTTCAATTCTTTTAGCTATTTTTGAAGGGGACCACCTAAGCAACATTTCTGTAAAATTTGGTGTTAATTGGCCTAGTAGTTTAGGAGGAGATGTCGTTTAAAGAAATTGTTGACGGACGACGGACGACGACCGACGACCGACGGACGGACGCCGGATGAAAGGTGATCACAATAGCTCACATGAGCACTTCGTGCTCAGGTGAGCTAAAAAGAGTGTCACCATCCCTGCTATGACGTCAAATCAACTACCAGCCTCGGTACAAACAAAGACGACTCCTCAGCTACAGGCTCCAGTAAAAAGAAACCCAATAGTCCGGGCACCAAACTCAACTAGGTCCAACACCCCTCTCCGAGATGAAAATGTCGACATTCTTCCATCTTTGATGAATGTGGACCCAAATGACCAGCTCCTTCAGGAAGCAGATGATCCTGACCAGCCAACAGCAAAGAAGCCAAGGGTTGAGGGGAGTAGTGTAAGCCTGGACAAGGAGTCTATTTTAGCCATTGTGAACGCCATTAACGAAGGAAACAATGTAGTGGCAGACGCCTTAAGGCAGCAGACCAGAAAGATAGAGGCCCTTGACAGGGCACTGAGGTGTGTACTTGATGAAATCCATAGTGTTGGCAATGGTATCCAGGCGGTAGCCAGAAACACAAGGCCACAATCGCACCAGTTTCAACAGCGGTCATTCATCCCATCTCATGCCATGGCACCAAGTCCAAAGCCAAAGTCACAATCAAACTCCAAGTCCAAAAAACACAAAAGAGAGTAATCAAATCCATGTGTCCTGATTTTCAACCACTTTATTTTGGTATGCAGGGGTTGAAAATTTTTTAAACACTACTAGTCCTGTAGGACTAGTTGTTATAATTTTCAACTCGCCGTTAGGGAAAGCATGCTCGCCCTTAAAAAAATGAGAAAATTTAGACTGTTGTTTAAGTTTTTGCATTCTTCTGGAAATATTAATATTCGTTCTTATCATGAATGGTGAAATATCAAATAAAACATAAAAACATGTTCATTCTTTATTCATCTTTTAAAAACATGACCTTATGATATAGATTAACAATTTAACTTGAACTTATTTAAAGAAACAAAGTCAATTAATGACTTACTTAGTCCTTGACTAGAAAAATAATAAACAAAGATTGAAAGAGGTAAAAGACTGAGGACATTGTGATTTGAGAGAACATTATATAAAGACTTTTTAAGTTACACTTAGATGGACTGAGTAAACATTCAGAAAAAAGAAAAGATTGTGCTTTGTAACAATTTCTTCTTTTTCCTCTTTGATTACTTAAATATACTGGTAACTTAATTAAAATGGGTATTAGATAATTTAAGTACTACTCAACTAATCTAAGCTATGAATAATTATCCACTAATATTTTAATTAGAGACAAAAATGGACAGGTCAGACTGGTCAGTCAAGCAGTGACTTTATTTGTTAAAGTAACTTTTAAAGAAGTAAAGATAATCTGAAAAACATGGATTTAATTTTGCAGAACAAACTTTGCAAGCAGTTTCTTCATTTCTTACTTGAAATACTTGAAACTATTTAAGCAATTTCTTATTCTTTGTTGTTTTTGTAACTGATTCTGAATAAAAAAAATATTTATTTTTTTTTGCCAAATCGATTTTCGCCTCCATTATAATAATAGATATAATTATTTATAGCCTAGTTTAAGTTGCTGGTCTTTTTCAAAACCCTAGTATAAAGTGCACTGGTTAAATGACTTTCTAACTGGATAACAATATTCTCAAGGGTGCCTATGATCATAGTTACTGTCTTTTTACTCAGCAACTTATTACTCAGAAGAATCAGATTCACTAGAAGGAATATCTACTGTTTCCCTTTCTCCATCTACTGCTCTTTTACCTGGCAGTTTGTGACCTTTTAAATGTTTAGTCCCTTTGCCTGACCTTTTCCACGTGACTAAACTATTAGTTGGATTAAACTCACTAAGAGGTGGACCATCTATTTTAATCCTCATCAGATTGCTAAGGGATTCTTGTTTCAATGAAGTCCTGTATTGTGTTTTTACCACATTCATAGCGCTGAATCCCCGCTCACATTGAGCAGTTGATGGAGAAATAGTCAGCATAATAATGACAATAGGGAGGATGGACAACAGTCTCTCGTCTTGTTTTTCAACTAATGTTTCATACACTTCTAATATTGTTCGGTTTAAATTTTTACAAACTTCATTTTTTAAGCTTAACCACTCTCCAGGGGCATTTGTTTGTTCTTCCTCTGTTAGAAGAGACCCATATAGTTCTACGAGCTTCTCAATTTCTTCATCACCATAAGAAAGGAACTGATCGGGAGAAGTTTCTTTCTTTGGCCAGGCTGTAAAGTCAAAAACATTGAAGAGAGAGTGCGGTTCCCCTCCAATGTGATTGATAAAGCGTTCTTTTAAGAAGAAGATGGTGTCATTAAGGAGCGCCTCAATTTCATTGTTGACCCTTTCCACAGAATCAGTATATCTTCCCTGAGTACACTTAACAATGGTTATTCCCTTAAATTGGTCACTATCCCTGGTCTCTCTCACAAATGCTCTGAGTTTATTTCCACGTCTTACTTTCATATGACTTAAATCATCCTTTAAAGCACATATCTCCTTGCTGACTGTGGCAACTACACAAGTATTTCTCTGAAAGGCTTCAGACACTGCTGTAATCTTGTCTGTCCAATCAATCATAAAGTGGAGGAATGTCAGGAACCTAAAGAAAGAAAGCAAAAAGAATTGAAAATAAAATCCACCAAAAGTAGGTCTCCAAGTAGCCATCTGAAAACCTGAGAAAAAAAAAACACCAGAAAAATGTATTTGTTTGTCGTCAGCAACTCATTTTTTTTCAAACTATCAGCCTGCTTCCAGGCAAGTTTTCAATAAAGTATATTCTTAAACTTTTTCCAGTCAGACTAACATTTGAACCTTATAATGATCAGGCTAGACTTGTCTCACTGTCGACTATAAAATGCTATATTGATAGTTGACCATGGTGCCAGTCAAATAGCAGGCTTGCTTTATAAAATTTTTTTCCAAAATTGGAAGCAACTTGTTTTTTCTTTCCTTCTGTGATTCATTTCTTGAATTAAAAAATACCAATTTAAATCATCTGGAATAGAATCAGTTGTAAATTTTTAGGTTAATGTCACAGACTATGCACTTCTAGAAAATTCAACAAATTTAAAGTTATTAGAAATTGAATTACAGTTATGACAAGTACAAGTCTGTAACATTATCTGACTTACAATTAATTCTACTTAAGAGTTAAATTCTTCAAAAACAATAGGTAAGGATTATTTATTGAATAAAATAGTAAACTGAAAAACCTTTCGGTCTTGATCTCTTTTAGATATCCCTTTGCACGGTTTGCATCATCTCCCGTTCGGAGGCTATCTCTTCCAGGTGAATGCAAGTAACCTCAAAATTATCCAAAAGGGATTTTAAGGCCCTATTCTGACTAGCTACCCATCGAACTTGGTGGATCCCTCCATAGTGTTTTAAGTCCTTGTCAAGAGAAATGGCTATATCATGCAATTCTCTTCTTTTCTTTGGTGACTAGAAATAAAACTTAAAAATTCCTTTCAAAGTATCTTCAAATTTGTCCAGGTATTTACAGCCTTTTTTTACTGTCACATACAGCCAATTCAAGTTTATGAGCAATACAGTGCACAACTATCATATAATTGTCACATGGATTTTCTAAGTATTGGTTTAGATCATTGGTTATCAATTTAACAGCACCACCTTTTTTCCCAAGATTGACAGAGGCTCCATCATAGTTGATGCCAACAAGTTTTTCTGAAAGTTTGTCTCTTGAGAGTCCAAAATTTTCCAGGGCTTTAAAATTTCCCTTTTTCACACCCTCTGCATTTCCGTGGTCTAAGTCCACAATGTCAGCCAGTTTTGTACACAATTTACCTTTGTCATTTACAAATCTCGTATAAACTATCTCCTGCTCAATCACTCCCTTGTCAGTTGACCCATCTGACAAAATACTAATAAACCTGGCTTTCTCAATATCCTACATTGTCTCATGCTTCAAGGTGTCACTTGCACCAGTAATCAAACTTTTGAACCCATGAATATTTCTGTAATTCTGTCCAATTTCAACACCATTTTTCTCCTGCAAACTACATAGGCTCTCAAATTTGGAAAATGCCTCAGATTCTTGTGCTACGAAATAAGCTGTATTCATGATTTTTTCATATTTTTCTGTATTTTTCTCGTCATTTTTTAGGGAACAAACAGCAAGTGCTGAAGAACTTGGGTTTGAAATTACTTTTTGGTGTTCCAAGCAAATGTTATGTTTGACACTTCTGTCATGAAATTTTAATGTTTCTTTTTTAAAGTTTGACGTAATGCCTTTAAATAGAGAAGACTTTGTATCTGCTAGGGATGGGAACTGCGTGCAGATTTTACAAATTAATTTATTGTCCTTTTCTTCGGCCAACGGAAATTCCTCAAACCAAGAATGCTGGACCGATCTTTTCCTTTTCGTGGCATCGTATGTGTTTTGTTGAAGGCGTCTTTTATCTACTTTTTTATTCGCCTCGAGTTCTTTTTCCAGGGCGGCTTAAGTGCCTTGCCCGAAAAAACTCCTTATGTCGCCCGATTTACCAGCCATGGCATAATTTCAACGCATTTTCAGACGATATTTATCGTGTAAATCATCATTTCCATAGAAACAAGCGTTTAGCGATACGGAATATTACTCCGTCTTAACTGGATGTCCTGCCTCTATACGTAATCGTATATCAGAACAAGTGTTCCAGTCTAGAAGAAATCAAGCGTCTAGAAGAATGATAACTGTAAACAAGAATCGGTCTAATTCGACAGCGTATATGTTCATGTTAAGCGAAAAATTGCTCGTAGAAGACATTTTTTACTCTGATACCATTATTTTTATTTTTTCAAGAGGTATTAAATTGGACTCGCCCGGTCGGACTAGCGCGTCGGGAAATCAACTCGCCCTACGGCGAATTCCACTCGCCAATGCGAGCGGGCGAGTGGATTTTTCAACCCCTGGTATGTCTGTGTAATGGTACGCTTGTTGTTTAACAAGTCCCCGCATAGCCCGGCCATGGAAGTGGGCTTTTTTTTTTGGGGGGGGGGGGGGGGGGGTCAGTCGCTTGTCGAGATGACGACAAGTCCAAGTAGTGTTAGGTACCATGTAGGAACACACTGCTTGGGTAGGGTAAAGTCTCCACTAACGCCAATAATCAGAAGTACCACAGAGATGTCAAATTTCTACAGTGTTTATTTATAAAAGACTGTGATTTAAAAAAAAATCAAGTTAATTTTGAGAGACATTTGACAATAGAGTGTTATTTATTAGCAATCAGTAAATCAATTAATTAGTGCTTAGATTCTAACAAGAACATTCAGGACATTTTGTTTAAGTGAAAAATTTCAAATCTTTTGACAGTGACTATCGGTGAAATTTCAGTGAAATATTTTAAGGTTATTTCAATGGTTTCCTTCCATTGAAATTTTAGACTCTAGTTTTTTTATTAATTCAATTACCAAATCGTTCCTTTTTTAAGTCAGTAAGTGTAGTCGTTAGATTTTAATTAATTTTATGTCCTGGATAGAATTGAGTTCAAAGTTTTATTATTAATTTCTTGTTACACAGAAAATCAGTCTGGTCTGTGAAAGTTCATTTTCACAGTTATAAGTCTTTCATTAATCCTATATAAGTTTGGCAATCGGAGTTTTGCCAAAATTAGAGGGGGGTAATGATGTGTTCCACATGCTGATCACCGGCAAAGAAGCAATTTCTGATCAGCTGTATTTAACTCAGTTCAAGTCAGACTCCTATGTTGTTTGTACTTGCTCAATTAGGATATTCCTGTATTCTAGATCCAACTGTGTGTAATAATTCACTCCTTTTATTGGGGTCAGTCTGTGTAAAGATTGCATAGCACTTGCTCTGTGTAATCCTTTCCCATACTGTAAAGCTGTCTGTTCGAGCCCCTAGTTGTCGGTACTAGCATACACGGAACAGATTATGCGCTGTCGACCCGGATCAGAGTTTTGAGGCCACATGTACATGAAAACACCCCGTGCAGCCAGCTCTTCGTGTATTCGTAGGGCATGTGGGCAATTAGTTCTTTTATTTTTCTGCATTTTCCTGATCGGCAGACAAGTTTCCTTCCGTAAACTCGCCATATTTTGACTGCAACTTTAAACGTTTCCGAGCAAGCTACAATTTAGAACGTGATTGCATTTTACCTATATTATGAATACCAAACTAAGGATAGAGCTGTCATCGTCTGTTATTCGCAGTTTGATGCATTTTCGTCTTCGAAGATCATTTTTGAAGTGCAGCATGTTATCTATTTTTAACCCGGTGTTTTTCTACCCGAGTCTTAGGTGACCGTAAAGCTTTTTCGATAGATTTGTTTATGTCACGTGACACAAGGTCAACGTCTGCACTATTTTTAATCTCTTTGATCCTTGTAAGGGTTTGACAGTTCTTTCCCTCTTTTTCCACGATATTTAACTTAGTTTAATTGTGGCATAGTTTCTTACTTAGAGAACGTTACTGATTCGTTTTTTTGGGTAGTGCTACCGTTTTCTCCGACCCTCTGACCGGTTTTCCGCGACCGCGACCCGGTTTCTTGGCAGCAACTTGGTCGCGGCCGCGCTCCGACCCATATTTTGGCCATTCGGCCCTGTAGCACTATATAAACTCTTGGAAATCTTGGTCGGGAGCTCAGTCCAGTCCGATCTCGGGGGTAAGAAACCTAGCCGCTGCTCGTCGCCATTCCGAAAAGAATAATTGTTAATAGAAACCACTTTGTAATTTGACAGCCCAGATTTATTTATGCCTGAAGATGATTATTTATTATTAGATTATTTATCTTAATAATCCCTCAACCTTTTCTTTCAAATTCGAACTAATTTCCCTAGAGGCTGAGCTCACTTTCGGGACCGAAACAGAAATCCGGCGAACAATTCCAATCATGAAGAAGCAGCAGTTAGAGCAGTCCATGCGAGGACTCGAACCAAGAACCCATATTTACTGCCTATTTAAATACCCTCGGTCAGCGGTCCCGTAACAATATTAGTTAAATATTCATTTCTTCATAAGTCAGTTTCAATTATAAAAAGTTGGAAGTCCTTCTGAATGCTGATGACTCTCATTACCTTCTATTTTCAATATCTCTCTTTCAAATCTTGAGATTTTTAAGCAAGTGGAGCGATACAGGCCCTCTTGGGCCTCTTGTTATGTATGTAACTGAGACACGCGAACAATCTGGCCTGGGTAAAGGTTGTGTTCTTTTTCAAACTGATCTTTTAAAATAAACTTTTACCATAAGGAAACATGAACAATTATCAATTTGTCAATACGTCAAATTCGACCTTCACTTTTCGACCACTTCCGGTGCGAATAAGACATATATTACAAGTCCATGAAGCTTTTTGTGTGGGGGGATACGATTAGCTATCTGGCCCTGCTTTTTCGCAAAAGACGCGGGAATATCGTATGTGTGCGAAAACGCAATAAAAGAAAAAAAGAAAATTGGCCTATACGGCCTTATAGATCGGAGCCGACGATTAGTAGAATAAGAAAAGGTAAGAAAAAGTAGGTGTATCCAGGCATTTTTGGCCACTTTACTTTCCTTGAAACCACCAACCCTCCAAATTCAGGCGCTCACCTATTTTCGTATACTGTAAATTAATATCCATAAGACAAAAGTTAAATATTATTTGCTGTAATACAAAATATGTACCTCATTAATATTTGTATAACTGCTATTTAAGTTATAAATACCGATAATCCAGGCACGTAGGAATTCATTTAGGGGGATGGGTTGGTTAGATGAAGACTTGTTCCTTTGGGGCTCTCCTATCATTACAAGACAAAATAAAATTTCGATTTCACACGTGTAATAATTACTGAGAAGGAGGGATGCTTCTTCTTCTTCTAAACTTTTACAAAGGAAACTACATATGCAAGAAAGAATATTTATTATCAGCCTAATCATCATATATATCGGTCATAAGATGGTGGAATTCAGGCAACAATTTTTAAGCGTCCATGTCATACTTAATATCTGAGTCCCATTTGTTGAATCTTCTGGGCTAAAATGAATCAAATGACAAAAAACCCAGTTGAAAGATATTGAAGTGGCAGAGAAAAGTCAGATTATAACATTTAAAGAAAAGAAAACATTGTTTATAACAAGAATTTTCTCATTTTCCAACAAAATATCACATTTTTTCAAAGCATCGACTATGAAAGAAATTAACGTTCGCCATTTAAGCTTCTGTGGCATTGTTACCTACCAAATTTTATTCCAGTGTCCCAGTCGGAAAAAGTACTTGTGAAATTGAAAAGGAAAAATTGCCTCTGAATCAATATTACACAATTTTCAAAGGGGTTTACAATTTTATAACCGAATAGTTTAAACCCCAATAGAAAAAAAATCATTTCATTGCAATATAATTTGAAGACAACATAACAATAAACTACTAAAACGCACAAAGAATAGCGATAGGGATATTTTTTTATTAAAGGGAATCGAGGTAAGGATTCCAATTGTGCCTGATAGGCTTAAGATGTACAATTCATGACATGGCCTTGGTTTACCCCTCTAACCCTAAAGGGATAACTGTCATCGCCTTGAATGTCAGTCTGACCATGGACTTTTTATTCGTATCCTGTTTTCTATCGATACGCAGTTGCTGGACATAACTTAGCGGGCCATTATCAAAGAAATGTATCTGTAGGTCCGCCTTCTATAATATTCTATTTGCATCTGAATATAAATTCATAGAAATATTTCCTTTGGACAAGTTTTTTTTAAAATTTTCTTTTTCAAATTCTGAGTGGACAAACCCTGTCCCTCATGGGATGATTGATGTTTAACTAGATGGTTGTTTAACGGCAACTTCTGTCTAGTCCGGAATAGAACGTTTGGCAATCCAAAATATACTTTCATCTACTCATGGTGATGTAAAATATTTGTAGAAATTATTAAAAATATATCCAAAAGTTATGGTCCGGACAAAACCGGATGGACTGAAACACACCCTTACGCACATACAAGGACCTTCTAAAATGACAACTTTATCCCACTCACCGAAAGCGGGTTAGACAAAGCACCAGGAAGGGAGTGTAAACGTTAATCTAATTAGAAATCTTAAAAATTGCTTTTTCTTCCGAACCAAATGCCATGTAGCCTTACAATTTGGCATGTAACATCATTACCTTTATTACATAGCTAAAATCATGTCTGTTAAACCAGCCGTTACAGAGCACTTGGAGGATCAATTTAGAAATCTTCAAGATATCCTTTTCTGTTGAGCCAGGAGCCCTGCCACCTTGAAATTTGGTATGGATCATCAGTGCATATACCTTTATAATGGCTCAAATCATGATCAATATTCCCCGTCGAATATCGTCGGGGTTCCTCGGTTCAACTTTAAATTTAAGAGTAATTGTACCTGATAGGTGAAGCCATATCACCGGAAATTTGACCAATTATAAATGTCAAGGCTATGTCATCATCCAAGCCAAATTTGATGAATTTTAAATTATTGCATTAGCATAATTTATCATTCGTCTTCAATTTAAAATGTAACAATATTTAAATGTTGAAAGCGCGTATCAGTTATATGTGTTTTCAATTTATATCTGTTTGAGAATGACACCTGGTTTACTGTCTTCATCTACAAAATCTCATCAGATTATATTAACCCTTCCAAAACTAGACTAGGTTTTGACGTCTCTAAAGGAGACAAGGTTAGAAAACATTGAAGGGAATCAAGAAAATTCCGATAATCAGCATTTTCTCCTTTGCCTTTATATCTATGGATTGGGTATTATGTTCGCAAATTATATTTCAACTGACACAAATTCTGTGCTCTGCAGTATCTTTCAATTCGGACCACCCTAAATTGTGCCATGTGGGTTAAGGGGTAGTGTTAAAAGGATGTCAAATAATGTAATTCCTTGTATCTTTTCCCAATCTTAAAGAAACTGACATATATAAGGTTTCTAAAATGAAATGCCTGATAAAGGCTAGGTTTATCAGACAAGTGATATCATTGTTGTACGGGGTTTTTCAAATTACATGTATTCTCAAGAATCTGGGTCAAAAGCGCATTATCAATTTCGTGTATGCCAGTACCTACAACTATGTAAATTTTACTGACTGCTCTATATAAGAAACACACTTGATTGGTGAATATAATGAAAAAAATAACTTGGATTGTGTAAGTCACAATTATTCGACACTGTAGAAATTTGACATCTCAGTAGTACTTTAATTTGGTGGCGCTAGTGGAAACCTTACCCTACACAAGCAATGTGTTCTTACATGGCCCCTTACAAGGTTTGGACTTGTCATCTCGACAAGCGACCGACCCCAGTTACACTGTTTACACAAAAACGTGGCCCTTAGATCGTTTGTAAAACGGGGCACAGATTTGTGCTACTCTCTTTCTGGTATGAGACGGAATAGACGGAATGTTTGATTCTGTTGAATTTGATATGTTTGTGGTTTTGTGTTTCTGGTTTAAACCCGAATACCTTAACATACGCTATGTATCTAATCAAGAACACACCTGGGTGTCATGTGAAGGGCATCTATCTTTAGGTCGTGCTGCTTTAAGGCATCTACCACCACCCTGCTTCCTTCATTGATAGCAGTCGCCGTCCTATCGCAGTTGGTAGCGGGGTTGACTGTCGATCCAAGGTTCGATTCCCGACGGCGATATTCATACTTCCCGACTATGTGTCACCTACTAATGGGTCAATAATCATAGACCTTTGTGGGATAGTAGTTGGAGGTTAAGACAGGATGTAATGGTTACACTGGTGTGAGAAATACCAGAAATACATCGTTAGATGTTCTCGCCTCCACGATATAACTGAAAAGAGTTGAAAGCGGGATAAAAAAAAAGCAATCAAACAAATTCATTCAAAGCATTTACGATAGCTAGTATGAACCTTTTGTCCAGGCTTACACCCCCTTCTCAACCCTGGGCTGTTCAGCTTTCTCCAAGGAGTTGGTCGTTTAGATCCACATTCACCAAGGAAGAGAAGATGTAAACATGTTCCGTCACGGAGAGGGAAGTTGGACCTTGTAGAGTTAAATGTTGAAACTAGAATGTTCTTTTAACTGGAGCTTGCGCTTCCGGTGTTTGCTTTGTAGGTTCAGAGATTGGTTGCTGCTTTGACTGTACCGTTACAACAGGGAGGGCAACACTCTGTTCCGTCGTAACCGTTACCCTTGGATTCTTCGGTGTGTTCATGGCATTCATTGACAGCTGAATTGGTTGATCAAAAATAGTGAAAGTCGAAAAGAGTGGGCTCTTAAAATTCAAATCTGTAGGAAGCACAGAGTTCATTAGAGATGTTAAGTCGATTGAAAAGGCAGAGTGATATAGCAGAGGGGTGATCGGCTGATTAATTTCCTGCAGGGGCGTTTTCTTAGCCGATGGTATAAGTATGACCCTAGTTACGCTTTTCACCTTCTAGTTGGTAATGTCAGGCAAGACTATATAAGTTCTCCTGTCTCTCAAATATGCTTGTGTCCTCGGAAGCGGCAGTGACTGTCTTCCCCGCATCGAGGTCAACCCTGAAATCCTCGACCCGGACCAAGTTTGTAGACTGGTTGAGGACCTGTGTCAGATCTTTAATGACGGCCCTGGATATTTCCTTCTCGTTGCAGTTGAAGATGTCCATGCAGGTCGTTCATCTCGGAGCATCGAAATTTGCAGAAATAAAAAGTGTAGGGTACCCTGTCGAGGAAGACGCGTTTCTCTAATATTTGTGCCACGGTGCGCCCTCGTCTATCTACCTTCACACAAATAGTACAGCGGTATCGATGGTGACTTGGAGCTTTCTGTTTACTTGCCATGTTTAGCTTCCTGAAAGTATAGAATGAACGACTCATATACTTCCGCACACTTTCTTGGCATGTCTACATTTTTGCAAACTGACTTTAACTTAAACTTGATTTGCTGCTTTACTATTACTAAATCTTGGAATGAGTATAATTTCAGTATAATTTGGTTCTGAGCCACTTGCATTAACCATTTTTTAGGTTCCGGCTTAGTCACTGAGATTTTTTTTAAATTTTGCTTAGCAACAGTAGACATCAAGTACGGTCTGCTGACAGTGCGCCAAATTAGCGAGAAATCACATAAGCGTTTTGCTATTGCTTCTTTTGGTTATTTAGGCACAACTCTCATTTTCTTCCAATGTTTGAATTTTCACGTATTAAACTGAATTCTGAACAGGTTGAACTAGCAACAAGTTGTCACTGATATTAACTGATAATTCTGTATAAATCTGGACTGGAGAGACACTCGCTTGGGCGGATTTTCCCCTTTATAAGGTTTTAGCTTTTTTGGTGCACCAAATTTCGTTTCCATCTCTGCTTATTTATAAAACACAGTTCTCTATGATAATAAAGGTCGGCAGTACCGTTTCTCGAGCTTGGGCGTCTTACCAAATTTCTTTATTCCATGCAAGTACCACACAGTTTGTAGTTATTTAACACCATGTTTGTTCTATAAACTTCATTACTTCTTTCAGCTTTTCTCTTGAGGTTTTTTCAGGCATGGGTTCTCATCATCCTACCCTTCAGTGTTTACATAAAAACTGACCATCCCTTGTTTTCTTTTCACTGCTGAGCTACCATAAACAACATCAACTGGCAACCTGACTTCACGCCCAAGTGCTCATCAAATTCGTTGTTAAATCTGTTGACTCATGTGAATTAGCTCGGTAAGCACCAGCAATGACTTGTCAGAATCACGCAGCTCAATGCTGAGGTAGAGTCGATTCATTTTCAGGTAGGTCCGGTTGAAACGCTTCCGTTAGAGACTTGCATCTTGACAGAGCTTCGCAATGACCCTGCTTTCATCTGGTCTGTACTCAATTGAAAAGTGTACAAGGGGCTATGATATCTATCCAACGGACCTTTTTCCCGCCTTGTCCCATAGGCTGAAAAGCAAGACCAAGGACTGATGATAACTTCGTACCACGAATCTTCTGCCTAGGATATACTGCCTGAAATATTGTTTAGTCATGAAGCAAACCCAGGAAAAAATGGAAAGAGATGATCCGAGGGTATCAAAGTGAAGCTTAGTATCTCAGGAGCTAGTATAAGTTGTTCTGCTTTTCCATTTCTCTTGTCAAAAAAGCATGCAGACCCTTTATTTGAGGGAAACCTTGACGAATTAAAAAAAAAATAACCATGATATATATACCGGTTGCTACATCTATATGTCTTTTTAGCAATTGTTAACACTTTTTTCATTCATTACTATGATTTGAAAGTTCTGCTGATGTCTGTTGAATTATAAAATAACGGTTTGTCCGTGTGCAAGACAAGTGTAGGAAGATAACGATATGAACGATTAAATAAAGGAATAATATACAAGTATAATTGCAATCCGATAAAATAAAGAATTCTGATTGGTTTAAATCGCATCACAAGGGGAAATCCATTGCATTTTATTGTATAAAATGCAATAGGTCTTTCGGGAAACCCCAAACCTTCGATCTGCAAGTTCTGTGTTGTTGGAACTCGAATTAACTTAGTTCCCGATTATAAAAGAAAACTTACTATTTAATCTATTATGAAATACGATATTTTCAAGAGGATTTACGATTACAAGCATACAGTTCTGATTCTGAGCCGAAATAAACTTAGTGAATAGCGTGTCGACGAAGACCATTAAGCAACCCTCTCAACTAAGACCGCTCACGCCGTTTTCGTTTAAAAATACAGACTCACTTGGCAGAAACAAGTTTTTTTGTCATAAGTTCCTCTACGAATTTCAAAGTTGTCGTTTATTTGTGTATCACTTGTTTAACTTCATGACATTTCACTTCGATAGCGAGATAGAAAAAAAACACGATCTAATATAGATTGTGTTATCTATACGCCCAGAAAGTAGACTTGAGCTTGAGCTTTGCGGAGTATTTTAATAAATTCTTCGATCTAGAGAATTGCAATTATAAGGGACGAGTATCTTTTTCACTACGTTTATTTGGGTATAAAGTGCGATTGCCTTAGCACATGGCTTCAACATAACGCCCTGCGGGCGTTATTTGCCATGTGCTAAGGCAATTGCACTTTATACCCCAATAAACGCAGTGAAAAAGACACTCATCCCTATAATAAAAATAATTTGTTATGTAGTTTTTTCAAATACCCGGATATCGCTATAAGACTGAAACATCTTTTAGCTTCGATAAGATCAAACAAATTCAAAACGAATGTGTTAAATTGACAAAAATAGTGTACGCCGAGACAAATTAACCGAGTGTTCATATATGAGCAAATTCAGTGGAATCAAGAAAGCTGCTAAATTTAAACTATTCATTTATCATAAAACAGAAGAAAAAACACATAAAAGCATCGCTTTCTTTGTTATTTTGAAATTATATTGGGAAGATAAACACATGCTTATAATTAGTAAGGTCCATTGTCATTGTCCAAAATTTCAAAATATTATATAATCTATAACTTTGAATTGGTTTCCTGCCATATTCTCAATAAATGAAATAAAGCCGATTGTTAAATGGCATCAGCAAATACAATATGACGTCAATTTCATAATGAAATTATTGCATTGCTATGCGTTTTTAGCTCATTTGCGTACTTACTCTAGTGTAATAACGCCCCTGTAATATAAAAAGATATTCAAAGCGGTTATCTCGCTCCCACGACGTAAGTCATAATATAAACAGCTTTATGAAAGTATTTTTGCGTCAACTATGACTTAATTTGTCGATAGGCTCATTGAAATACATTCGTTTATTCAGTCGCTACAGAAATATGTGTCCCTAAAATGACGTATCATAGGAGAAATGGTTAGTTGTCACTAATGCCTATGGGATATACACTATATAAGGACGCTTATACCGAAACTCTTTCTGTTATGTGTACTTCGTGTATAGGACCACCATTTTTTTTTAAAGAAATAAATTAATACTATTTTCTTCGAACCACTAGAAATTTGAAAAAAAAACCTTTGAACTTATCACGCGTTTCTATCCTTATTATAAGTATGCTGTGATAACGTCCCGATGTTTCTAAATTCATTAAGCTCCATTTTGATGTGATCCAATGACTTTGTGAATCTTTTAGAAGACCATGGTAAGCGATTGAGAACGTTTGGAGTCATCAAATGACGTCATTGTAACGTTCATTCTTCATAGAACGTTTAAAATCTTACACTTTTCGAGTTAAGCTATCATAACGTTTCAACACATTCTAAAATGTATGCATTTGTCTAAAAAAAACCTATTGTCCTCTTCACCTTAATATAAAACCATGTCCAATTGAACACCAGCAGCCACACGGTCGGTAAAGGTGATGTAAATACAGCTAATTGTTATCCAATATGTTGCATTTCCTCTGTATATTGGAATCTAAAATGACGTTTGATCAGACTCTTTGATTCTACAAAAGTCTGTGAAAATATTTGTCCTTGCCACTCAAAAATCCAATAAATGCTTTGTGTCAAATAGAACTGCTTTCATTTGAACGCTTTGGAAACTTGTGAATGTTTCACCTTTAACACTTAATCTTAACGACATTGTTGACATTAAAAGAGCATGATGGTTAAAAACTGACATTATATTTTGTATTTCGCAATAAAAGACTTTTGGAATCTCTTAAAGACATTATTTTGTAACAATTCACAGGATATTCATATTAGACAAAACGTTATAAATGTTATAGAATGGAATATATTTCTCAGGGGACATTGCCTATTATATTTGTTATAGTCAACAAACTACTTGTTGCTTCGGCAGATAATTCCAGGTAGAATATTTGTTGTGATGCTCTGCGTTCAGGTTGACAAAGCGTTACAAATTGTTTGCACATTATACCCCGATTTGCACTTAAGTACTCGTGCAAAGCGGGGTTTACTTTAAAACAGAACGCACCGTTTTTTTCATCATGAACGCATGGACGTTTTTTCTTTATCTATTTTCATCTTTTACAATCTTCAGTCTGAGTTTTCTAAACACGGCATTCATACTCTACAGAATAAGTTCTTTGACATTGATTAAATACCGATATTTTATATTTTTTAAGACAAATTCTTCGATGAAAATTGATTGTTTTGTGAACAGTGATTATATCTCAAAATGTCCACGCATATTGCGATGAATTACTAGATTGCTTTTCTGCATAACGGCGTCAACGTCTAATAACGAAAAATCTGCCCTTCTCACACAGCACGTGTAGTTTCAGATTCAATAGATAGTACCGAAAGCTTGTCATCATGCTGTGAATGAAATGCCACTTCTAAATCATACTTGGAATCAAACGTCTTTTCACAGATTTGAAATGAAATATGGTTAAATATGCGAAGGAACAACGTCATAATGTTAAAAGTCGCTTTAAGGGAGGATTCATAAGGCAGGCCGTTGTACATGACTGCTGGAGACATTACCTTCAACTTTTAGCACCACTTTCACGCGACTCTCTGATTTATGTGAAGAGCCAATTACGTCTGACACGTAAAAACACCGTTGGTTCAGCAAGGTGAATACTGCAACGATGTTTGAATTATTTAACTGTCATCGCAACCTAAAAGACATTCCTAATATCTTGACGGCATAAAATCCCCACATTCAAAAGTGTAGAGCAAGATTCAAGAGGTCGGACATTCGACACTTTCGACGTAACGGTCTTAATCAACGTCACCATTTCAAATCTCTGATCAGGAAACGTTTAATCTGATTTCATTTGATTGAAACAAGCCTCAGTCCCACCTTCCTTGACTAACTTAGTTAATACTAATTCATATTAGTTTAAGCTATTATAATCGCTCTCGAACACTCAATCCTTATGTTTTCACGTCCCTGAGAGAGAGTGGTGTGAACCCACTGCTACCCAATTTTACAACGCGTTGAACTTTGGTTGGCTATTGAGAGTTTTGCTCATAAACACACCCCGGTGATAGTGGGATTCGAACCACAGACCTCCAGGTCACGGGTCGTGTGCATTTACCACTAAGCCACCGAGGCAGGCTTTGTTGAAATTAAAATGAAATTTTCGTCTTTATTAAAATACCTATTTATTGTCAAAGAATTTTTTTTGAAGAGTATATTTTGTAGTCGAATTCAAATGCGATACTTTGGAAAGATAAAGCGTGCAAACTGATCATTAGACACGAATTTAAAAAATAATTCTTGTTGTACCGCGTCAAAAAATTGGTAACGTTTTGAAATCTTTGAAACGTGCGTCTCTGTTTCGATCTTCGTTAAAGCCTTATATCCTTTCTTACACCTAAAACAATCCATAGAGTAAGAAATGGCTATTCAGAAAGTGGAGAGTAGCCTTATGCTCGATACATTCTAGTTACTTCTTTGTCACTGGGGTTGCCCTTCTTACTAATATTTTCTTTCGTATAGTTCATTTCTCAAGTAGCCCTTTTACATACACAGTTTCAGTGCCATCGTAAAATTGATCTTCACTTCGATCAAAACATTCCTATTTTTTGCGAATCTTTCATTCATTCAAAACACTCACGTAAATCATTCTAAAACGCACAAGATTTGTTCAAGAACACTTGGAATTAGCTCAAAACGACATTTTATGTAAAACGATCAAATGTTTCCACGATACTACTGCTGGCTTTGGTTTCAAAGCGTCTGGTTAGTCCGTTAAAACTCACAAACACAAATTTGTCTTTATCTAAATAAACGGAGGTAAAGAAATATCTCTAATTTTGTCCAATTAGACGAATTTGCGTTATTGGATGATTCTCCTTTCATTCAAAACTCGCTCGTCCAACTCATTGAATTTCATTCCAAATCTATTCTAAAAGCATTCACCGCGTCAGCTTCACGATGTTGTTAACTGATTTTAAACAAGTATCCTTTACTATTTCAGCCAATTCATTATAGAGCGTATTTTCGATGGTTACAACGAGAAAGCATCCCCATCCTATGGATCAGGCAAGTTGAGTTCATCTTACATTATTTAGTGCAATCATTGGTTTTGCGAAACAAAAATATGATAAATGTGTAACTATTCTGATTTGTTATAAAATTGATAGTCGCACGAAGTGATCTTCCATATATTAATGAATTTTAAAACGCAGAATTAGCATAGTCACTGAGTATCTGTTAAGGATAATTTTTAAACTGGTTATTTTATTCACGAAAAAAACCTCCCCACCTTCCGCACAACGAAGTAGATGGGAGGTATACTGGAATCGCCATGTTTGTTCGTCTGTCCATGGTCATTGTATTTCCCTTACGTTTTCTCTTACATCTTTATAGCTACTGTTTTTTGAATGTATACACAAAGTGCATCTCCATACTAGTATACAATTGTTAACCTATAGTTTTGAAATCCTTACTTGCAATGGCTGGTTAATTATCTCCTCCCTAAAGTAAAATTGAAATGAAATACAGTTGTTCTTGGCATGCATTGAACTGTTTATATGTATAATGAGTATGTCTGTATGAAGTTGTACGCCTCCCTCCCCCTTTCATTCGTTAATGTTGACATTTCCTTTATTATCCGGGGAATTACTCCAATACTGTCTATACACTCACAATTTATGAAAAAAAATCCCAATTATATAAACTTGAAGATATTACGTACTTGTCTCTCATTTCTCCTAGTGTAATGGTCAGTATTTACTGAGATTTCATATTTGAGTTGCAAATTAGATGCCCTTCACTATAAACAATTAAGATTTTCGTACAGAAAAAATATCATAGAAAAAAGGGGGGCTTGATGTTTGTTACCTTTTTCTTTCATTTCCTCTGGTCTTATGTTCAGAATTTGATGAAATGTCATATTTGAGTAGCAAATCAGATGCCCTTGACCATCAACTATCTTAACTATCCATTAGCAAATCCCAAACCCTATAGAAGCAATCAAAAACAAACTTTTTCCATTCATTGCATTTTTTTGTGACAATGCCTTATTCGGGGAGCATAATCCGTCTCTGGTGGCTCTTGTTACATGCCAACCGGAGATTTAGTCCTATTTGTCTTTGCATGTTCTAAAATAGAATTGATGCACTGTAGCCTGATATTAATCTGATAAATAAGTGCAGGAAAAGTCTTAAAGATACTGCTTATATCAGTTGCTAAATAACGTCCCCCTGTCACTACTCTATTGCAAATATTGTGCTCTTGTTTACAAGTCGTTGTTTATAATAAATAAGAAACGAGTATAATTACCTGTATGTTTTTTTAGACATTCTAAGTCATTTTAGACAAGTTGTATGAAATAGCCTTTAAAAATGAAATTAAAGTTCCAGGCTATGCCGATTAAAAGTTTGAGTATAATATATTGTACATTTATTTTTGAAAAGCAGGAAAATGCACTTTTCTATTCGCACCGATTGGTAGATTCATAAAAATTCCATTTTATGTCCCATCAAAGCAAACTCGTTTATACTTGATCGGTTTTTGAGAAATATTGTCTATCGAATAAATTATTTTAGAGTCAAGTCGATAATGCAGATAAGATTAAATTAGACGATTGCATGCATATGAATAAAATGATTTTACAACTCTTAGTATTGACTAAAGTGTCGTATTCTGTTATTTGACTTTGCAACATAAAGCATGCCAAGTGAAATGTATCAGATATTATTGGGTCAAATGGATGACTGCTTCGTGTATCAATATTTGATTAGCAATCTTCTTCAGAATTATGTAACCACTTAGAGAGGACTGTTCCCGACTTGTCCGACATAGGCTTCACTATCCAAACACATGATTGTCTTTTAAGCTGAGACATTAAATTGGGGCGCTGGGTGTTAAAGTTAGTTACATCGTGAAATTGACATTCACCTCAATCAAAACCATTGAAAAATATAAAATCAACCAGGTCATTCAAAATAAATTTGTTATAGAAAAATCGCGATTTCACTGACATAATTCAAATTGTGAGCGTCTCATTGGTTCTTGCAGAAATAGGAAGCTATGTATATAACTTTAATGCATTTACATTAAAGGGAGGTAATCAATATCGCACAGTTTGTTTATCCTGAACAAAATTTGTCATAAAAGATTTCCTCCCATTAAATTCACTCAAAACTCGCTCCACACACTCATTCAATTTCATTCCAAAATCATTCTAAAATCATTCACATTGTCAATTCCACGATGTTATTAACTCTAGTAACCGTCATGAAAAACAGGCGGAGTTACACTCATTTTCAACTGAACTGCCCGATGGTTGGAAGAGCAAAAGCGATAGCGATTTTTCGTCTAGCATTTTTAACTTTTTAAGGACCACTATGCCAATGCAACTGATCAAAGAGAAATTTCCTTGGCAACAGCCATTGTGCCCATGTTTAAGGTCTATCAAGGTGTATGTGTTTTATAGCTACCACCTAGTACTGGTTTTCTACTAGACCTAAAACGAAAACAAAACGTTTCACTGAAATATGGCAAGTACCACTCAAGGGCAGATAACATGAAAACTAGCATGCAAAGGTACCTTCAAATTTTGATATAATGACTAAATAATTATCAAATACTAAATAAGTATTTTATAATGATAATGGTATACAAGTAATTCAGGGGCAATGGATTACCGACTACTGTATTTCTCTTGACCTGCATTGTCTGAATCAGATACCAGTTATGCTCAGTTTGTGTCTCATGCATTTTGTGTTATACTCAATACAGCTGTGGATGATTCCCTGTGTCGGATCATCAGTCTTGGTGGGAGGCTGGACAGCATCGATTTGCTGAAATTAACTTACAAATTGAATTATTTTACCATTATTACACATACACTTAATATTTCAAGATGTTAAACATGTAATTTCATTTAAATTGTGAAATAGACTTGGTATTTCTTGAAACATATTGTAGGATACAAGCAACTTGAATGAGTTTCCATTCAAATTAGGTTAAACCTTGAATCAGATATGTGTTTTTGAGAACTAGAATGTTATCTTTAAAATTTATTCTGCAAAAAGATTTCCTTTGATGTTATATCGATGAACCTTATGTTTTACATCGGTGGGTGCAGTGAGCTTACTCAAAATTACACTTTGAGGTTCCCTGGTTTATCACATCATGTTGGTGTGACAGAGCTGGGGAGTCATTTGGCTGGGAAAATAATATACAGTTGAGTCGCTGAAGATATTCATGCAATAAGAAAGGTAATGATAAAACAGAAATCGGTTGTACATGCTTGCTAGGGTCCTATGGGTATGTGAGGCCTATTACTGTTATTCCAATATATAAATCCTATAATTAATACGGTCTAAAGGAGACCACGAAACAAATGATAGATTATAGAATGAATTTAAGAAATGTATGATATAAGATCTTTCATTAAATCATTTCATCCTCTTCTATGTATTGTAAAAAACACACGAAAAAACTTTGGCTGCCATATGCTTATGGTGATAAACTGTCAAGTTTTTATATGCCAATTAAAGAATCTTCATTCTCTGAATCTTGAATCTCTGACTATACAATGTTAATTTACAACACATGTGAACAAGAAAAAAAGCATTGGACGAAAAGAAAATGACACCATGTGTACATTGCTACATTACTATGGTATAACAAGAAATATATTCTACGCATTTTTTTTTTCAGAAACAATGAGTCATAGTAACTTAGTATATCAGATAGCGGATGTTCAAATTCATTTTGCTTATATATCAGATAACTTGCTTATACTTCATACCATTTTCATACTAAATCTACATGAAGAGAATTTTTTTATCTCTTCTCAAAGACAGAGGGTACGAAGTACTTGTTGGTCACAGATTTTTTGTTCTTTGTTGTTCTTTCTTGAACAGAACTATCAGGACATATGCTTTTTAATGAGTCAGCAGAGCGGTTTCAGACCCATTTTAGCCTCTTTTTTAATCAAACATTTTTCAGATCGAAGTGGGGTCTCCGGAAAATATTTACTCACGGTGTTCGTGGCGAGATTTTTGTAAAGTTCAATAACTAAATGGGGGGTTTTGATTCCTTTTCAAAGGAATGGTAGTAATTAGTGATATATCCTCGATTTTCTTCCAAAACCTCGTAACTACAGCTTTAATCAAGCTGTAGTTCCGAGATTTTAGAAAGAAAAACGATATTTAATATCACCTCCCACCTCGTATTTACTTATACTTAACTTACCGATTTCATATCCTGTTTTTTTTTTTTCAGTATACTCATTTAGACCAGATAAACAAGAAAACATAAAAAGCTGTCAATTTCAAATTGTCAAATTCTGATCAGTTGTCGACAAATGAGTTGCTTGAAGGTTACATAAAAATAACAGACATTGTTGCGTTCTTTAACCCTTTCAACAATTTTATGTTAGCGTAATGGAGAGACATTCAAAAGGAGTGTATAACCCGGCCTTTAGCCACCTATTGATCGCAAAGTTAAGACCGATAAGGCTCGGCTGATGCATAGGCCGATCTGAGTCTTGATATTGGGCACATTTTAATTTAAAGGAAACATCACACACAAGAAAGGGTGTTTCATATTACGATAATTTTTGCTAAAAATAGTTTTCATACATCCGCGATTTAGACTCACTTATTTTGCATGACTACAACAACTAAAGCATTTCCTTTAGAACTTTTTTTTCAAAATTGTAACGTGCTTTCCTTGTTTTTGAAGAAAATAAGGACTTGATGACGAGACATCGTTTTTAAGTTAGTGGATCCGTTAAAGATTCGCAATGTTTTGGAAGTAATTAACTTGAACAGTGTAAACCGATGTTTCCTAATGATTTTCATTAGGAAACCTCGGTCAACATTGTTAAAGATCATGCGTTCCGAAAGTGTTCATTGATAAGTACGAAACTTGAAAATTCAACACCCTTTAATGATGTCGTGACCAATATAGATCCAATTTATAGATTTATTCTTATACAACAGAAAATTTAATAAATCGTTAAGATACTGTACAAACAAAGATAATATTATTTCCCTTCGTTAGTTTCAGCCAATATTGTCGAGTTATCGTATTTTACAATCTGAATCCCTTTTTTGTGATTTTTTTCCTTGCAAAAAAAAATGGACCAGTCACCTTTATGTACGGGAATAAGTCTTTTATTGATATTGAGATTACTGTTGTATTCCCACAATAAGACCGCACTTGCTAATAAGAAACGAAAATTCGGTTTATTTAATTCGCCTAAGTGATATGAATTTTGTTAACCTTTTTTGTTTTCATTCTAATTTGGGGGTAATTTCCTCTAAACATTCATCAATTTTTTTTGCTAACATTTACATAACTGGGGTCACAGACAGCCCTTTTCATTTAGCGATCGGTTGCACGTTAAAGGTAACACAGCCATTCATCACATCGTGTAACGACATCTTGGCTAGTTTAAAGAGTCTGCTTGAATTACTTATGATTCCCTGCAGGCTGACGAACTTTAAATATTTGATTGAGTTCATTGTCGTAAAGATACTTCAATTTGTCATACATCATTGGTTTTCGGTCCTTTATTCTACCTATTTTCTTTTCTCTCTGCTTCTTAAATCTATTTTACAGTAAGGAGAAAAATTCCTATTTCAAAGTTTGCTTGCAGCAATCAACCGAAGATTGGGTCCTACAATGCATTACAGCCAACAAAATCGTGTAATTAACTAGTAAATATTTTGGAACGTTCTCTGAACGAAATTGAATAAGTGGGAGAAGCGAGGTTTTAATGATTTATCTATCTATATATACTTCCTAACTCCCCTTTCGGGTATTACTAGCAGGTGCGCGTTAGTGCTGCAATAAAAACTGTTAGTCATTTGTTACGTTGCCAAATTTTTAAGTTATTGTGAATGTTAGATTAAAAGATTTGATAGAACAATTTTGGTCATTCAGGGACAGCTCGTTATCAGAAAAGAATCGAGACTCTTCTTGAACGCGGTAATGGCAGGTTGCTGTACGATTGTTTTTGGTAGACTGTTCAAAAGTATCACTGTGTAGGGAAAAAGAATATTTTAAGTAGGAAGCATTTATGAGGATCTGTCTTAAAGATTCTGTGTGCATATGTCGGGTAATCCTAATTGGTCTTTCAAGATAAGTTGGTATGGGTACTGCAACAAAACTATTTACAATTTTATAAAATATGGTGACTCTGGTGATGGCTCGTCTATATCGAAGAGTTTGCCAGCCAAGCTCCTTCTGCATGCATGATTTTCAAAAAAGGTAAAACATATTATCTTATAACTATACAAGTATCCGTATGATAACATCCTGTATGATATTTTTTATGATATCACATAGTTATTTTTAGAACAAAGATATAATGTGGTTATTTTTAGAAACTTGCATTTCAGTAAGAAACATCGTCGAAAACAAGACAAATAGAGGTTATAAGATAAATATAATACGTACTAAGTGTATTATATGAAAAAATATCTAACTCGGTTGTGAGAATTGATAATTGTCTCGGCAGAGCCTCGACAATTTTCAATTCTCCCAACCTCGTTAGATATCTTTTTTTCATATAATACACTAAGTACGTATTATATATATCTACAATTTCGTCCAATCCGACGAAATGATTGATAATTTTTTACCTCCCGATGATAAAATATTTGTACTTTTAAGTTCACCTGAGTTAAATGTGCTCAAGAGCAGATATCAGGAGAACCTGAGTCCGTCATCCGTCGTTAACAAGTCTTCTTCTTCTCTGAAACCACTGGACCGATTTGCCAGAATGTTCCATTGGTGACCCTTTTCAGAAACATTGTTCGTAAAATTCTGATTGGCCAGAAATATGCGCGGGGCGAGGCATTTTTTTTTTTTTTTTTTTTTTTTTTTTGCTTTGAAACTTTTGAACGAGATCACCTCCTGAATCACTGGGTCAATTTTAATGAAACTTTGCCAAAATGTCCCTTATGTAACCCACTTTCACCAATGTTCGCAAAATTTTTATGCGTCCATTAATATGGGCGTGGCATATTTTTCACAGTGAAATCGTTGAACGACATCTCTTAAACCGGTTAGCCATTTTTAATATTTTTTCCCAAAAATGTTACTTGGGTGACCTCCGTGTAAACTTATTCGAGAAATTTAGATTGGTCCAAAATGTGGGCATGGCATTTTTCACCATGAAATCATTGAACCTAATTTCCTTCTAAACCAATAGGCCAATTTAATGAAATTTTCCCCGAATGTTACTTGAGTGATCCCCTTTCAAAATTGTTAGCAAATTCTAAATGGCCAATAAATATAGGCGTGGCATTTTTTGCGCTATGAAATCTTGAACGATGTCTCCCCTAAACTTCTTAGCAGATTTCAATGAAATTGTCAGAATAAATCTTTGGTGACCCTCTTCCAAAATCCTTCACCGGATTCTGATTGGTCAATAATTATGGTCATGGTAAGACGTTGCATAGTTTTTCAATTGCAATCTTTTAACCGCATCTCCCCCTAAACCAATTGGTCAACTTCAATGAGCTTTTTTCAGAACTTTCCTTGGATGATCCTTTTCCATAACCGTATGCGAAGTTCGTTTGGCCAATAAATATGGGCGTTGCAAGTTTTTCACTATGAAATCTTTGAACGAAATCTCCTTCTAAAGCACTGGGCTGAATTTAATGAAACTTTGTAAAAATGTTTCCTTTGAAGACTTCTTAAAATTTTTCACAAAGTTCTGATTTCCCGTAGATACATGTATGGTTGTTGCAGGGTGTGGCATTCTTATAATGATCCCCTCCTTACCTTCTGGGCTGGTTATCTTAGGTCAGTATTTGTCAATTTTTTTAGGAAATATTCAACCGATTTTTACACGAAAACACCAATTGCTTCGTTAAAAGACGCATGAGGTAGTGTTAGGATTAGCATGAAAAAATAAGTTCAAGAAATACAATAAGATGTAACGTTTATTAATTAACGCAAATCAATGGATATTTCTTCGTCGCATCAAATGTTCACGCAAGCTGTCTTTCTGAACGGATGAAAAATTAAGTGATTTCTTTTTCTTAAAATCACATTCAGATTTAATACTTCTGAAGCCTATAATTTACAAAAAATACCTTAATTTGAAATATTAAAAAAAAAACTTACCCGAAAACATATCATCTTTGATAAATGTAAAGCATATTCATTTCTCGACAAAATAACAAAAATTCAGCATAGGTCACTTGATAAAATTTTGAGAAATTTTCTTTGTATGTGCAAAAAATGAAAGGAAAAACAGAACATCACATCATAAAAACGCAAAATAGACAGCGTTTCAGACCTGTTTTTCTGTTTGAATGTGTACTGAAATTAAACGACAAGCTCGGGCTTTCTTGGACTTTCTACGTGAATCTTTTTCGTAGAAATCGGCCGATTTTTTTAAAAAAATATTTGCAAATACTGAAGGGTTGAAAAGGGGTTTACCCGTTAAAGACGTCACGCCATGATATGAACGAGCTGCACACGCTTTATATTGTGTGTTATCTAATGTCAGCACTTCAAAGATAAATCTCAGCAATTATTGTGAGATTTTGAAGAAAGTCGAACATTCGACCAAGTTATCTCTCGCAGTAACTAAATTAATGTGAGTGATTTTGAATGGTTTTGATCAAAATGAGTGTCTATTTCACGAATTGATTTACTGTAGGAGTGTTTGTTTTCTGATATGTATTTTATGACACACACTTGATTTCTCTGATAATATTTTTATTTCATACTTAATACAGAACCCATTTAAAACAAAGATTGATAACTTTATTTCTGTTTAAATTGTGATCAAAATGTTACATAGAGTCTGAGTGATATCGTTTATTTTCAAGAACGTTTTAAAGCATTTCAGAAAAAAAACTTTTAGCATAATATAAAGTATTTTATAACATTCTTGACTGTGAAATGATGAAATTTCCCAGTGTGATTAATTTTGATATCGTCACTAGTGACGATAGCAATTTTCAGTTTCACTGGAAGAAATTCTTTTTTTTTTCAAGCAGCTTTACCCCTACTCAGGCTGTTGAGATAATACATTCAATCCCAATCACAGATTCAGGATATCTGCAAAAGTGGTCAAACTTACAAATACTTGTATGAAGTTGCTTTTCTTAATATTATGCAGTTTTTATCATATTTTCTTGCGAAAAAGAAAATGTTAGACTACAGATGGGGAATTGTTATACCCCAACCCTTCTGGATCTGCCACTGTAGGTTCTGAATAACAGATTATCGAAGGAATTTGTAAATCAAATCAACTTGGAAACAGAAACTTTATGCAATAATCGTGAATCGTAATACGACCGAAGAAACACCCTATTGATCGCTTCATTATAAAGACATTGGCATAAAATAAATATTCATCTAAGCTGTTTAACTTGCTGACAGAGGAAAAGATTTATTGTCAGAATTTAACGCACCTCGAGCTGGATCCGCACCAAAAGAATATAATGAAAAGTTCAAACAATGTTCTATATAATGTCAGGGACTCTCAATTTAGGGTCCGCGATAGTGTGTAGAAACAAATGAAATGATTGCCAACCCGCACTTCATTTCATGCATAGCCAATTATATACGAAAAAAGATCTTAAAATGGATTCGGATTGTTCAGTTCAAAACGTCTTGAATGATTTTAGAATCATTTTGGAATGAAAATGAATGAGTATGATGAGCAAGTTTTGAATAAGTTTCAAGGGAATAATCGGGCGTAATTATCGATTATTTTACCTCCGTTTAATCAAAACTTTGCTCTTTCCTGATTTTGTTTCTTCATGACCTAAATTAGACGATTTAATATGAATACAATAAAAGCATGCATTTATTTTTGATCGTCTTTATTGAAACGTTGATTATTTTGAACGATTTCGAACCGTTTTAAAACAATTTTCGAGCGTTTTTCTGCGAACAATATCTAGATCTATCAGTATTTGACGTTTATTTGATTGATTTGAACAGATCGGCAGTGGGAACATAGTTAAACGTATTTATTTACATTCTACATTTTCTTTTCCAGTGACAGGCGAAACCAAGGTGGTAATAAATATGACAATCCTAATCGTGTCTATGTATTCTATCAAAGAATCGAGTATGGTAGGTATAAACAAATTAGTATTCCCTTTTATAATATGACCTACCTCGCGGGGTGAGATTTTGTCCATTGCATAATATATATAAATTCTATCAGAGACCCTCTCTCCGAATGCCTTACTTACTCAAAATCGACCATTTTCGGAAACGACATTTGTTTTGTCGGACATAGTGTTAAAATGTAAACATTTAAGACAAAGACTAACTATTTGAATCACGACGGCCACCCTATTGATCGTTTCATTATAAAATTATTGGCATACAATAAATATTCGTCGAAGCTGTTTAACTGGCTGAAAGAGAAAAAAATTGTACTCAGAAACCATTATTTTAGAAAGATTAATTAATTAATTAATGATAGATTCCAAATGATTACATTATATATATTTACATTTAAACAACCTATTATTTTGTTTTTCATTTGTTACAGGAGTTTTCAATAAGCCTTTTTCTTCGACAATTTTGGTACGACAAACGACTAGAATTCCAATCAATTAATTACCAGAATTTAACGCGCCTCGAGCTGGATCCACACCAAAAGAATATTTGGGTACCAGATGTGTATGTTCTAAATGAAAAGTCGGCCCACTTCCATGACGTCACAGTTCCAAACAGACTGGTTCACATTTATCCGAATGGCAGAATTCAATATGTGGTTAGGTAATCATTCTATCTATTAGAAAAAAAACACTTACTGGATTTTAATGTCGTTTGTGACCAAGAAGAGCTTTTGTAATCACCTTTCGTTAGTTGTGCGTTGTCCGTTGGAACTCGTCAATAAGTTCTTGGATAATAGGTAGTGGAACCGTAATATATATATATATATTTCAGAAATTATGATCTTTCACAATGCTGACCGAGGTTTCCTTAATGAAAATCATTAGGAAACCTCGGTCAACAATGTTAAAGTTCATTACTTACGAAAAGTTGCGGAACTATAACGGGCCCATTACCTTAAAAAGCGCCCGCCCTACTCATTTAAAAACATTCAAATATCATTTTGCCAATTAAATGATGTTGTATATGTATATTTCGAAATAACCATATTGTCCATATAAGCCTGTCAATCCTTATGGCTTTAAGCATCACCGTTGATTGGAAACTGCTCAATAATTGGTAAACGTTATAAGATGCATTCTTGCTTTGATGATAAAAGTGCATAGCACTAAAAACCCAGAAAAAACGCACAATTATGGAAAATCGATGTCCAAAGCTATTTCATCGATTTTTTTAAAAGATTTGACACCAAATTTTGTTCCTATGCCAAAAAGAGTTCAACGTCTGTCAGATAAAAATAATTTAAAGTATTTTTCCGCTCAATCACAAAATAAGTGGATTTTATAATGGTGTAAAATGTGTAAAATCGCGTGTCCAGTTTCAGGGTAGTAAGTTTTACTTGGTTCTCAATGGGATTTCTATTATGTTTTTCGCTTTGACAAATCAATCAAATTTGCCTTTAAATGTTATATTTTAAGCTGCAAAACAATAAAGACGCCTAGGTACTTTAGTTATTTTTTGACAGCTTTTTAATCAATGTCACAAAAAGTACAGTGAATTACGTTACCACTTTGAGTTTAATATAGAAATGGTTTCGAACAACCGTAAGGAAGGATAATATGTTAAAAAGCTTCACATATGATACAAATTTATTTTAACAATTAATATGGTAGCCCGAATTTCTTAAAGAAATCGTCCTCCACTCTCTAAATTAGACTTTCAATTTTCAAAAAATAGAAGTGAACTACTTTACCATACAGATCTGCTTATTGAAGTAAATGAATTTCATTCTTACTTCCGTCAGTTAAGGCTTGAATTATACCTTTCAATCTTAGATTGTAAAGTTTGTAAAGTATCTAAAGCACACATAATTAGACTACAATAAATCAGTTTTAGCAAACTTCGTGATTGTGAACTTCATTACTGTCGTTAACAGTAAAACGTTATTTGCATCTTATTTCGCATAACAAATTACTGTTGAAACTGTTTTAGTGATCAGTGTAACAAACTGGGTGGTCAACTAAACAAGAATTACAATGAGATTATATGGTTAGTACTAATAGTTTATCAAGAGATGGCACATTTAATACAGGGTCGAATAAAGCTCGAATATTGGTATGAAGATATGTTGTTGAAAAAACATGTATGCCTTTCATGCTAACTTGGATTACTCTAATAAACATTAGCTACATCTGTATGGTGATTCTTTTGATGAAACATCGATGAAGCATAGTGTCATTTGGTAACGTAGATCACACGGCTGGTAACGTAGTTCAAAAACAAGAAATTTGTTAAATATGATGGAAATTTGTTTTTTTTTTATCTTGTTAGTGGTAAGAAATTCAGTAGCCTAAATATTGAAAGACTGCATACAGAAACTATTAAGCTTAACAAAAGCCCGAAGTACAAATGATTTTCAATCTAACCGAGGATAATAATTTAGGTATGTGGAAAAAAATATATTTTGTTACACTATGGGGAATCAATCAAGAATTTATAGATACATATATGTATTTTTTAAATTTTATGTTGTTGTAAAACTATTGAAATGATATCTTTTACATGTACAGAAACTTTTTTCTTGGTGTATGACAAAATTTAGTGGGTCAAAGACATCATTAAGCATGTAAATTTTGTTTTCAACTTAGCGTTCCCTTCCACTTTCCACTTTGCTTTTGCAAAATTTCAGTGTAAGAAAACAAAAAAAACAAGGGTATATTTGACTGATCATCTAGCAGCCTAAGAAAAAAAGTTGAATTTAAGGCTGAAATCCTAATTATGAGAGAAAAATAATCATATGAAAACTGAGTTTAAAATAATTTTTCAAGAAATTATTTAATTATATCAGTAAAAGGGAGTACATTTACTTCAATTGTGTTAACAAAAAAGGTTTGAAAGGAGATTTGGAGCTTAAATTACATGATAAGAATAAAATAATCATTAAAGTAATTCATTTTAATCGAAAAAAGTAAGTAAAAATTCAGTTAAATACATGTATTATTGTATTAGCGGTGACCTACGTTACTGGACATTTTTTTGTAAGAATTAGTGTATTGTGGATCAATTCCTTCTTTCAAAATCTCTAATTATCCCATCTTACATTCCAAAAGTCTTGCAAAGTGTAATAACAACAGGAATTTTGAATTCTTGTCAACAATGTGATCTTAACATAATGTTTTGTTTGCTGTTATTTTGACTGAAAAAAATCTAACAAATCTGCATCGACAATACTGTTTTGAATAGTTTTATCGAATATACAGATAGTTAGCATGACAGTTGTTCAGTGTTGTATCTAGAAAGGATAAAGTTTAATGAAAATAAATCAAAAGAAAGTGGTTCTAGCTACATTTCTTCATTAGAAAATAGTCACCATAATGTATGACTTAGTTTAATCACGTAATTCACTGTTAAGATTTACCCCTGCGTTTCAAGCTCGTATTAAGAAAATTTCTGAAGGTTCAGAAACTTTTCAATGACAAATTCTACAAATATAAATGTATAAGATTGAAAAGAGACCAAAATAAGGAAAATCTACAACAAAAAAACTCTCGGACAAATTTGACTGAAAATTGTGCGTTTTTTCTGTTTTTTTTTAGTGGCAACACTTCTGTGAAGAGACTGCTCTTAAATAGTGGTTACCTCACAGGAAGCGGTACACAAAATATTCTGTATCTACCTCGTTTTTGTGATGATTTATTTTATCTATTATTTCTTTCGATTTATTTGTTCCATGAGAGAATTAAATAATTGGGACAATTTAATCAAATTTCCTCATCTATGGTTTAAAACATTTTTTGCTCTCGGTCATTTGAGATATCTTTGAAATTAATTGGTTGGAGAAAAGACAAAACGAAACTGATTTCGCACGAAATGTAGATAATATTGATCCAATGAATGTACAGTTAATAACATTGACATTAACCTCAATCGAAACCATTCTAAATCGCTCACTCAGCGTTCCATTCATTCATTCATTCCAAACACTCACTCAAACCATTCAAAAACCCATTGGAAATATTTTTGACAGAGAAAAATCACGATTTCACTCACATAATTCAAACTGTAAGCGTCAAATAGGTTCTTGAAGAAATATGAAGCTTTCTTAAGAACTTGTATGCATATTGTATTAAAGGGAGGTAATCAATATCGCTAATTTTGTCCATCCTGAACAAAATTTGTATTAGTGGATTACCTCCCTTTAAATTCGCTCAAAACTCGCTTCGAACATTCATTAAATTTAATTCCTAGATCATTCCAAAATCAATCACCTTGTCATTTTCACGATGTTGTTAACTGTACCCTCCAAGTCCGCTGTACGCTTGTTTTAACGATTTTCTAACACTTCGTCTTTACTACAGTTTAAATGGCTAAGTGCAAGGTGAATGGGATGATGTAGAGGATAACAGTTTGTTTCAGTGTAAGATCAATTTATATTTCATTGAGTGAACAACAAAAGCTATATTTTAGTGGCGGAACCTCGAGTGAAATTAAAGCTTGCTTTTTTTGTTAAGTCAATGTACTACAAATCGATCTTACTCGAAAAACGAACGATGATTCTATTTTTCTAATGCAAAATTGATAAAAAGAAAGGTCTAATTTCAGGCCATATTTCCTACCAGTGAGTCATTTTGCGCGTGATTGCTATGCAACGTATATGATGACGTCACTTTTTAGGCTCCGCTTAGATGACGTCAGATAAGGTAAATGAAGAAAAGCAGGGTATAAAATTTTGATAATTTCATTCGTAACGCGAGAGTTTATGGAATGATAGGTTAACATCCGAAAAGCATCAAAGAAAAAAATATTTTCTAAAACTGGGTGAAAACTTGTAGATAAAACGTTTACTCTCATTTAGGCATCCATGCCAATATTTCATAGACTTGCGGTTTGTCCAGTATGATTGTTCTGTCTGAACGTCTATCCATGTGTCCATACAAATATCTTGCTTAAGAACGTTTAGCAATAACATTTGCTTTAGGTTTTGGTGGCAAGTAATTCCGTTCGTATTTCGCTTTGCTTGCATTTAAACTATTGGAGTCAAGCTAAATTTTCTTGGCTAAAGTTATTTTAAGAGAAAAGTTCCATAATATTATGTCCTTTGTAAAATTTCTTACGTCTCATTTGCTCTTCCATTGTCGCATTTTTAGTGGTGTAGGCCAGTAAGTGACATCATGAAACTGACACTCGTCCCACTTTAAACCATTCTCTTTCCCTCAACGATCCATTAATTTGTTCGAAACACCCACTGAAATCATTCAGAACGCTCTGAAATCGTTCGTTAATTGTTCGAAACGTTTCAAGTTTACTCCACAATTTTCATTCAAATCGATCGATCTTCAGTTAAAAGCATCGTGAAATTGACATTCATCTCAATCAAAACAATTCTAATTCACTCACTCAGCGCTACATTCATTCACTCATTCAAAACACTCACTCAAACCATTCAAAAAAGATCCAAAACCACCAAAAAAGATAAGATCAACAACTACATTCAGAATAAATATAGCTAAAAACTGCGATTCCACTAAAATAATTAAAATTTCAAGCGTCTGGTTGGTTCTTGCAGAAAAAGAAAGCTATCCATAGAGCGTGTATGCATATTTTATTAAAGGGAGGTAATTGATATCGAACAAATTTGGCGATAATGGATAACCTCCCTTTAATTTCACTTAAAACTCACTCATCGCACTCTTTCAATTTCATCAAAATATTACTCCAAAATTATTCTCCTTGTCAATTTCACAATGTTGTTGACTATATTCTATGATTTTAATTAAATCAAAATTAGATTTTAGAGCGTCTGGTTGGGCCGTGAAAATACGCAATCATAGGTAGATAGTTTTTGTTATGAAGGCAAAATGAAATATCAAAAAATTCGTTTTATTTGACTGAATTACCGATATCTTCTATCTCCGATTTAATTAAACTCAAAACTCGCTCATCCCACTCATTCAAATTCGGAATAATTTCGGAATCATTCCAAAATCATTCAACTTGTCAATTTAGCAATTTTGTTATCTGTAACACATGTTGTATAATGTATCGTTTCATTGTAGAATAACAGGGGCTTTTTCCTGCCAGATGTGGCTTCAAAAGTATCCGTTCGATTCTCAAGAGTGCTTTTTGGAATTTGAAAGCTGTAGGTATATAGCCAAAACTATAGGTGTAAAAATTATTTTTTATCATTATTGACTGTAAAAATCCGAATGTATTTGTCCTTGTGCAGCTTCATCGCGGAACATCCATGCCAAGTTTTGTAGGAATCGGCCTAGTGGTTTGGAAGAAGAAGATTTTTTAAGCTTCGAAAATAGAGAATATGTAGGAAACTAACATGTTCCGGGTATGGAATTCTCATTCGGAACACCACTCGGCCAGTCTCACGATCAACCTCGGATGTACATAGACGGACTGTTTTTAAAAATTACGTGAAACCCTTGGAAAAACTTGATGACGTCAGTTAAAATGGCGTTAGCCCTCGAAACCGTGAGTGAAAAAATTCGACGTCGCCAACGCTACTCGTTCAAGTCACTGACGTTAAACTGTCGTTTCCTAATATAAATATCTTTAGATTCTGAAATAACGGCTTAAAAAATCTTAATTTTTGAGAATGATTCGTCATTCTCAAAAATTAAGAATTTTCAGCCGTTATTTACTGTGAAAGATATAAATATACAGTGCTAGCTTTTCTTACACCGTTTCCGCCTAACACAATGCACGATTTTGTTACATACCCATCGGCCTTACATACATCCGAGGTCTGTTGCAGTTTACGTAAATGGCCGAGTGATGTTCCGAATGATGGAATTTTATATAGTCATACAGTTATCAACGTCGTGAAATTGACAAGATGAATGATCCAGGAATGATCATGCAATGAAAGTGTATGAGTGTATGGAGCGAGTTTTCAGTGAAACTAAAGGGAGGTAATTTAGTGGCGCCAATTTTGTTCGATTTGAACAAAATTAGCGATATGTATTACCTTCTTCTAATAAAATATTTTTCTGTTTGTGTGTCTCCATGGACCATGGGCATTTTAAAATCTACACAAGACAATAAAATCGTAAAATAATATGATCGACTTAAATTAAATATTGATCGTCTTGAACGATTTCAAAACGTTTTCGAAGGATTTCGAGTGTTTTTGATCGATTTGAGTAAATGTATGGAATGAATTAATAGACCACTGAGTGAGCGATTTAGAATGGTTCTATACGGAAGGCAGTCAATTTCACGAAGTTTCTAACTGAATTATATACATGTACGTCATAGAAGCGTAAACGTTACGTCGTTTAGGTGTTGACTGGCGAGCCTGTCTCAATCTATCGATACAGAATCGGAGGGTAGCGTAGATGGGTCAGGTTTACCAGTCTAGTTTAGGTGCTGCTGTACTCTTATAATCACGAAATAACTACTTCATTGTCTTTAACTAGCAACTCAAATTGCTTGAAAGTCATCTTGTGACCGACAATTCAAAGATAAGGTAAAAACTCATTAAGGACGGAACACCTTGAGGGTAAACTTAGACTTCGAATTCACTGAGAGTGTGTAGACACTTTCAAACGTAATCAGTAGTCATGAGGTTTACAGTTGATTAATTTCAGAGCCTGAAGAAAACAAGCAAATTTCTAACATTGTTAGATAATTGAACTAAAAAGATAATAATTATTTCACTAACTACACCAAACTTCTATAATTTAATACACAGCGGAAGTGTCAAGAGATGAAGAAAATAATTATACATTTTATTGAGGTATGAAACTAAAATCCTAATAACGTGTAAGAATACGCGAAGCAAATTCATACATGAGTGTGATTAGGATTTTTAGTTTAATACCTCCATGAAATTAAAAAAGTTCTCCTTTCATATCTTACAATTCAATAGCATGAAACAAAAGAAGGAAGAAATCCCCCATAATAAGACATACTTTTTGCGGGAATTCTTTGCGCGCAGGCTAAAAAATAGCTGAGTACTCATAAATTGTTTTGGTTGAGGCATAAAACAATTTTTTTCTGCTAATCAGAGTGTACGAAAAATGATGGAAGCAAATAGTTTTTAATCATACCTGTACTTATTTTTGTCAAACCGTAGCCTTTGCGAAAAGATTGAATGCAAGTTTAAAAGTCGGGTATGCGATGGTTAGTCACATTCTGTGTGACAGTAATGCGTCACACGGGATTTGACCCCATTATAGTTACCAACACCGTTTAATTGTTAAGTTGAATGATTTTGGAATGATATTGCATGAGTATTTAGAGAGGGTTTTGTACGAAATTTAAGGGAGATAATAAAATATTGCAAATTTCGTCCATTTTGGACGAAATTATCGATATTTATTACCTCCATTTAAAAAAAATATATCCGATCTTTTCTATCTTTATGTCTCAACGGGCCAATCAAACGATTGAAAATTTACATCAGTCAATTCAATCGTGGAATGATTTGATAAATTGCAATGAAATGTTGATCGTTTGAACGATTTGGATTTTCTAACAATTTTTAGAGTTTTTGAGTGATTGGTATAAGTGTTTGGAATGAATGATAGAGCAATGAGTGATCGTTTTAGATTGGTTTTGTTCGAGACCAATGTCACGATATAACTATCTGTATTGTTACTATTGGAGAGAAGCATTATATTAATCTCACGTATTTGGATTACTTTAAGTTTTGTTTTAATTACTGCGCTTAATTAAAATGGCTGAAAATGAAAAAACCAATTTTCTAAGACGGTTAGAAAATAATTTTACTTTTAATAAAAATCTATACCTATATATAAGTTTTATATGTCATTGCAATACGCTGTTCTTATAATATAATGCTCTAATTTATATATTGCAATATCAAGACTATCTTTTTAAAAAGAAAGCTGTTTTCGTTTTTCAGTTGGTCGAAGTACAGACAATTTAGATTTCGAGTGGGTTAAAAACCCAGTTGATCGAACTATGGCCCTAGACTTTCCGCAATTTACCTTAGTTTATTACACTCCGTATATATGCACAAGGGATTATTATGGAAGTAAGTACATGTCCTTATTAAGTCTTATGAATCTAACTTTGTTAAGGTTCATGTAAAGTGTTTCAGACCAAATTTTAAGGCACTTCATTTGCCAAAAAAAAAAGCAGTTTGTCCAAGTATATTTTGAAATGAAGCTATTTATGAGCACAAGCAGTTAAGCAATATAAGACCGCCATTGCTATAGCGGTATAGCCAAAACATTGTGGAAATGGGTCATTTCGTACAGATCAAGCAACTGCAGTAGCTATGACAGTCTTGTATTGCTCAACTGCTCGTGCTCATAAATAGCTTCATTTTGATATATAATATACCTGGACATACTGCCTTTTCTTGGCATATGAATTGCCTTAAAATTTGGTCTCAAACACTTTACATGAACCTTAATTTTCGTAACAAATACATATTTGGTTGAAGCAAGGTTAATTCTGCCGGTTACCATTATGCGTTGGGTTCTCAACTGTGAGGATGTAATTGCGTTCCCCGACTCAGCCCATTTTCATTTAAGATCATCTTGAAACGCGTTATTTGACTAACACTATTTTGAGAAATCACATGGAGCCATGAGAAAGTGCGCCATGATATAAGTTTAATACTGTTAAAATGTGGCGTAAGATTCCAGTTAAACAAAGAAATGGATTCCAAGATGGCCCCTTTTCGCCCGAAGTGTCAGGTGTTTGTTACTTTCAATTTGGAAGTCTTCAATGATATTAAGCTAGAACTCCCATTACAAAGACCCATCTTTTATTGAAAGGTAATGTCATGATTATGTTATAGGTTTATTTGAAACAAACTCGACATCTATGAAAAAATGCTTAACTGGCATATGTCATCAATTTACGAGAATATACTCGTAGAATATAAATATTACATTCGGTACCGTTCTTAATTTATTCCTATGAAAGCCGTAAATAGATCGAAAGATTTTTATTCATGGCAAGGGCAAAGGTAAGGGCAATAAAACCGATATATTCAAACTCATCTATTTCAGTTTAATAAAAAAAAAACAAAAATTAAATATTTTGACAAAAATTGCCTTTCTCAAGAAAAAGTCTTGGTGAAGGCATTTTCTGTCGAAATATTGAATTTTAGAGTGTTTCTTTATAGTGTTCAAACTATTCCCCGTAGAAGAATTTCATAATATTGGATTTCAGTTAAGTATCCGTGTTTGGGAGTCAAGTTTTTCCTTCGGAGGAACTACGGATACCATATCATACAGATCTACATTCCAAGCGTCCTTATCGTGGTGTTATCCTGGCTAAACTTCTGGCTCGACTGCATGTCTGTCCCAGCTCGAATCTCACTGGGTCTCTTGACAGTGCTCACCATGACGACACAGCTATCAGGGGCTCGTGTTGACCTTCCACCAGTTTCATATATAAAGGTATACAATTACATATATTTGTACTTGATTTCAAATAGCAAGAGCGAAAATGAATAATTACAGGAGATATATATATAATACGTACTTAGTGTATTATATGAAAAAAATATCTAACGAGGCTGGGAGAATTGATCATTGTCGAGGCTCTGCCGAGACAATCATCAATTCTCACAACCGAGTTAGATATTAGAGCCTCGACATTGATCAATTCTCCCAACCTCGTTAGATATTTTTTTCATACTGTACACTAGGTATGCATTATATTTATATTATAACCTCTATTTCTCTTGTTTTCGTTGATGTTTCTAACTGAAATGCATGTTTCTAAAAATAACTGCATTATATCATTGTTCTAAAAATAACCATGTGATATCATAAAAAAATAAACATATGGGTTGTTATCACACAGATATTTGTATAGTTATAAGATAAAATGTTTTTTTCGAAAATCTCAAAAAAATATATAGATACAAACTGTTTTCGATCATCCTCGGTAACCCAGTGTCGGTCCATTCCGTAGAGTTTATTCAATGACCCTGGAACAACTTGCTAGCGCAATCTCATGAATGGTTCATGAGGCATTTTGATTGGTGATCCCTTTTTTTGTTTGTGAGAAAATCTGATGTACAACATCATATCAGAACAATATTTTCTTTTTGTTACCACCTACCGGTCTTCGCTGTTTTGTAACTTTGTCACCTTACCATATCATAATGACGAATAACTTACAGTCCTGCTATATCATCTAGGTTGTCCACCTTGGAAATTCTATATTGTTTTAGATTATAACGCGCTAAACTATCAATTTAGAATCTATTTCTAGTATCATTAGCAGAATGTGAGTTACTTAAAATAACTAAATGATTTTCTATATATTTCTTACTTTCATTGTTTACTAGGCAATAGATGTATGGATGGCAGCCTGTCTAACGTTCGTTGTATGCGCGCTGGTTGAATTTTCATACGTAAATGTTTTAGCACGAGCTGGATTAAAATACACATCTGATCTTGATATACGAGAAGATACGAGGAGAGAAGTTCCGACAACTTTTAAGGTAGTTTATCCGTCCGATCTGATATAGTATTCTATCTGATTTTCTTTAACTAAATGACATTTAGGATCATAGTTTGTTTCGGTGTATGTTCAATTTAACTTATATTGAGTGAACAACAAAAGCTATATTTTCGCTTTTGTTGTTCACGAAATGAAAGATTTATCGATCTTATACGAAAAACAAATGATTTTTCTGTTTCTATAATGCAAAAATTAGACAAAATGTGAAATTTCTATGAAAAATTTCTTTAAGCGCGTCATTTTGCACGTGTTTGCTACAGGTACGCAACGTTAATTGTGGAAACACTTTTTGGGCTCCGCTTAGTTGACGTCAGAACGGTGAAATTGACGAAAGCGTTTTTGATAATTTCACTGGCATGGCGATGAGTTTATAAAAAAGATAAACCACGAAAAAAATTAAAAGAAAAAGCGTTAAAATGTCGAAAGCCTAATTTCTATCGTGGTTCTTACTCATTCCAAATATACTCTTCAAAAAAAGTTCTTTAACACCTCTCAAAAATCGATTTTTTTCTTAAATATGACAAAAAGTTCGATGGATTTTGGTTGCTTTTGGACTTAAACGTCTTTGCGGAAATTTGAAATGAAGAATGGTTAAATATACATAGGAACAACGTCATATTGCTAAATGTCGTTTTAAGGCAGGATTCATACGGTAAGCTGTTTAGATTTCATGTTCCGGCTCTTGGAATTCCGGAATCGCACTGCGCTAATAGCTGGGCAGGTTAGTGAAAAATCATGCACTTTGCGATGCAAGCATAAAACCTAGCATGTTTGTAGATAAGGTCATGTTGTTTCGAAAAAGTCGTATATTTCTGAATAAAATCCTGTTCTGTTCTGTTGTTTTGAAAAATACTGTTAGTCACCCGAAATACAACATGGCAGCGATTTCTAAAGATTCCCGCCGTTTATTTCACCAAGATGGGGTCAAAATAATACAGCCATGATAAATAATTAATAATTGAATGAATAGCCTTCCAAAAGACTAATTATCTATTTACACATTTTATTAAAAGGCTACCATATTCCTTGATCGCAGCCATCTGTAGTACTGAAATACTATATTTACTGCTTTGAATGATACATTGAATCGGTTTCAATTCTATGTGATCTGAAATGTATGTAAAGAATATGCTAAGCACATTTCAAAATATATAAGATCTTGTTACAAAGTTTCAAAGGTTCCAAGGGTTCCGGAGATTGCAGTCAATCACTATACTTAGATTTGGTTGTTTTAGTTGAACGATGATAAATTGCCTAGACCTTAAAGATGTAAAGAACTGAATAAATGTGTTCAAATTAAGTCGAGACAAAAAGAAGCATGTATTTTCAATATTTGTCCTAAATGACCACCTTTCAAGATGGCTGCCACCCCACTGCTTTAACATTGTTTTTAGTATCAAGAGCACAAATCTTACTTAAATTTCATGTTCTTCTTTTTTGGAGCTAAATTAGTTGCTACAAAAAAACAAACAATTTATGTTATATCTGTCTTCAAAAGGAACATTGAAATGGGATCGCATTTTTAGCTCATCTGAGCACAACGTGCTCAAGTGAGCTATTGCGATCACCTTTTGTCCGGCGTCCGTGCGTCGTCCGTCGTCAGTCGTCCGTCAACAATTTCTTTAAACGACATCTCCTCCTAAACTACTTGGCCAATTTTAACCAAACTTGGCAGAAATGTTCCTTAAGTGGTCCCCTTTTAGAATTAGTAAAAGAATTGAAATCGGTAAAAAACTCTGGTTGCTATGGCAACCAAAGTTAAAAATTTAAGAAAATCTTTAAAATTCTTCTTCTTCTGAACAAGCAGCCCTACAGCCTTGAAATTTGGCATGGATGATCAGCTCATAGACCTTAATAATTATAGCTAAAATCATATCTGTTGGGCCATCAGGTGCGGAGCACCAGGGGGAGGGGGTAGTACTTTGGGTAAATTTTGTCATCTTTAACTTTCTTCTTCTTCTGAGCATGAAGGCCTACAGCCTTTAAATTTTGCATGGATGATCACCTCATAGACCTTAATGAAAATAGCTAAAATCTTATCTGTGGGGCGTCCAGGTGCGGAGCACCAGGGGGGGGGGGGGGTTACTTTGATGAAAATTTTGTAATCTTTTACCTTTTTCTTCTTCTGAACCAGGAGTCCTACAGATTTGAATGTTGGCATGGATGATCAGCATATGGACCTTTATAAAATAGCTAAAATCATGACTGTATATTCACCAGGTGCGTAGCACCAGGGGAGAGAGGGTAGTACTTTTGTGAAAATTTTGTAATCTTTAACCTTCTTCTTCTTCTGAACCAAAAGCCCTACATACTTGAAAATTTGCATGGAGGATCAGCCCGTAGACCTTAGTAGAAATAGCTAAAATCATATCTGTTGGGCCACCAGGTGCGGAGCACCAGGGGGGAGGGGGTAGTACTTTGGGTAAATTTTGTAATCTTTAACCTTCTTCTGAACATGAAAGCCTACAGCCTTAAAATTTTGCATGGATGATCACCTCATAGACCTTAATAAAAATAGCTTAAACCTTATCTGTAGGGCAACCAGGTGCGGAGCACCAGGGGCAGGGGGTAGTACTTTGATCAAAATTTTGTAATCTCTAACATTTTTCTTCGTCTGAACCAGGAGTCCTACAGATTTGAATATTGGCATGGATGATCAGCATAAAGACCTTTATAAAATCTTGACTGTAGATTCACCAGGTGCGGAGCACCAAGGGGGAGAGTGTAGTACTTTTGTGAAAATTTTGTTATCTTTAACCTTCTTCTTCTTCTGAACCACATGCCCTACAGACTTGAAAATTGGCATGGAGGATCAGCCCATAGACATTAATAAGATTAGCTATAATCATGACTGTAATGCCACCAGGTGCGGAGCACCAGGGGGGAGGGAGTAGTACTTTAGTAAAAATTTGTAACTTTAATCTTCATCTTCTAATGAACCAGGAGCCCTACAGACTTCAATATTGGCATGGATGATGAGCATACGGATCTAAAACAAAATAGCTAAAATCATGAATGTAGGGCCACCAGATGCGGAGCAATAGGGGGAAGGGGGTAGTACTTTGGATCAATTTTGAAATCTTTTACATTATTCTTCTCCTGGATCAGGAACCATTCAGACTTGAAAATTGTCATGGGTGATCAATGTATTGACATTAATAAAAATAGCTAAAATCATGACTGTAGGGTCACCAGGTGCTGGGTGTCTTGGGGAAGGGGTAGTACTTTGGATCATTTTTGAAATCTTTGAACTTCTTCTAATGAACCAGTAGTCCTACATACTTGAAAATTGGTATGGATGATCAGTATATGGACATATATTGAATTAGCTAAAATCATGACTGTAGATTCACCAGGTGCATAGCATCTTGGGGGAGGGGGGTGCTTTGTTGAGAATTTTGAATCCCTACAGCCTTTATATTTGACATGGATTGATCAACTTATTAAAGAAAACTTTAAAAGTCTTAGACTCAGCCTGTATATCTGGCATAGATTAGCTGATCACAGACCTTTTATGAAAAAAGCTTAAATAAATAATGACCAGGGGAGGAGCAGGGGGGGGATTATTTCAAATGTTATCTGATTGAATAAGTGAAAATCTCTTTTTCTGTGGTTGTATTGACATACCTAGGTAATGAAGCTTTTTTCTCAGGTGAGCGACCCAGGGCCAACGGCCCTCTTGTTTTCAAACTGCTGCTTTTGAGCAATCAAAGGCAACTTGACAGTTATCATTCCATTTGAACTTAACGTTTTTTCCGTAATAAGTTTGTTAAAGGTTCAGCTATTTTAGAAAAATTCTTATAAAACTTTCTATAGTAGCCAGCCATACCAAGAAATCGCGTCAGTTGCTTTTTAGTAGCAGGCACAGGACACTCAGAGATAGCATTGACCTTAGATTCTAAAGGTTTAACTTGACCCTGTCCCACAAGATGTCCTCAGAAAATAACAGTTGCATGACAAAATTCTGTTTTTCCAAGATTGACAGTCAATTTTGCATCACTGAGACGGTCGAAGAATTGTTTAATTCTTTGAAGGTGGTCACTCCATGTGTCTGTATAGATGATGAAGTCGTCGATGTATGCGTCACAGCCGTCTAAGCTAGCTATAACCACTTTGTACTGGTACAGACCAGTTGTAGTAGCAAATGCTGATACTTCTTCAGCCCTATCAGTGAGCGGAACTTGCCAGAACCCTTTGAGAAGGTCAAATTTGGGGACATATTTAGAATTACTGACTTTGTCAATACAGTCATGAATTCTTGGTATTGGAAAAGAGTCATTTTTTGTCACAGAGTTCACTTTTCGATAGTCAGTACACATTCTGTATGTTCCATTTGGCTTTGAAACTAATATACACGGTGAACTGTAATTACTTTGGCTAGGTTCAATGAAATCATTCTCCAATAAGTAATTCACTTCATCTTGAAGGGCTTTTTGTTTCATTGGATTCATTCTTTATGGATGTTGTTTTATTGGTTGAGAATCTTCAACAATGACATCATGATATATTTTATCAGTTCTTGTCGGTATGTCAGGAACCAAGTGTTCATATTCATTAATCAACTGTTTCAGCTCTTCTCGTTGAGATGGCTCCAAATATGAAAGTTTGTCGTCAAGATTCTTAAGTATTTCAGAGTTCTCAAGTTTAGGTGGACCAGGAACAGATTTTTCACTAAAGTCTGTACTAACTTCTGATTCATTCACATTTGATTCTTGTGTTACAGTGTTTACAACTGTAACTGGTTTTAAAATAGAGCCATCTCTGTCAAAATACTTTTTTAAAATGTTCACATGACACATTTGTTATTTTTTACGCCTTCCAGGAGCATTAAGAATATAATTCAAATCACCTGTTTTCTTATCAATAGTAAACGGTCCATAATATCTTGCCTGTAAGGGTCGGCCAGGTATTGGCAAAAGAGCAAGGACATTATCACCTTGTTCAAATTTCCTTTCAACACTATGCTTGTCATATCTTTCCTTCGTTTTGCTCTGAGATAATTTAAGATTTGACCTAGCAACCTCTTATGCCCTAGACAATTTATTTCTAAAGTCAAAAACATACTGTAACAAGTTCAAGGGTGTTTCATCATCAGCAAGAAATATCTCTTTAAAGAGTGTTAATGGCCCATGAACAGAATGACCAAAAACTAAGTCAAAGGGGCAGAAGCCAAGAGATTCTTGAACAGATTCTCTGACTGCAAATAATAGCAAATGAATACCTTCATCCTAATTATTCTCAGTATCAAAACAATATGACCTTATCATTTTTTTAGGGTCTGGTGAAATCTTTCTAAAGCACCTTGACTTTCACGGTGATAAGAAGATGGCCGATATTGCTTGATACCTAATTCATACATATTTCTTAAAGGAATTGCTTCTGGGAAGCGAGTAGAAGCACACATAATTGTCAACAAAGATTCAGAACCTGACTTAGTTTTCGCTAAAGGTCCAACGCAGTCTATTATTATCCGACTGAAAGGTTCATCAAAAGCCGAAATGGGTTGTAACCTTGCTTTTGGAATAACTTGGTTAGGTGTCTCTACTATTTGACAAGTGTGGCAACTTTTACAATATTTTGAAACGTCCGATTTAAGTCCTGGCCAAAAAAATGAGCCATAATCTTGTGATAAGTCTTGTTTACACCTAAATGACCAGACATAGGAATTTCATGGGCTATACTAAGTATTTCATGGAGATATGACTTTGAAACAACAATTTGGTGATGAACAGCCCAATCATCATCAGCTTGGACATCAAATGGTCGCCATTTTCTCATCAGAATACCATTCTTTTTATAGAAACAAACAGGATTCTGAGAAATTTCTTTTTCGGGTAATGCCCTATCAATTTACCTTGAAATCTCAGGATCATTCTGCTGTTCCTGGATTAGCCGTGACTTTAAATGCGTTTCATGACCCTGGTCATTTGACCTTGGAGATGACTGACAAAATTTTGATGAGTCTGTCTGAGTATCAGGCAGACTAAGATCAAAAGACTTTTTTGATCACGTCATTGAAATATTGACAAACAAAAGTATCTGTTAAGTCAATTTTACTTGAATTTTTCAAGGAAGCTTTTTTTAGCCATAACCCGAGTTACTGCACATGAAGGGTACAAATCAGGTATTTCCTGCAAAACAGGATCATCTGTTTGACCTATATTAAGTGTATCAGTTACCAAAGGATTAACAACAACCTTATCTCCAGGTAAGTCATTGCCTAGCAATAAATGTACACCTTTAAATGGTAAAGAATGTTTCATACCAACAACTACAGAACCAGTAACCAAATCTGAGGACAAATTAACCTTATCAAGAGGAACATTAACAACACCACACTCTACTTTCTGAATAAGGACACTAGTACCAGACGAAGTCTTCTCAGAAAAAGGCAGAACATCTGTTAAAATAAGAGATTGAGAAGCTCCCGTGTCTCTTAAAATTTTAATAGGGGCAGGTGGGTATATATCACCTGAAAGTGGTACAAAACGATCAAACATGAACGGTTAAAAAATCACAAAACAGGAATCAGAATTTGGTTCTGCCTTAACAATTGAATTTAACTCAAAAGAAGGCTGTGATTCAGGCTGAAGGTTGGCGAGTCCTGTAGGTTTTTGCTTCATCCCGTTCCTTCTTCCTTTTTAATCTAAAACATTCTGAAATAAGGTGACCTGTTTTGTTTTTTTACAAAAAAGTACTCGAGATAAGGAATTTTGAACATTGGTTTCACCAGTACACTTTGGTTTAGGTGAATTTGATTGACTAGACATGCTAGATGAATCACCAGACATAGGTTTATTTTGGGGATGTGAGGAAGCAGGTTTTTACGAAAGAATTCTTGTGTGTAAGGTAGTAATCAGTAGCTAAACGAGCTGCTTCATGTATAGTTTCAACATTTTTTTCATCTAAATGTGACTAAATGTCAGATAGAACGCAATTTTTGAACTGTTCAATTAATATTAGTTGTCTAAGTTATTCATAATTTTGGTCTATATTCTTAGAATAACACCACCTGTCAAATAATTTTTCTTCGTTTCTTGCAAATTCAACGTGAGTCTTGCCAGATTCTTTTCTACATCTTCTAAATTAATGCCTGTATGCTTCTGGAACCAGCTCAAAACCTTTGAGAATGAGTTCTTTTAAAGAATCATAATCATTGCTTTGTTCTTTTCTTATATATTGCGAGCTTTTCCTACCAAGACACTTTGAAGACCTTGAAGAAAGAGGGTCCAGTCCTCCTTTTGCCATTTCAAGTTATCTGCAACTTTTTCAAAATGATCGAAATATGTATCAATTTCGTTTTCCTGAAATGGAAGAACAAGCCTAAAATGTTTTCTAACATCAAATGGTCATTATAGATATATCTGGGCTGATTTGCTCTATCTTGAATTTCTAATTCTTTAATCGTAATTGAAACTCTCGTTCTTTTTCTCGCTCTCCCTCTGCTCTTTCTAGTTCTCGTTCTCTTTCTTCTCTTGTTCGCTCTTCCTTTTCTCTTTGAAATTGTCTTTCTTCTTCTTTTTCTACAATTTCTCTCTGTGCTCTTTCTCTTTCAATTTGAATTTCTAATTGCTTTTCTTGAAATTTTCTCTCTTCTCTCTCTCTCTCTCTTTATCTCCAATTCCTTCACTCTTTCTTGAAGTTTTAACAGTTCAAGCTCTCTTGAGCTTGCAACTGATGGAACATCAACAATGAGAGACAGAGCCTTTTCATCAAAAATGTCCTCATCAACAAAATATCACACCAAAATATTCTTAAATTTATCCTTTCGCAATGAGGACTTGACTTCTTTTAATGTATAATGCTTGGCAAGATTGAGCAAAACAGACTTTTTGCACCAATTCAATTGCTCCACAGAAGGTTCTTTCGTAAGTTTTCCTAAGTCAAAAGACATGGTAGCTTGTTGCTTGGTTCAAATAAGAATGTAAGATTTTGATAGATAATAGCAAAATACACTCTAAATTTATTAAAAATTGAAAAAAATTTAAAAAATGAAATAATAAAAAAATTTGAAAAACATATTTAAATCAAAATTTGTTCGATTTGTTTTGTTTTGTTTTGTTTGTTTGATTGTTTATCTGATGTTCGCGTCAAGGACGAGCCCCCAATTTTGTTTCGTGCCAACGTAACAAGAACGAAGAAGCCAACAACAAACTTTACAATTAACAATATTAATTAACAATAATAACAGAATGATTGACATTATAAAATTGATACAAAAACAAATTACAGTACATTGAATGTTTAATCCTAAAGTTTTAATTTTCAGATGCAATTCAATTAAGTTTCTTGTCCACATATAATAAGTCCAATTATATCCGAATTTGAAATTAAACACACTTTTAAACACATTTTAAGACAACGAGAAATCCCCTTTTGGTTTAACACAGTACAAATACATGAAACCATTACTCCGAACCAAATGAACCAAGAATGCTGTAGGAATCTCTTTATATAATACCATAGAACAATCTAGAGTAGCATAGAAAATTCGAACATTCTAGAGTTTGAAGCACTTTCTAAAAGTCCTTTCTAGAAAGATCTAAAATATTCTACATACATGTTTAGCTAATAGTCAAGGGATCGAAAATTTCCAAGACTAATTTTAGAAATAGACACGGGAAAAATAATGATTACATATAACACATGTATGTTGTATAAAGTAAACATTTCAAATTATGTAAATAAAGGACATCATCATAATAAGACCAATTTAATACTTTTTAATGGTATATCAAGCTTTTCATAATCTTTATTGGTACATGAAAAATGGGTTTTACTTTAATTCGACTTTCCCTTAATAAAAAAGGTATAACAAAATTGTCGAATGTTTTGTATTTTTCTTGATTAATTTTCTTGACCTACACACGGTGATCTTATTTTTCTTAAACTGTTTTGTAGATATTCGTGAGTTGGGCGTTTCCTTAATTCACTGGAAAATTGAAAAACTATAATTAAAGGTACATTCTGATTATGGAGTAGTACAACTATCAAATGTCACTCCAAACAACAATTGGGAATATGATGTTGTGTGCTTAAAAGCTACATGAATTGTTATAATTACAAAAATGAAATATAAGCGTATTTAAGATGCCGTAACATTCAATAAGTACTCATGTACTTGATGTTTTCTAATTTGTTATTAGAATGGTCGTGTACTCAAAATTAACTATATCTTAAGTTTAAAATGAGCTGATATTTTTTAAGTAGAAAACTCTTAAAGCGTCATTGGCATACATGTCTATTTCTTTCATTCGTCTAATGCCTGAAAACGTATGGAAAATGCCACTAAGGGGAAAAATAAGCCGTGGATTCTAAAAAAAACTCAATTACTTAGTTTCTTTTATCATACAATGCACTCCCATGATTTCAATGGTTAAATTTATTTTCTTAACTATTTTACATTGGTTCTTACTTCTTCCTTTTGTCCTATTGAAAGAAAATTATGCATTAACTCTGATTTTTTTCATGTAATTTTGTTGTATGCTTCCACAAGAATGTCTATGTATATATAAAAATAGAAAAAAAAAAGAGAATATTACGATGATAAATGCGGCTACCATTCTGTGGACCAAATATTACATTCAAAATACTAGTTTATAACTGGCTTTTCTTTTTTTTTATATTATGTTGCAATTTTTTGTGCTGCCATTTGTGAACTAACTATCACATTCAAAATACATGAGATTTGGAGTTTCATATTATGTTTCAGATTTCAATATATGCTACCATTTCGAGACCAACAATAACATTCAAAATGCATGAGTATTTTTATATTATGTTACCTTTTTCAACAATGGCTGCCACTCTGTTGACGTACTGTCACATTTAAGATACACGAGCGTTTTTTAATATGTTTTCTTTGACTTTGGACATTTCGGTTTTTCTCAGTCCGAGAAGTTTCACATTAGACTAAATGATAATTTTACAAAGTATTTCCAAAATGATACACCTGAGAATAAATTCAATATAAAAAGGAAATGCATGATTCATGCATATTTTTCCCTAAAAAGTGTGTTGTACACTTTCATATGAATTTCATGCTCAAGACGGATATGGTCAATAAAAGAAGGGAAAAACCATTTTCTGCAGTGGCTGCCATCTCCTAGACACATGATCACACCTAATTGAACCTTTTTGCGATATTTTGTCTAGGTTTATGAGAACTGTGTTTTAGCAAGAAAAATACAAAAATTTTCCAATAATAGTACATTTATCCACTGCCAAACTGTGAAAATGCGATCATTCATGCGTGACATGGTTGCCATCATTTGGAAAATGGCCCTCATAAGGAGAAATTGAGAAGGCTAACGATTTTTTTTTCAAAACAGCAATGATATAAGTATACTCATGCAATGTTTCATGCTTGCAACACCAAGTGCATGATCTCGGTGAAAAATGAGGTCAATCTGCCCAGCTATAAGTACGAAATCTCACTATTTTTGACAATTTTAGAATGTCTTCTTTGTGTAGTACGATTCCAGACTTTATATTAGTTCCAACTATGCACAGAAAATCTACATGTAGTTCTGTCTTTTTATTCTAGACTGACCTAGAAGGCTGGACAAGACGACTATGGTGCTCAAGTAATCTATCTGGACTAGATAAGGCGGTGATGGTTGATAAAATATCACGTGTCCTTTTTCCTTTAGCTTTTATAATATTTAACATAGTTTATTGGTTAGTTTATGTCGTTCTTTGACATATAGATTGTCCAAAATTATCTCATTTTTGTGCCGGTCTTTCTTTTTTATACCAATACTGATAAAATTTTGAAAACTGAAATGTTTTCGTTTTGTTTTGTTTTGATCACCCGTGGCGGGCAGGCGGCGTCCGCTTTTTTGTCCGGAGCATAAATCTGGCGTCTTAAATCCGATTGACCTGATACTTCGAAGATATATTTCTCACTTGATTACGGAAAACTGGGTCATGACCTCGGATTTATCAGGTCTATTAGTATATAGAGACTAACACGTAAGTGTCTTAAAATATCAATGTTGTCGAGGTTGGGAGTGTTTATCACAGTCGAGACCAGATAATATTGACTAACATGTTGTTCAATTTATCATGCAATTATCTGATGGGGCTTAAAACAAGAAAAAAAGATAAAAACAATGTTCCTGTCAACACGGCCATATTTACAAAACTTATTGGAAATGATGACAACTACTATGAACAATGACGTCATTTCTAAAATTCTGACGTAATGACAAGTAGTGTAATTTCCACCAGCATTGTTATTTCTTTATCGATCAATCTTTTCGTTCTGTAGTTTCGGCATCATCCGTAAGATGTACAAATTGCATGGCTTTATATATTCATCATGATAAATATAAAACTGTTTTGTCTCAGAATCAAATATAATACTCCGTTAAATACTTAAGGTACTAGTCAACTTTCTGCGCTAGCTGAGCAATACAAATAGTCTATGATTAGATTGCCATATTTAGGGGAAGTTCATATGGAAGCGAGAGATAATGTAATAAATTAAAAATAACTGTAATGTGCATGCGCAGAGACGACATGCATGTGAACGGAGAATCCAACTCATGGTAGTAAACGTGATTCAATAATACCGCAACCATGATTAACTGATATTAAAAAATACTCTTGTTAATTTACCAATTGATAAAGCCGTGCAAAACACGTTGTAAAAGAGAACACAATTTATTTCTATTTGATATAAAGAAATATCAGCATTATTTATAATCAAGCTGCTGTGCACTACTTTTTGACGTAATTCGGCCGGAACCGGGATCAGAAGAGTCAAGGTTGAAAGGTTAAAATGACATCACCTGTGTCGAAATCCGAGGTCATTCTGATGGTAACCTTGTTGACTCACGTCGAAACCGAGTCCCATATGAACTGCCCATAGTGTATCGTTATCTTGCTCACGCCGTTTGATAACTTAAAGTTTTATAAATGGTAGATACAGAAAACAATTTTGATATTCGTAAGGTAATTTGAGATTGAAAAAGTTGTCCGACAAGTACTTCTTGATTTTAAAACGAAATCGACGTCGTTAAGAGATTCACTTAATAGTCTAAATGGCCTGGCTAATCATTTCATAATTACGCCCCCCCCCTTCTACAAAATCATAGCACTTAACGTACTGATAGTTAACGAATCTGATGGCATTCAAAGTCAACATCGCGAACCACCGATTAAATTGAAGAAAGTTTAATTTTACTATATCCCTGCGGGCCTATCTTTGCACCTAGACATGGACGAACGCATCAAATTAAGAATTAGTCACATCGCGAATTTTTTATTTACCTTGATCAAAACCACGTGTCTAATAATTCTTAAAATCCGACTGACTGACTGTCGCGTGTTGAAAAGAAACCACAGATGTCACTAGACTGGTTACTGTTTCTAATGCTACAAGTTGTGTATGGTAAATTCAAGTTCAAGAGGTCAGGACCTATATAAACACTTATTTCCGTTAAATTAGTACCAGTTGCAATAGCGAAGGCGTAGTAAAAAAAACATAGTATCTGTCTAAACAGTGTATAGACACAAACTTTCAAACTTACGCCGATCATCAATACACGCAATTAAACATATCAACCTCATACTGTGTTTTTGAAGGCGAATTTTCATTGTCTTCACTTGATGAAGAATTCTTGTATCACGCCATTAACGAAATAACAGTGATTTTGCGAAGAGAAGTCTTGAGAAATATTTAATTGAATCTAAAGGGGTAATACTCAATTTTTTTCAAATCTATTAAGTTCCTACAGGTTGTTCCGTACATATTAACACTGGTGAACGAAAACTTTTTTGACTCGTTTGTTAAACTAAAGGGGGGTAATTCACACAAGAAATTATCAAATTTCAAAATATATTTCTCAATATTTGAAATAACAAATTTGTTGGTATTTTGGTTGAGGGATAGGGTGTAGGGATTCTTTTCACCATATTCCTAAGTTTTATTTGCTTTCTCTACGAAAAATAGGCAAGGAATAGTATTCGTTTTCTTTGAATACTCTTAAGTCGGAAAAAATGGCCCCCAAAATTGAAATAGATTTTTAGATTAATACAAATGTTTGTGTGTTTTGTCACCCTAATGTAGCTCAATTCAAAAACTCAGTTTGAATTTCTTCAACAGACCTTGCATGCCATCGGCTTTTTAAGTGAGTTAGTAGAGCGTCATGGGCCTCTTGATTTTTAACTTTATTTCCCACGCCGATTGGTTACGCAAGGGTCGTGATCACCCCTAATCGCACCATACAAATCCTTGTGAGCAACATTTTGTTAGTAGAAACGGCCCCCAAGCGAAGATTTTTTTATTGAAAAGGTGGATTTTCTATTGCTATTAGGCAAACACGAAGGCCGTATCAACAGACTGAATAAAACAATGGGTGTACATGTAAACCATATCCGGACCGTCCATCGCAGTTATTCGCCAAACGGTTAGTTTCGGTGAAAGGAGTTTACGTTCACCAGTGTTACTACGTTAGGAAGACTCTGTAGGATATTAATAGCTCCGAAATTAAGTAGTGACAAATTAGATTCAATTAAGTATTTCTCAAGACTTTTCTCCGCAAAATTATTGTTTATTTCGTTAATGGCTTGATACTAAACTCTTTATCAAGTAAAGATAATGAAAAATCCCCCTTTTAAATACAAAATGAGGTTGCAATATTCAAAATTGGGCGATTTGATGATCGGCGTAAACTTGTCAAAGGTATAGAGCAAAATCAATGTTTGTATCTATACACTTTATTGACAGATACTATGTTTTTGATCTAAGCCCTCGCTATAGGACCTTCTTGTAATTTACCGGAAATAACTATTTTTATGGTGTGGCCTCCTGAACTTCTTTTTACCGTAATATCTACACACGGTAACTAGTCTAGTGACATATGTGGTTTATGCAATCAGGTTTTACATATCTTTTCAACATACCACACACTCCTCCTTAAGAGTCATCATATATTGATGACGATAAGCATAACTAGGCAGTAATGTGCTTTCTGAACTAACCAAGTCGGTACAATGCCGACACAAATGGCTCAATGGCCAATCCCGCACGAGCCCCTATGTTATGTACTTACTGTTCTCAACCGAAGCATAGCTGAAAAAATATCCGTCGTGAGCCGGCCTCGAGCCTACGCGGATAACAATATTCAAATCTTTGGTTAACAAGTCCAATGCGCTAACCACTGGGCCAAAGAAGATCTTCCCTGACGCAGGTGTCAGACATGGTTTTTAAACCTACGAAGCTATGCGGGACAGTGGTGAGAGTGGTCTCCCATTACACCATATATGTTTAGAAATAAACATATAATAACCTATAAGACGTAATTTGGATTGTGAATCAATCGCCTGTGGGCTGGAGCACCTAAACATGGATTTCTGTTATTTCTCGCATCAGAACTATTATTAGCCTACATCCTTACATAGCTGCTATCTTCTACCCTCTTAAGCTTACGTTTAATGGCCGATTGGTTGGAGCAATAGACTTTAAACTACGACAATATTTGGACAATCCATTAGCTGTACAAAATACCTACCTATAGTCCGTTTGACTTCTATATGGACCAACATTTCGCCGAAAATCTCAGAATTGAATTAATGAAACGTATTTTTTTCTTGCTATATCATATTTTCCATCTAATACCATGACGGAATTTATTTTTCAGAATTTTTTAGTGTAAAATAATGATTTTGTCCGTCCGTCCACATGATAACTTTCAGCCTTTCATACCTCATTGTGTCCGTATTAACCGGAACAGCGAACTGTATATCCAAAAATAGCTCTGATTTGCATAGGGGCAGAGTCAAAAGTGTAACCTTTTGAGTGAGTCGTTTTGATACAAAATCGAGTATTTTATAAAAATAATTTTGTCGAAGACCTTTACATCCTTTGGATGTCAAATCTGAATATATTCTCTCTTTTTAAAAAACCGCTTGACCAGATGATTGATAATTCTTTTTTGTCTTTTCTGAGATGAACCCCATATTCACATATTTAGACCAATCAAAAAGCATTGTTTAACGAAGTCGTTGGGAATTTCACGAGGAAAACTTGATAAGAAGGCGAATAATAACGGTACAAATCACGTGATATTTAAGTTTAAGATGACATTACCGTCGATATGCTAATGAGCATGTCCAAATAAGGAATCATGGACATTTCTTCTGCCAAATGTTTATTTAAAACCACGTGCTTTTACGTTATATTTATTTTTCTTACTACCTTTAACAGCCTACATCACCCCTCGTGTTTAAGAGCGGAAAATGCGAAAATTTTATCATTAACTAGATAGACAAAATCATTATTGTGAAATCATTTTATTTTCAAAAAATATTTTTTGGAATGGTATTGAGCTGAAAATAAGATTTTACCATATACAAATCCTTCATTCAAATGCAATTTTATGTAATTGATGAAAAGGTTGGTCCATATAGAAGTCAAACGGACTATACATAAATCGTTTATCTTTTCTTTTATTCTTTTTTACGCAATGGCATCGGGTACTCGTTCTTGCACAAAACTTCACATATTATAGAAAGAGTCATTGTAGCGTTTTGGTTGATGACGGTCTTTTAATTTGGTTGGTGGGCCCCATTCACGTCTATAAAGTTCAAGAGCCCTATCGCATTACGATTCATAGTCAAAACGCAGGAAGACTGTGGTTTGATCTGGAAAAATATGGGTTCCGCATGTTAAAATTGAATAACATTTCTGACTGCTTTTTACTTTTTTGAGTCAACAAAGAAATGATTAGTCTAGACACTATAGTTGCCAGTTTTCTTTTCTCCGTCTCTCTGTCTGTCTCTGGGTGTCGATCCATCTTCTCTGTCCCTGTCTCTCTCTCTTTTTCTATCTCTCTCTTCTCTCCCCCCCTCTCTCTCTCTCTCTCTCTCTCTCTCTCTCTCTCTCTCTCTCTCTCTCTCTCTCTCTCTCTCTCTCTCTCTCTCTCTCTCTCTCTCTCTCTCTCTCTCCCTCTCACACACAAACATATATCTCGCTTATTTTCTAAACATTAAAGGGCACAAGCAAGCAAAACAATTCCTCCTATTTATATACATTCTAATGAAAGAATATTGCATTTAAAATTATTGCATTTGAAAGAGTTTCGAATACAAGCTGATTGTACGACATTAAAGAAGCACAACGCTGCTACTCAGAGCATATGATAATTGGGGGAAAATTCAGCAAATAATATCAAATTCCTTTTGAATAAAAGAACTGTAGATTAAAGAACAACAATGAAACTGAAACATAATCACACTATGTTTTCTATTATAAGTAGTCTTTATTTTTTCTTTTCCGTAGTATTACTTGAGAACAAATTCGATCAACAATCTTAAAAACTTCTTCTCCTGAACCATATGACCGATTTCAATGAAACTTTACCGGAATGTTCCTTTTTCATGATATGTGAGTCTTCGCAAATTTATTCGATTTAAATGAAGATGTTAAACATTGTGAACGTATCTGGGGCGTTTTCGAAGTAGATTTTTCAATGATTTTGGTCAGGTAATAGATTGCTGTGGAGCCATGAACGAGTGATTTAGAATTATTTTGAATGGGGTGATAGTTAATTTCACGTTTTTATTAACTGTATGTTTATTTATTGAAGTAAGCCAATTTATGTCATTTTTTGTGATTTTAACACCCCAACCAGGTTAACAGTTATTCTTGGCGACCTGCATATTTTCTTTCCCTGAGCAGGACATCACAGCCGTCCAAATTTACTTTCCCGTCATATACACATTTGAATATGTCATATTCTATCCATTGTTTTGTTAAATGTATTCGAATTAGACTTAAATTAATTTATTAATAAATTTATATTAATTAACTATATATTAAATAATGCATATAAATCTTTACGGAGAATTTACGTATTAAAACAACTTTATAAGTAAACGTTATGTATACTTTCATGCTTTACGAATAGTCAAATTAAGAAAGAGCCTGGGTTACCCTTGCTTTTTACACATAAGAAATCAGTTGACCGATATGAATAGCGAAGTGAAAATAAGATAGACAAAGAAGCCCGTCCATATTCGTGCTTTTTTTTCTGGCAGTGATTCAAAAGAGGTTCACTTTGGTTTGACAGTGGTGCTATATTGGATTCCACTAAAATCACTTTAAAGCTATTGCCTTTGTTACGTGCTTTAAAGAACTGCCAAATACTTGCCGACCCAAATAAGGTCATTTAGATAAAGAAAACTAGGTTATTCTTCCACATCATATGTCATAGTTCTAGCACCGTCGCCGATAGGAATAAGTGAGAGTAAGTTTTGAAAATTTATTTTTTAATGTCTATTCCATCAAAAAATTAAAGAAGCATAAATTGTGAATAATAAAGTTTAAAAATAGTTGCTGTCAATAACTTATACATTTATCTTCCCAAATTTTTAAATAAAAACGACAATGCTTTTAGCATGTAAAGCCCCCCCCCCCCCCCGGAGTAGATGTAGTTGAAAGATGGTATTTATGCTACATATAATAGGGCTGTCACACCTTAACGTTTTAGCCAGCGTGTGCGGAACGTGTTGGATTTTTTATAACACGCTGCGAACACGTCGGGTACGCTAAGGACACGTTCCGCACACGCTATCGGCACGCTGTAATACGTTGGCACACGTTGCGATACGCTGAGTATCTCATAAAATTTTGTGCATGCTTAAAATTTCTCAGCGTGTGCCGAACGTGTTGGAACACGCTCTGAACACGTTCCACACACGTTCCGAACACGCTCAGCACGCTAGAGACACGCTAGGAGCTCGTTCACTTACGCTACGGACACGCTAGAAACACGTTCGCCAAAAGTTTAACGTGCTTCGAGCGTGTCTCCAGCGTACTGGGAACGTGTGCATAGCGTGTCTTCAGCGTACTGAACGTGTGTCTAGCGCGTTGCCAGCGAGTTCACAGCGTGTTTCTGGCGTATGACAGCGTTTTAGTTTTCAATGAAAATATAAAAGTTCCGCTGCATGTTTGTCTTGAATTTCTACCATCAGCTTCTCGTAAATAAATGAATTTGTGCATGTACGTGTGTAGGACGCCTTTGACATGTTTCATATCTTCATGTTTCCTCATGACCAGTCTTAGAATGACTTGAAAACTCGATTTTAAAGGCATTCTCTATATTTGACGATGAACGATTTCGTTCAAGTCATATAAATAAAACTTATGTTATGTTATGTTATGTTATAAGCTGTTTGTCTTTTCTTCCATATAGTTCGTAATACAAAAAATAAATAAAAAATACAAACATTCATTCGTCTCATTTGATCATTATCAATATACCAAAAAGACAAGTACATCGTTGTACCTAGTGGACATAATATAAGACGTGTTTTACTCTATTCTGCTCTGTTCAGAATATTTGATTCTATTATATGTACTACAAGTTTGATATTTGGTACATCTTATCCCCCTTAATATAGGACTAGCTATTCAAGATTAAGAGAGGTTGTGGAAAGTCATCCTACATGATAGAGCATATGGAGGAAGAAAGGAGTGCATTATGACAAGTAGTTCCTTACCCTTTCGCAATATTTTTCGAGTGAAAAGTACTAGAAGCTTTAATCAGCCTTTAATCTTATAAGTTTGTTATATGCATGTTTTCATATGTAACAGGTGCCAGTGTATTTTTCTTTTCGTCTTTTCCTATTTTTCTTTTACATGAACCAATATACTTTGAATTTGAATATGTGTAGTGGCCGGTGGCCTGTTTATATATTAAAAGAATGAATTTAAAGTGGTAATTTCTTGCAGAATTTATATTTACATCCAAAACACGCTGCGAACACGTTATAACACGCTAGAAGCGCGTTACAAGCACGCTAAGCACGTTCTGAGGACGTTACGAGAACGTTGGACGCACGCTCAAGAACGTTGGTATACGCTGGCATACGCTATCATCACGTTCTGGACACGTTTCTCACGCGTTACTCGCACGTTCAAACTCGCTATGAACACGCTACAAGCGCTCCGTGAATTGACAAAAAGAAAATGTAGGTCAGCGTATGCCGACGTTTTGCGGACTTAGTCGTTTTCTTAAACGCGTTAGGCACACGTTGGCTAAAACGTTGAGGTGTGACAGGGCCATTACGTAAATTGGATGGGGTGGGTAAAAACACGCTTGTTTTGACTCCCAAAATGTCCTTCACTAAATATTTCAAAGAGATTAGTTCCTATCTGAGGTTGCTCGTCACAACTTCTTATACTGGAAGGCAGAATGACAATTTTTGATTAAGAAAATTCAGCCGTGTGCGTAAAGTATCCATTCTAGTTAGCCCGCGTAGTCCCCGCAGTCTGACTAGTACGACACGTTATGCACTTACCAGCCCTGCCTTCAAGGATGACAAAAAGGTGCAAACATTTTTTCCAATCATACCCCGCTTTGCACGCAAGTATACGTGCAATGCGGGGTATAATTGTAAACTGTGTGCACCGTTTTGTCATTCTGAACGCAGGGCAGATAATCCTCCTTTCCCCAACGGGTCACAAATTCTGAACAATACACAGGACCATGAAGGCGATTGTCCTACTTTTGGCCTTGGTAGGCCTTTGTAAGGCGAACACTGATTGGCTACAAGTAACGAACAGCTGGAATGGTGGATTTGAAGGCGACTGGATTGTACGAGCCGACAATGGGGACCTCGACGGGTGGAAGGTCGTAATCAAGTTCGATAGAAATGTTGATAAACTGGAGGTAAAAATTATACTTGAAAATGCACCTACTTTGTATTTGAAATCAAGCGTCTTGACATTTTATACACTTGATAACATGAAATTGACATTTACCTCATTAAAGATTCTTTATCGGTTGTCCAGCACTTCGTTCATTCATTCCAAACAGTATCTCAAACCATCCAAAAAGTTCTAAAATTTTCATAAACTTTTAAATACGATCGACGGTGGTAACCATAATTTCGCCTGACATATATTTTGCTGTTAACATTGTAATCTTAATTATGCAAAAGACTTTTTGTATTGTATTTATAAATTTACCTTTTTTAAATTCATTTAAAAAGTCGTTTTATAGCATATCGGGAAAAAAACTTTTTTGCATAAGACACTATCGAAAATTAGAAATTCTGGTTAAGTGAAGTTCTTCTTTAGAAATATTACGGTTTTTTATTTCTTTTCTTTTTTCAAAGTAGCTTCACCTTTTTATCTAAATAACGGACAAAATGACATCTTATTGCGTCATTTTCATAGTCTATAATTAATAAGATTAGTTTGCCACTTTGCGTTTCCATCAGAAAAAAGAAACTAGTTTGAATGTTTAATTTCCTTCTATCCAAATCATGCTGAAATAATGTGAATGGCTAAGGTAAGATAAAGGCCCATATGGACAATGTCTTAAACTGTAAACACATAAAAGTATACATTTAGTTACATCGTGAAATTGACATTCGCCTCAATCAAAACCATTCTAAATCGCTCACTCAGCGCTTCATTCATTCATTCCAAACACTCACTCAAATCATTCAAAAACGATCAAACCCGTTGAAAAATATAGAATCAACAAAGTCATTGAAAATAAATTTTGATAGAGAAAAATCGCAATTTCACTGACATAATTCAAATTGTAAGCGTCTGATAGGTTCTTGAAGAAATATGAATCTATTTATTGAACTTATATGCATATTTCATTAAAGGGATGTAATTAATATCGCTAATTTTGTTCGTCCTGAACAAAATTTGCGATATTGGATTACCTTCCATTAAATTCACTCAAAAATCGCTCTAAACGCTCATTCAATTTCATTCCAAATCATTCACCATGTCAATTTCACGATGTTGTTAACGATAGGACATGTGTGATTTACTAGGTTAGAAAGCAACGTAAACGCATTTAGTAAACCTCTTCACGTGGCATTTTTCCACATAAGTACTGAAAACATCCATTTCGGCAAGTTCTGACAATATAAAATTGAACAAAAAATCGCGCCATTCACCTTTTTGTGTAAGTGTTTATGCCATGCTAAAAAGGGCTCGTGGTAGTGTTTGAAATTGAGGCGTCTTTGACTCCATGAAATTCTGGGGGTCAAAACTAATTTTTGAGGGGGTTAAAACAACAGAAAAGTCTATTTGTTAGTAGGATTTTAAAGGTTTCTGTGTGATTTCACCTTTACTTGTAATAGTATGAAGTCAAGTATTAATAAGTAGAAATTTAAACAGTATACAAGATACATGATTGGAAATTTGAGTGGTAAAACCCAGATTTGACCCTTAGAATTTTCTCTTAAGGGGGTCAAAATGACCCCATTGGAAGAAATTTTTTGAGGGTCAAAACAGGATATTTTCATATTTTTGAGGTCAAAACCCTGGTTTAAGGGTCAATCAAGAGCCCTGTTTAAAAGGACGACGTTTATACTTAAACATCATATCAGTCTTATCAACAACCATTTAGGAAATAGAAATATTTAATGAATCGCATACGCTGAAGTATTGAGACTATATTTTTAAAGAATCTTAAAATTTACTTTCGTTCGACTTCGTACACTTTTGCTCCTCTTTTTATTATTATTTCATTACTTCGAAGATAAGTCGAGGTTTACCTACAAGGGTTGTGCTAAAAGAAAGTAACTTTCATGAGATCAATATTGGAACGTGATCCATTTCAAAATCAATTCGCTATATCGAGTGTAACAAATAGCCCGGTATTACAAATACAGTGAAGAACATCGTAAAATTTACAAGATGAATGATTTTGGAATGATTTAGGAATGAAATTGAATGAGTGTGTGGAGCGAGTTTTGGTTGAATTTAATGGGAGGTAATCCTACATCGCAAATTTTGTTTAGGATCAACAAAATTAGCGATATTAATTACCTCCCTTTAATAAAAGAATGCATAAAATTTCTCTACATAGCTACCTATTTCTTCAAGAACGTATAAGACGCTTACACTTTTAAATATGTCAAATAAATCGCGACTTTTCTATCTTTATCTATTTTAAATAACATTGTTGATTACATATTTTTCAGTGGGTTTGGAGCGTTTGTGAAAATGGTTTGAGTGAGTAATTAGAATGAATGAATGGAGCGCTGAGCGAGTGATTTTGAATGGTTTTGATCGAGATGAATGCCAATTTCACGATATTGTTAACTGTAGCCCCGGTCTCCCCTACTAGAGATTTCAGATGCATAATTGGAAAGCTTTGTCATTTCGTCGAAAATGCATTACTTGTCAATTGGCAATCTCCAATTCATATGTGATGGTTTAAAAACAAAAACGGAATGCATACAAGGAATTAAAATTTTTAAAATTTTAATCAATGGTGTTTTACTGTTCTGAGCAATAATAAACGCGAAAATGGCGCCCAATAATTTAATGAAAAACATTATGATTGGCTTAGCTTAGTAGCCTTCCTGCCACTCACTTTCACTCACTCAAATCGTTTAAAATTGCCCGCAATCACTGAATATGCTAAACAACCTATTAAAATTGCTACAAATGTTATACGACTTCTGTGGCGAATGCAGAGGGAGTTTGGGCTCCGTCAAACAAACTCCCATCTGAGGCCTATTGATCTAATTGTCATATGAAGTATAGTCAAAATTGTATTATAATAGGAAAACGAAACTCTGGGATTTGTAAGGCGTCATACCTTATGGTTATGTGCAATAACTAAAATATTCTGTTGATTAGCTAAACATGGTGTTGGAATAGATAATGTTCCTTTTGAAATCAACTTCATATAAGAATTGAAGATTGTTTAAACTGTCTTAACCTTTCCTACGTTTATATTCTTTTTCAAATTTAGTATGTATGCTTTTATATCATATTATATATATCGTAATAGCGAATTTATTGTTTTGCTATATATTGTAAACTTCATTAGAGGTAAACAATTATCAGTCCAACTTTCGGAGTATGTGGCAAGATTCAGTTGATCTTCTTCTGCTTGTGATTTACAGCAAATACAGCTGTATATACGCTATGATATTTGAGCCTTTGCATTACATTTCCAGCAATTGGGCAATTGTTGTAGGTGCATATATTTATCAGCATTGTCAAAGACACAATTCAATGCGACCATAATTATGCTGACCGACTAACAATAGGGTAAAGACTTTTTTCTAAGATTTATCTACAAAACACATTGCAAATATTGTGCACAGCCTGGCCAAGACACTTTGCTTTGTGTACAAATAAAAATATTGAAAATGTCACACACGGGCTCATTTTTCATTTTAAAGAAAATTTATATAGGTCTGGAAGGCTACAGTAGTTCAACAATCCGGTAGAGAGTTCGTCCTCCAAGGTATTCCAGAGTACGCACATTTGTCCGCCGGGCAACAGCTTAAATGTCACTTTGTTGCGCGGGCACAAGGCGATCAACCTGCAAATGGGTTTTATGTTATTGAAGGTATCAATTTCATCCAATCATTTTATGTTCTGCACAAATATAAAAGTACTTGCCAAACTTTAAAGCCCCCGTCTGGTTTAGAGTAAAAAAATTTTATTTCATGAGCATTCTTTGAATAGTTATTCTTTATGTAGTATTATGAAAGATGAGTTGCCTAAAAAATTCAAATCAATAGACAAACGGCGAATTTTTCGGGAAACGCATAATTGGCCCCATACAGTAATATTATGTAAAAGGGGATTTTAGTCACGTGTAATTCGCCCACGAGGAGGAGCGGTTATGTGCTCTATTCAAATGGGAGGTCGAAATGTTGCAGGTCATACATATTCATCAAGTTAGGCCTATATTTAGATCACCGGGTCATAATCATGTGCATTACAGAATATTAGTATGACAAATTCAAGCTAATCTTTGACAATAAAAGTCTAGTTTTTGTGTACATAGTAGTTAAAGAGCATTGTCTTGCGTTTCGTAAAGGTTCGCGAATACAGACGGGGACTTTAAACTTGACACTGTAAAGTTTATAATTGAAGCGGTGATAGTAAAAGATTCCTTTCACATGTATTCTCGTTAAAGGTGGTAATAGATATCTTTAAAACCGATTCTTTTTCTGTGGACGCTTGTCAGTTTTTTATTGAATTTTCTGTGCGCAATACGTGGAAGACTTAAAATGACTCTACTCGCATTCGGAGCTTGACTTAGCACACTTAACGTTGTTCGAACAGTCCGGATCAACGAATGTCACGAAACTGTTTCCCATTTCTAAGAAGCAAATGGCTTCAGTAGAAAGAAAGGGAGATAGAAAAGAGGTCTCGTTAAGCAAGAACACAATGCTGAATTAGGAAAATTAAAAATGTGGTAGTGAACCAGTAATAGTTCCGCAACGTTTCGAACGTAGAGTAAACAAATAGACAGATATCGCTTTAAATAGGTGTTTCAGCCATATCTTAAAATTCTATAACATAAACTGCAAAACTGTCGAAAATGTAATTTATTTTTTGAAAAAAAACAACATTGAATTCCCTTAGTTGTCAAAACGTTCATCACATAATCGATTTCAATTACAATATCGCAGGAGCCGGGTCCGGTGGTGGGGGATCTAGTACAGGTGGAAATACCGGCGGCAGTACAGGCACAGATACTGGTGGTAACGGGGGTGACAATACTACATCTACTGACGGTACTAACACCGGTTCTACTGGTGCTGGTTCTGGAACTATAGTGTCCGGTAACGTGCCTACAGGTCCTGGTAAGTGCGTGTACAAAAATTTATACAGTGGATAACGGGGCAGGGGGGGGGGGGGGGGTTGTGTGACAATACCACGACTACTTACCGTACCAACCCCGGTTCTACTCGTGCTGTTTCTGGACTTAAGTGTCCGGTAACGTGCCTACAGGTCCTGGAAAGTGCGTGTACAAACATAAATACAGGGGGTTACGGGGCTGACAAAACTACAGCTGCTGACGTTCTATCTTCGGTTCTACTGATGGTGGGCTTGGAACTATGGTTTCCGGGAACGTGCCTAGAGGTCCCGGTAAGTACGTCTCACTGACATGAATACAGTGGTAAACAGGGGTGACAATTCTTCAGACACTGGCGGTTGTAACTCTGGTTCTACTCTTGGTAGTTCTTAAACTTTTGTATCCGGTAATGTGCCTACAGATATCCCGGTAAGTGCGTGTACAGACATAAATACAGGCGATTACGGGGGCGATAAAACTACAGCTACTGATGGTTCTATCGCCGGTTCTTGTGGTGGTGGTTCTGGAACTATGGTATCCGGTAACGTGCCTACAGGTCCCAGTAAGTACGTGTACAAACAAAATAAAGGGAGTACCGGGGTTGACAATAACTTATTATTAATATTTAAAGTAGACTTCTTACCAATCGATTTTAGACTTTAAACATTCTTTGTGTGTTCGATTAGGAAAATGAGTAAATAAGAAAGAATGTTCAAATATTTGGTCCAGAAATATCACTGCTTGGACTAATTTTCAAAATCTAGAATGATTATTCTACCGTCTCCCGAAAAGCAATTTTAGCTTATCTGTTTTCGGAGAAAACCGAGGTATTATAATAGCCTTGGTATCGTCGTCGTTGTCGTCTTGGTGGTCATTGTTGTTGTCATCATCGTGCGAAAAATTTCACACTTTTTGATATTTCTGGTTCTTCTGAATAGAGGATGATCGATTGTTTCAGTGTAAGATCGATTTATATTTCATTGAGTGAAAAACAAAAGAAATGTCTTCACGAGTGGCGGAGCCACGAGTGAAAATATAGCTTTTGTTATTCACGAAATGAAATATTAATCGATCTAACTCGAAAAACAAAGGATTATTCTATTTCTTTAATGCAAAAATGAAACAAAATGTGAAATTTCTATGACATATTTTTGTAAAGCGCGTCATTTTGCACGTAATTGATATTCAACGTTTATTGTGACGTCACTTTTTTCACCCCACATAGATGACGTCAGATAGGATGAAATGCACAAAAGCAGGGGGTATAAGTTTTTGATAATTTCACTGCTTTTGCGGTGAGATTATCAAATGATAATCTACCGCTTTTTTCTTGATAAACCACCGAAAAGCATTAAAGAAAGGCATTTATTTGATACTTGGCACACATGTTCATTATCAAAAGAGCAACCTATATAATCAAGGGCGGAATAATCTAGATTGATATTGTGCAAATTATACCCCTTTTTCGACTTAGATTTTCATCAACCATCCAGCAATCAACAGCCGAGTGTAGGCGTCCGTACGCGTTGCTCTTATCAAATACAACTTCCGATTGACCTATAACTGGAACAAATCTCCTCTTCAAGTATTTTTATGGAGTTCCCTACTGTTCTCCTTTTGCGTTACGGGTCACTTTTTAATTTTTCTAATTTCTCTTCATTGTCTAGTCTCACAAATGCGCCATGACTATGGTGAAGCTATGAAGCTATCTATACTGTTCTACGATGCTCAGAGATCTGGTCGTCTGCCGGCTGGTCAACCAATCTCCTGGAGAGGTGATTCTTGTGTGAACGATAAAGGAGACGGGCGTGATCTGAGTGGGGGCTGGTATGACGGTAAGTCGGGGGTTATATATGAGACACTACTTGACATTTCCAACAATTTTATTCGCGCGTGAAGGATAGACAAAATGATACCAACTATACAATGCAACGAATTTTACAAGTTGATTACCTGTACATGGGCTAAGACCTTGTCTTACATTTATCTACATTACGCTTAGTGAAGAGAAGTAAATGTAGATGGACAGATTGGCATGAGACTTTGCCATGTGTACATGTGAAATTAATGGAGATATCACGCACATGCTTATATATAGTATATCATTTTATAGATCTCCTACTTGAAAAGAACACTTCTTGGTTCAATAACAACCCATATCCTGCTGTAATCACATTTTTGTAAAGAAAAATGCAAATTCATTTGACATTTAAGTCAGTCTGTTGACAAAAATCAAATGGAAAACAGGCAGGGTAGGTTCCGATCAGAATGCACATATGCACAAGTGTGCAGGCTGATCTCAAGGTTTTATTTTCTGCCATAGCTACGTGGACATTAGGAACATGTTATGATCAGCATGAGCAGGGTAAGGTATTTGTCTCTATATCCAATACAAAAGCAAACAATGTACAATTGCAAAGCTACCAATACACACATTACGCAAGAGCGTAATAGAAACGAACCCTCTTTCGGTAAACATCGTTGATGAATGATCATAACATCGAAACTACAGCTTTTTAAGCTGTTGTTACGATGTTTGATTATTCACGAACGCAAAAATGAAGCGTGCATTCATCTTTTGTCACAGTCCGCTTATTGCCTTTGTCCTATATATGCTTTGGCAGTGCGTATAGATTTTAAAATCCCAGTTGCGCCAGTGATGTACACTGAACAATGCATGCATGTGCATTCCAAAGATACGTGTACAGTTAGCAACATCGTGAAATTTACAAGGTGAATGATCCTGGAATGATTTTCGAATGAAATTGAATGATTATGTGGAGCAAGTTTCGAGGGAATTTTAATGGGAGGTAATCCTAAACATGTATAGCAAATTTGTTCAGGATGATCAAAATAAGCGATATTGATTATCTCCCTTTAATAAAAATGCATTAAGGCTATATACATAGCTTCCTATTTCATCAAGAACCTATGAGCCGCTAACAATTTGATTTATATCAGTGAAATCGCGAGTTTTCTCTATCGACATTTATTTTAAATGACGTTGTTAAGTCTATGCTTTTCCATGGGTTTGAGCGTTGTTGAATGATTTGAGTGAGTGTTTGGAATGAATGACAGGAGCACTTAATGAGCGATTTAGAATGGTTTTGCTTGAGATGAGTTTTATAAGTTTTATTTTTTCACGATATAACTTACTGTATGATATGAAAGAAGAGTATTCTGCGTCAATATTCAACTGGCAGGGCGTGGCTTAGCCGTGACGTAATTTGGCTAGTTTACGATTCAATATTTTTGGTTCTTTCAAAAGTTAGTCCACAGTTATCATTCACGTGTGCAAAAATCTGTGACTTTTAACCTCAAGGATTTACGTGCATAGAGAAAGTGAACACATTTCATCGTTTGGTTACCGAAGCCTTGGACAAGCTGTAGTTTTGTAACCAACCTACGATTACAGGCCTCACGTTATTTATGTCGACGTTCTTTTGAAATTAGTAATTTTAAACAAGAGCTGATTTACCTTAACCTGTAGTGCATCGTCCAGTTATTTAGGCTCCACCCTGCCAGGGCAATAATCATGGATTATACCATGGAATAATTTCTACCATCTTGTAAAATGAATCGCATATAAATTACTCAATAACACTTACACTTTTACTCCCTCTACAACGCTTGAGAGCGAAATAACATTCTCATATATATTTTCACTACATAACTGGAGACCTAACTAACACTCATAGTTTTATTTCCTCTACATAGCTGGAGACCACGTGAAATTCAATTTTCCCATGTCATTCTCAAGTTGGGTTTTAAACTGGGGTTTTATCAAGTTTGCCGACGCCTACGCAGCCAAAGGTCAAACAGACATGATGTGCAAATGCGTCAAGTGGCCATTAGAATACTTCCTGAAATGCTGGGATGCTCCTGCCAAGAAACTTTGGGTTCAGGTAGGAATGAAAAGTGATGTAATTTTATTTATTGTGTAAAATTTTTGAGCGAAATGAAAGAGTATATTACAAAAATTAGATGGAAATGAATACAAGTTACTTTTTAAAACGGCTGTTTTAAAACTCTCAGCAGAGCTATTGTCATCACCTTTGCCTGGTTGGTATTAATGTTGGTAAGACAAACTGTTTTCTTGACCAATTCATCGAACATACTGAAGATATGTTTATGAAACTTGGCATGCAATTTCATATACAGTGAACACTATAGAGGAGAAATATCAACGGATTTATGCAAAAACCAACACAGCTGCTTGTTGGAGCCCGTATGCGTTTTATTACAATTTCAATCATTTGGATTTCACTTCAAAAGTGTGAATGCTCCATATGGCGTATACCATATTGAATGGGGCTGTTTTTATGACTTTTCCTCATAATTGTAAGTAGCATTGTGAAATTAGCAAACACCTCAATCAAAATCATTCCAAAACGCTCGTTCAGTGGTCCATTCATGACATTCTTAGAACTCGCTAATATTGTGTAGACTGCCCCGAATTGTTTAAATATCCCCGGAAACAATTCGGAACGATCTACAGTTTCATTATCGATCAAATCATTCAATGGTTTAATTGCCTTTTGGGGATTTGGAAGCGTCCAAAAGGCCTTTGAAGACACAACCGTTTTTAGATTTTATTAAAGAGAGGTATGAAAAATAGCTAATTGTATTGATCTTGAAAGAAATCCGCGCTTCCTTCCTATTCCATTTCACCCCGTCGTACTCTGTAATTATTCAAAACCCTTTGAGTGGCCGATTTCACGATTGTTTTTAACTGTTTCCAGGTGGGCGATGGTGCCGTCGACCACGGATACTGGGGTCGCCCAGAAAACATGCCCGGTGATATGTGGCGCCCAGCTTATAAAGTCGACCAGGGCAATCCCGGAAGTGAACTCGCGTCTAATGTGGCTTCAGCTTTCGCCACGGGATACATCATCTTCAGAGATATTTGTGGAGGTATAGTTAACACAGAAAAATGCGCGTTCGCTTGCCAGTTGACGATTTCATTTGTGCGAGGTGGACAAACATTGAGCAGTCTGGACATGCACGCAGTGCATTGAATATCATTATGCAATTGTGAAAATATAATTTAGAGTCGAAGCTATCTGTTTAATGCATAATAAAACCCCTTGTCAAACTGTGCTGATACACAAGTCGCGCTCATGTAAAACTGTTGGAAATCTCCCACACATGCTTATTTGCATTTGATTAACAATAATCTTTGTTAACGTCAATTTGACATATCTTGGCCCTTCTTTTAAAGAGATGCCTACGGGGCAAATATAATAGAGACAATCATTAAACCAATATATTGATTAATCCATAAACGTTAATACATTCAAAATCTTAAGTTTTTCTCTCCTTCTTCTTTGTTGTCTTTTTCGTTCTTCTATCTGTCTTTTTCTCTTCCCCACGCTCTTTCCCTCTTCGTATCTCTTACCAGATTTCATTCTAGTTATTACGTAACGAAAACCATACTCTTTTCTCGTTTACAGATACTGGCTTCGCAGACAAACTACTTACTGCAGCTAGAAGTGTATATGATTTTGGTCACAACACAAACAAGAAGTATAGTGACAGTGTTCAAGCTGCAAATCCCTATTACACGTAAGTAGATGAAGAAGAATAACATGCTCCCATGGAATCGTTTATATATGGAAGTCATATAGATACATATAGAGTTTCTTAAAATTCGCCGGCCCTATTCGATGGTAGACGTAAACATTGAATTTTTGTTGTGTGTTTTATCGTAAATTATTTTTTCTCATATTACATCAAGTTTATGATAAAATATTTTTTTGCGTTTTAGTTAATACTTTGTTTTGAATGTAAGAAACTAATATGTCCGCGTTGTATTTTCTCTGGCTATCATTCCCATATCAAAAAAAAATAAAAAATATTTGTTTGCTTGAATGGAGTATTTCGCCGCTTTCTACGATCTTTCAGTTATATCGCGGCGGCTGGAACACATAACAATGGATCCCTGGTATTTCTCACAACATTACTACTACTACATACTTTCCTAGCCGATTCGTCGTTATAGTTACATATAATAGCACTTTCAATGAATGATTCCAGGAATTTGCTATAAAATTGGATACTTTCCTAAATAATGCTAATGGTTTAGATGTGACTGTATATAGTTTGCTTTTACAGTTCACATAGTATTGACGATGAGAAGACGGTAGCCTCCGCCATGATGTATTGGGCCACCAAAGAACAGAAATATTTAAATGATGCCAAAGCCACCCACGTTAGTGGCGCCCCCTGGTCCTTCTCTTGGGATGATACCATTGCCGCCGGAGATGTAGGTTTAGAATTGTCAACGCAAGAGTTAATTTACAATCTGTAAATCAACATTTGATTTATAGAAATGACAGTCTTGGTTTGACCCCTCCTTTTTTCTTAAATGCTTTTTATCAATTTTCAAGAAAAAATGAATTAAGTGCATTTGTTGCTATCGTTAGATAAAAAGATTACATAAATTCTGCAGTTTCATGATGGTAAATGAATGATTGGTAGAGGACTGATTGTTAAATTAAGTAATTACTTTTTTCAATCTGCACTGCCATTTTCAACAATTTAAAGATAAAAAGATAAGATTTAAAGATATTGATTAGCAATGCCTACAAATTTTTGAAGTAATTTCCACTTCAAAATATATGACTTTATGAAATGATGGTAAAATGAACTTTGTCTTTCTGAATACATTCTCGAATACCAACTCGGCGAGGCGTGACATCTTAAAAAAATACAGTGAAACTTGTGTTAAGCGATACCAAGGGTTAAACCATAAAGTTGTCGCTTATTCGAATGGTCTCTGAATGCAATACTTCATGATAAGTAAGACGTGACTATAATTGCATCTGACCAAATTCTATGATGTTGGAACCCGTTAGAATCAATCATTTACAATATATTCTTTAATGCTTTTTGGTGGTTTATCAAGAAATAACGATAGATTATCAATCACTTGATAATCTCACCACAAAGGCAGTAAATTTATCAAAAACGTATACCCTACTTTTGTGCATTTCATCCTTTCTGGCGTCATCAATGCGGGGCGAAACAAGTGAAGTCACAATGAACGTTTCATAGCAATCACGTGCAAAATGACGCGCTTTACGAAAATAAGTCCTATAAATTTCACATTTTGTCTCATTTTCTCAATAAAGAAATAGAATAATCGTTTGTCTTTCGAGTAAGGTCGATTTATATTTCATTTCGTGAACAATAAAAGCTATATTTTCACTCGTGGCTCTGCCCCTTGTTAAAATAAAGCGTTTGTTGCTCACTCAATGAAATATAAATCGATCTTACACTGAAACAAACCATTATCCTCTTTTTGTTCAAGATTATTTTCCCTATAAAAACTTTTGCGTACGACGGAGAGATCTTTATAATGGTCACTTAATAAATAGTCCGTGGGCCAGGAGGGGTCACCGTGCACCCCCCTAAGGGCTCTCCGAGAGTGGTATGGAAATGTTCATAGGACCTCCCTGAGTGAGAATCAAGATGTTAACAGGTGGTAATTTGGGTCCCGACTGCCATTCCGAGTGGTTTTCTAGATGGCAGCCAAGAATAAATTCATTTACCTTTGGTACACTATAGAGGGAGTTTTTTATTAAATATATTTTTTAAGAGTTTAAAACATGTATATTTTGCGTTCTGGTAAAACCCTTCATTAATTCAAATGATTTCAAAGATCCCAACTTCCGAAATGGGAGATGGCAGCCAGCTCTAGATAAGCATTTTGCTATTTTTTCGATAAATGCAATGAGATAAAAGTGTTCACCATGCACTACACCATAGACCGTACTGCAAAGTGATTTTATATTGTTGATATGACCTTCCCGAGTTCAAATCAAGCTGTTAACATTCGATATTTAGATTCCCGTCGACATTTTTCAATGTTTTCTAAATGGCAGCCAATAATCATGTAAATTAACCAGGAGGCATTATATAGGCACCATTTGATTTTAGATAATACTTAAAGACCAATACATGTATATTTTACGTTCTTGGAACGATATCTATTAGATAAAGATAATTTGGATATTCAAACATCCTTTGTGAGAGATGGCAGCTAGTTTAAGATAGAAATTTTGCCATTTTCTGTTGCATTCTATGTAAATTGAAGGGTCACCATGTACTTTGCCAAAAATCCTCTCTGATTGTGCAATGAAATTGCTAATTCAACATCCCAAAGGTTTATTCAAGTTGTTTCTAGTCGATATTTTGGGTCTCGACAGCCTTGTAGGGGGTCTGAATGGCAGCCAATGCACAAACAAGTAAAACATTGGAACAACTTGTATACGAGCAACCTTCTTTTTTTTCATCTCTAAGGACCAAAAACATATATATTTGGTGATCTAGCTACAATCTGAAAAAAACAAAGACTATTTGAAGATCAAACATCCTGAATGATAGGTGGCAGCTAATCTTGAATATAAAATTTGCCAATTTTTGTTGCATATCATAAGACAAAGGGAGACGAACCATCCTGAAAACCCTTTCTGAGAGTGCAAGAGAATATTTAACCGGCCTCACTGAGTGGGAATCAAAAATCTTTTAAACGATATTTTGTGTCCCGACTGCCTTTACGGGCATCCTCTAGATGGCAGCCAAGAAGATGCTTGAATTACACTAGAATCCCTATGCAAACATTGATTCAAATTCAAACACTTTTTAAGTACCAGACATCTATATTTAGCGTTTTAGCTACTGTTCTATCAGTTAATATCGAAATTGAAATCCCAAAACACTGAATTTTCAACATGAATTTCATTCAGGCGGGGGGGGGGGGGGGCAGGGGGGTCTGAAAAAGATTTATCAAATTAATTGTTCACAAAGCCCTCCGAGAATCATGTATTAATATTAATATTCGGTATCTTTGGTTTCACTTGCTAGTAAACGTTTTCAAACTTAACGGGAAATATATTTGATTTTTTAAAATTTTCTTCTTGGTTATCTAGGGCTAATATGAGGTTCCCGAAATTCTTAAAGCAAGATGGCAGCCAGATATTAATACGAATGTACCATATTTATTTAGTTCAATGTAGGAATCCTTTCAGATGGCGACAGAAAATGTCCACCAAATTGAATAAATGTAAAAGAATCCGAAATAAATCTTCCAATCTTGTTTATTTCAATATCTTAAATTTGCTTAAATCTGTTATTCATATTCCTATTGGAGGGCTCAGCAGTGCTAATCCTTACATAGCTGATACATTTAGCAATTCATATATGAATTTGTTAAGGACGTTTTACCTAGCATTAAATATTTAATTGTTTAAAAACTTGGCCGAAATTTGACCATATGGAAGTATTCCTATATCGAATAATTGCCAAAATATCACTTTATTATTGTATGGAAATGTAAATCTGGATTTATTTGTTTATAAAAATGAGTCCTGTTTGAAAAAATAAACGCCCTATTGAAACATTCTTAAAACGATTAACTTATTTTTAGTGACGCAGCATTACAAGGACGAAAAAGAAACGCCGGGTAACCTATCATGATTGTTTTAAGGATAAATTGTATTATTGGATTATTATATTCTTTTTTGGATGCCATCTGACTATGTGAAAAATACCCCCTTTTAACGATGACCCTTCTTGTTTTGCGAAACATGGCCGGACATATCAGTATCTTTTGTGTCCTCCATGCGCATCTTTGGCAGCCCTGATTCGTCTATGTTGCATATTGTATGTACCCCGGCGCTCCTCTATAGTGACCAGGAACATTGTACTCCGTACAAATCCATCAATGGTTTGATGAAATCGATATATTGATGAAGAAGGAGTAACGTTTACAAGACAAATGATAATGATGCAGCCTTTTTGTGATTTGGAATGGTGTCATCTAACGGAGTTGATAAGCACACATAATCACATGATGAGGAATATATTCTGTGAAAGTTTCATGCAAACCCATCCTTAAATGCAAGACGAATGTGTTGACAAGAAATTTTACATCAACCCCCCCCCCTTTTCCGTTACTCGGCATTATACTAACAATCATCGACACAATGGGTTTTGTCATATTCTGTGAAAGTTTCATGAACACACTTCTATAAATGAAGGAAATGTATTGCGGTCATTCATTCAAACAGCATTCAATCGACGAAACCCATTCCGAAATCATTCAAAATTTTGCAATTATTCAATAATTCCATGGCTGAAGTGGATTTGAAAGCTTCTGATTGGTCCTTGAAGACATACATATCTTCTAACAGAACAATACGACATTATATTGTATAATTACGCTCAAGTTCGATAAAAACAAATTATTCAAATCATTCAAGTCGCTTAGGCTACTTACGCTTGTCAATTTCACGATGTTCTTAATCGAAACAAGAAATTAACTAACCAATGTCTAAACACACGAACTGGCAGATTGAGAAAATGATACCAACACGAATCCATATACGACAGAAACATGAACACATTAAGATGTTTTTACAGAAATAAGACGAATTCAAATTATGACCTTACTGCCATGTCATATTTCAAATTTCATTTTATCATATATTTTCTCGGAGACCATTTAAAACTACCCTTATCGTTCAGGTGAAACGAAAGAGACAGAATATTGTTATCAGTGATATATGGAGAACAACTTGATACGCCCCCCCCCCCCCTTCCGCAGGAGTGACATGCCCACCCAACCAGTTTGAGACACTATAACAGTAAAATAAGAAAAAAATATGCGTTGAAAATTCGATGCCGTCTTCATTTCAGTATGTTTTGGTTTTTAAATTGAAGAAATGATAAGAGATAGGCTAAACTTAGGTGATTTGGTCCTGAAATTAAGATAAGAAATAGAACAATGTTTGCAAAGGTATTCTTTTGTAGTAAATACTTTTTTCTAGGCTACCATCTAGAAAAAATCCAGAAAGGCAGTCGGAACACCAAAAATATCGATTGATACCTTTTTGATTCTCACTGAGTAATATCGGTTATTTTTTCCTTCGTCTTATCAGAGATGGTTTTGTGATTTTGATGGACTAGAAAAAAACAAAAAAAAACAAAACAAAAAAAAAAAACAAAAAAAAAACAGGCAAATTGCTAATTTAAAACTGGCTGCCATCTACCATTCAGGATGTTTGATCTTCAAAATGGCATTAGCTATCTCAGCATGTAGCAAGAATATTAAATATTTATGTTTTTGGTCATTAGAGATTATTATAAAACAAAGATTGCTCATATAAAAGTTGTTCCAATTGATTTACTGGTATTTGCATTGGCTGCCATTTAGAAAAAAAACACCCCCAAAAGGCAGTCTGGACTCAAAACATCTACTGTAAACAGCTTGATTCAACCATTGGAATGTTGAATTAACAATTTCGTGGCACAATCAAAGAGGATTGCTTGACAATGTACATGGTGACCCCTCATCTATCACAGATTGCAACAAAAATAACAAAATTCCAATTATAAACTGGCTGCCATCACTAAAAGAGGATGTTTGGGTATCCAAATTAACATTAACTCATAGATATTGTACCAAGAACGTAAAAAATACACGTTTTTGTCCTTAAATATGATTTAAAATCAAGGGATTGCCGTATAGTGTCTCCTGGTTCATTTGCATTTCTAGTGGCTGCCATTTAGAAAAGCACCGAGAAAGGCAGTCAGGACCCGAAATATCTACTGTTAACAACTTGATTTGAACTCGGGAAAGTCATATCAATGATATCATAGCACTGTTCAATACGATCTATGGTGTAGTGCATGGTGAACACTTTTATACCATGGCATTCATCGAAAAAAAATACCAAAATTCTTATCTAGAACTGGCTGCCATCTCCCATTTCGGCAGTTGAGAACCCCAAAATCATTTCAAGTAATAAGGGGTTTTACCAGAACGCAAAATATATATGTTTTAGACTCTCAGAAATATTTAAATTAAAAAAAAAATCCCTCTATAGTGCACTAAAGGTAAAATGAATTTATTCTTGGCTGCCACCTAGAAAACCACAAGGAATGGCAGTCGGGACCCAAATTATCAGCTGTTAACATGTTGATTCTCATTCAGGGAGGTCCTATGAACATTTCCGTACCATTCTCGGAGAGCCCTTAGGGGGGTGCACGGTGACCCCTCCTGGCCCACGGACTAAAAATTGTTCGGTTAAAAAAAGTGGTCGCTCGATCATTATCGACTGTTTCTCTTTTCTTCTTCAGCTGCTTCTATACATGCATACCAAGGAAGACCAATACAAACAGAAAATTGTCAACTTTGTCAATGACTGGAAACCCGGCGGTGGCCTCAAGTACACACCATGTGGTCTAGCCTGGAGGGACCAGTGGGGATCAAACAGATATGCAGGTAATTATCATTGCCATTTTAATGACTTAAAATTCCGGACCAAGTGGTGGACTGAAGTATATACCACTTTGTTTTGCCCGGAGGTTTCAGCGTGTTTGTGGGGGGTCAAAAAGAAATGAAGCTAAATATTTCTTGTAAATCTGATAGGACACCCTTCCGTAGAAGGAAGAACGCAAATTCTGAGCACGGTTTTCAAACAAAAAGTTTTTGTTATTATTTTGATGTTTGGAAAAGATGTATATACGAACATGCGATTGATATCAAATAGAAAGAGGAAAGAACTTTTGAAAATCTTATTTGATAGATCTACTCCTTTCTTCGGGATATTTTAATATTAAGATTCTTGTTTTTATGATGGACATGACCCTTGTTTTGTAAGTTTTCTGAGTAATTGATTTAGAATTGCCTCGTATGATCGTTTTGAAAAATAACAAAAAGTTGTGTGTTTTCCCCCAAAATAGTAATTTTATTTCTTATTTTATTAGGTGGTGCTGCCTTTATCGCAACCATGGCAGCCGAAGAAGGCATTAATTCCGACGATTACAAAAAGTGGGCCATGAGTCAAATCAACTACCTCTTGGGAGACAACAAACAACATATGAGTTTTGAGGTTGGATTCGGAAATAACTTCCCAAAGAAGGCACATCACAGAGGAAGGTGGGTTGAGAGACAGAACATGCCTCATTTATCTAATTTATCAATATCTTAATTCTAGTCTGTTAGAGTAAGCAGGTTCGAAGGTTTCTAGTACGGTTTTCATATCTTCCTTGTTCGATTTCAAGGCTATGTAAAGTTATGTTATATTAGTGTGCTTGCCTTCAAAGCCGTTCCTTAAAAACGTCTCAAGATGTAAAAGAGATATGAAAGCTCAAATTCATAGAGCTATTAATTGACTGTCGGTTAAGTCCATCAAATCGAGGCCTTTACTCTATTTTATTTTGTCATCAATTTCTCTTAATAGTAAAGTATTTTCTTTTTTTGGCTCGATAATTCGCCGTGTCATTTTTACGATGTTGTTAAATGCAACATCCTACGATATTGGTGTTTTAAATCCATTTCATACAGTTAAGAAAATCGTGAAATTGACAAGATGAATTACTTTGGAATGATATTGGAGTAGAATTGAATGAGTGTGTGGAGTGAGTATTGAGTGAAATTTAAGGGAGGTAAGCCAATATGGCTAATTTTGTTCAAGTGGAACAAAATAAGCTATATTCATTACCTCCCTTTAATAAAACATACGTAATGTTCTATTTGAGTGTCTTCGTGGACCGATGAGACACTAACAAATTCACATAAGTCTTTAAAATCGTGGAATAATTAGATCGGTTTGAATTAAATGATGAAAGTCTTTGGCGATTTCGAAATATTTTTTAAAGTTTTTTGAACGTTTTTGATCGGTTCGAGTGAGTGTTTGGAGTGAATGAATGGAGCGAAGGGTGAGCAATTTAGAATGATTTTGATCGGAATGATTGTCAATTTCATGATAAAATTAACTGTATGTATTACAGCTCATGTCCGACCTGGCAGAACTCATGTGACGGTAACAGCGGTGGAGACAATCCTAACCAGTTAAACGGGGCTCTGGTGGGAGGTCCGGATGAATGGGACAATTATCAGGATAAGAGAGATGACTTTGTGAAGAATGAGGTCGCCTGTGACTATAACGCTGGCTTCCAATCCGCTTGTGCAGGTACGTGTTTATGGAAATTTCTGAACATTTCAGTATTTACAGTTTATTGCATCATCGGTTACCCCGTGGTCTCCCTATTTGCTACGCTAAATCGATCCTAATTGGGACAATTTGCTGATGTTCTCTCGTCGATGCAGCGTAGCAAATAGGGAGACCCCGGGGTATCCGAGCATGCAGTTTTTGCAAATACAAAATTAATACATCTGGCTCTGGTGGGATTGGAAACCACGCGGAAAAGGCAACGTCGATATTAGCTCTTCAAAATCCGACGCCCTTAATCACTGCGCTACCGGGATGACACGGTAGCGCAGTGGTTAAGGACGCCGGACTTCGAAGAGTTAGGTGACGTTATCGTATCTGCGTGGGTTCAAAACCCGCCAGAGCCAGAAATATTATAACTCCAATACAGTTGAAAAAACAGTAGTTGTTTCCATCGTTGAGTAATTTGGATATCATTAACAAATACAAAAGTAATACATTTTTTCTTATTATATTTATCAAATGTAATCCGCTCAATCCAGTTATACGTTGCACGTATTTGAAGAAAGTCCTTAAAAATTCAATACAATACTTTAATATGTAGACTAATTGCAATTTCTCAGTGCCTATATATTCGATTGATAAAAACTATAGTCAAGCCCCGGTATTTGAAAACGCTAGACAATGTGGTTTAGCCAGGAGTAGGGGTGTACTGAGCTGAAATCTAAAAAGCATAGGATTACGGTACTCAATTACGAAAAAATATCCTGTATACTGATAGGATAAAGAAACTCATTCCGAAAACCAAGTTTCCTCCAATCGATATTGGATGTTTTTTGCCGGCCTAATATTAGTTGCTTCTTGGTGGTGTCAGTTTCGAGATCATGTTACTTTTACGCGATGACAAATGACGTTTGCTTGTGCAAACTTGAATGGTAGTAAAAATGTTTTTTTTTTTTCGGTTTTCGTCTTTCAGTAGATTCAGAAATCATGACAACAAAAAATTCGTTGGTCCCAATTTATCTATATTAAACTGGTCCTAAGTCTGTTTATAAACATTCGAATATCGTGGTTTACTTACAGCATATATGAATGATTTGGCGAGTTGTAAAGGCAAAAATGATATATCATTACTTCAATCTAATCCGGTACAATATCGAAAATTTTCCGTGGATAAACTCTTGATATTTCCATAGCAAAAGGAGTGAAAGTACCAAAAAGGCGTACACTACTTTCATTCATTTCACTATATTTGATGTAATCTATGAGAGATCAATTACAGTTAGAAAAACGTGAAAGTGACAAGTTGAATGATTTTGGAATTAATTCGGAATGCTATTGAATGAGTTTGTGGAACGTGTTTTAGATGTGATTTAAAGGGGTGGGGGTTAATCCAATATCGCTTATTTTGTCCAACTTGGAAAATTAGCAATATTCATTACCTCCCTTTAAAAAATCTACAATCAGACGATTGATAAGATCAATACCAGTAAAAAAATAGGATATAAATCAAATAAAAAATTCTTTAAAATGTTGATAGCTTTGATCTATTTCGAACTTTTTTAACGATTTCGGAGCGTTTATGAGTGATATGAGTTAGTGTTTGGATTGAATAAATGAAGCGCTTAGTGAAATCGTAAAGTTGTCACTCATTCCGATCAATACGTTTCTCAATCGCTCACTCGGCGCTCTATTCAATCAATCCAATCACTCAATCAAATCGATAAAAAACCGTCCAAAATCTTTAGAAAACATTTCGAAATCGGCTAACAACCAAATCATCTATTATTCTACGAATTTATTTGCTGTTGTGGATTTTAAAATGTCTTGTTGTTCCATGAATACACACAAATAGAAAATTACTTATAGAAAATTATTCGTCTTGAACAACAACATTGGCAATGTTGGCTTACCTCCCTTGAATTTCTTTCAAAAGTTGCTCCTCACACTTCTTCCATTTCCTTCCAAAGCCATTCCAAAATAATTTATCTTGTCAATTTCACGAAGTCCTTAACTGTATCCTTAACGTCTTATTATACTGCAAAGAAAATTCTAGCATTTTCATTGGTTAATGCTGACCTGACAAACATTGATAGCCACGGCCGCTCCGGTATTACCTCTAATGTTTCCTTAAGGCGCCTCGACGTGAACATAGACAAAAAATCGAAACGGTAATGGCAGCCATGTTTCTCTCGCTTCGCTGATAACACGACCCGAATATACACACTAGAATACAGTTGAAAAGGATGTCAGTTAATAATGTGCAAATAAAAAATGATATAGATGTCAATAAATACCTTAAAGTTGTACAAATCTGTCCATTTAAAGTGCCAAGTTTCTCGCAGTTTCAGCCAACAAACGCTTACATATCACAATAGCACAGAGTGGAGTAGTGTGACGTCACAACTATATATGACGTCACTTTGTACATATTTACTTTTTATAGGGGCGCATTAAGGGAAATTGGTGGTTTAAAAGAAATCGGTTTATACGAACGCATAAAATTGGCAAAAGACAAATATTTGGCCCTAAAACTTTGAAGTATAATAAATTCGTAATACGGTTTCTTGCCTGGGTATATGACGATTTATTCCCGGCAGTAAAAATGATGTCAACCCTCGCCTACGGCTCGGGTGACATCATTTTTCCAGCCGGGAATAAATCGTCATATACCCCGGCAAGAAATCGTATAACTAATAATGTCGTTGCCAAGCAATTTAACATTGTGAACATTTATCCTTGATTCCATATTTCAGATAATTTTTGCACTAAAAATCACTTCTTGTTGTTCTTATTGCGTGTGTTTTTTTTGTTGTTTTTTTTTTGTGTGTTTGTGTTCGAATAATAAATCGTTCTTGATAAAATATACCTTTCGTTGTTTGCGAAATGAAAGATTATTCGATCTTATTTGTTAGCAAAAAACCATTCTTACATCTTCGACATCAATAAAAAAAAAGATATAGGATGCTATTTTAAGCATATCGACATCGGTTTAATGTCAACATTTTTATAAGCCCGTCGAGAGACGGTTATTATGTGATCACCTGTGGTGTCAAGGCGTCCGGCGGGCGGATGGCGTCCACTTCTTAACTCTGTCCCCTTATGTCCGGTTGAGTGAGACTTTGACATTGAGTATGTTGAGAACGTTCAGGATCACCAGACGGTGCAAACAGTTCTCCATTTATACTCCGGTTTGCAAGCAATCGCGCGTGCAAAGCAGGGTATAATTGGAAAACTGTTTGCACTATTCGGTGATCCTGAACCCAGGGCTGCTTTCTTCCCATATACTAAATTAGGGTGGTGAAACAAATTTTAAATTGAACAGTACATTGAACCTCACATTGAGTATGTTCTTATCATGATTACGAACCGAAGTGAGGAGGAACCGTAACTCTACCTAAAATAATTTCTGAGCATTTTTCCTTTGTTGTTTTTCGTACAAGGGCATCAAGGGACTGCAGCGGCGAATCTTGTGGCAATTTGCCACCTTGATCATTATTCATTTTAATGCTTTTTGTTGGTTTATCGAAATAAAGGTAGATTATCAGTTGATAATCTCAACGCAAAAGCAGTGAAATTATCAAAATCTTACACCCTGCTTTTGTGCATTTCACCCCATCTGACATCATCCATGCGGGGCGAAATAAGTGACGTCACAATGAACGTTGCATAGCAATCACGTGCAAAATGAGGCGCTTTACGAAAATATGTCTGAGAAATTTCACATTTTGTCTCATTTTTGCATTAAAGAAATAGAATAATCCTTTGTGTTTCGAGTAAGATCGATTAATATTTCGTTTCGTGAACAACAAAAGCTATGTTTTCACTTGTGGCTCTGCCACTCGTGAAAATATCGTTTTTGTTGTTCACACAATGAAATATAAATCAATCTTACACTGAAATCAAAGTACTGAAAGTATTGATCAGTTGGAATGCGTTCGAGAGACGGTGACCTTAAACTACTATCGAAGCTGACGCCTCCCGCCCACCACAGGTGATCACATAATACGTCTCGTCTATTGACGGGCGTATATATAAATCAATGTATTTCAACAACGAGATACGCTTAATCCACTGAATCGCTATACAGGCCTGAATCTGATGAAAGAAAAATGATAACCAGGGGGCCAGAATGACCCTAAACCGCTCACCTGAATTAGATTATCCAAGAAACTTTCTGGCAAAGAGTCATTTAAACTTGCCTAATTGTTGAAGAGGAGACATTATTGGAATTATAAATAGTCATAATAGACCCTACCAACCCATTCATTACAGAGTAGACTCAACATTAGCCCTACCCTGTCACGCCCATATTTATGGGCTAATGAAAATTTTGCCAACAATATTTGAAGAGGGTCAACAAACGATCATTCTTGTAAAGTTTGATTGAAATCTGCCCAGTGGTTCAGGAAATGTCGTTCAAAGTTTTGGGCTCAAAATAAGCCCCACCCTGCCATACCCATATTAATTGGCATATTAGAATATAGCGACAATTTTGAAGAGGGTCACCCAGGGAACATTCTGGCAAAATTTCAATGAAATTGGCCTAGCGGTTTAGGAGAAGAAGTTTTAAGAAAGTTGACGACGGACGACGGGGTCAGGGTGATCCCTAAACGCTCCCCTTGAGCATGTTGTGCTCAGGTGAGCTGAAAAAGAAGAAAATGATACGGACCATACAGCCGACTAATGGACGCACAGGCGAACACTTATACACTCAAAACAGCTTTTTATATTTTTTTCAAATGGCTTCTGCTCCATTTGAGTTATCAATTACATTTTTAATTAGAAGTGTCGCAAATTTGTCCATGATGAAAAGCTATTTTCGCAAGGAAGTTTTTTACTTAATGAATTGGAATCTCAAGACTAATTTTTGACGAAGTTCAATTGTGATTTCGACCTTTGTGACTCCAAAATTGGACACTTTCTTGGACCATTGACAACGTTTGTGTCAAGTTTTATGATTTGGGTCAATTGGTTGTTCAGTTAGATTGGAAACTGTTAACTGTTAAAATTTACTGATGACCGTGACATGTATGACCCCGGAACAATAGGGCATTTCTTTGGGTCATGGGCAATATTTGTTTAAAGTCCCGTTATTGCAAGTCAATTGCTTCTCCGTTTATCTAGCGGAAAGCCAAATGTCAATGGACTGAGAGACAGACATGATGAAATCAATATATGCTCCTCGACTTCTGAGTTGGGGGTACAGTTAATAACATCGTGAAATTGATAAGGTGATCGATTTTGGAATGATTTAGGCATGATGTTGAATTAGTGAGCGGTGCGAGTTTTGGGTGAAATTTAAGGAAGGGAATCCAATGTCGCTTATTTTGTTCGGGATAAAAAAAAATAGCGATATACAAAACCTAAATAAATATGCATTAAAGTTCAATCAATAGCTTTCTATTTCGTCAAGAACCAACCAGACGCTTTAAATTTCAATTATATCAGTGAAATCGCGAATTGGTTCTTGCTTAATTCATTTTGAATGTACATGTTGATTTTATTGTTTTAATAACCTTGGGCGTTTTTGAATGGTTTGAGTGAGTGTTTGGAATGAATCAATGGAGCGCTGAGTGAGCGATTAAGATTTTTTTTATTGAGGTGAATGTCAATTTCACGATGTAACTAAATGTAACTGTATGATGGTGCTCTTAAACGTGTTGATGCGTAAGAATGTGAAGAAAACAAGTTGAACAAGTTAGTTTGTTTCAAATGGCAAATTGTCTTGGATATTAATGCAATTGAGCAAAGATATTCATAATTCAATTAAAGGTATGGTGGCAAGGTAATATGTGGATGAGTATTGGGTTTTTACAATGAAACCTTCATGTAGATTACTTCAATATGACGGAAAACAAACGACAATATGTTGCAAAAATATTTATTAACTTTAAAAGTGTATCACCACTTAAAGAAATATTTTTTATTTCCTAGCTTAGACAGAAATTACACCTTGTCAAAAGTTAAATGTGTAATAAGGTCGTTCAGAAAGAGAAATTATATAGTCCGTTTGACTTCTATATGGACCAACATTTCGCCGAAAATCTCTGAAATTAATTAATGAAACGCATATTTTTCTTGTCATATAATTTTTTCCAGCTAATACCATGACGAATTTTGTTTTTTAGAATTTTTGATTGTAAAATAATGATTTTGTCCGTCCGTCTACATGTTAACTTTCAGTATTTCATACCTACTTGTGACTGTATTAAACGGAACAGCGAATTGTATAAACAAAAATAGTACTGATTTGCATAGGGGCCGAGTCAAAAGAGTAAGATTTTAAGTGAATTGTATTACTATAAAATCGAGTTTTTCAATATAAATAAGTTTGTCGAAGATTTTTGCTACCGTTGGATATCATATATGTGTATATTCTCTCTTTCTTCAGAAACTGTTTGACCAGATAATTGATTATTGATTTTATTTCATTCTGAGATGAACCCTTTATTTACCTGTTAAGACCAATCAAAAAGCATTATTAAACGAAGTAGTTGGGAATTTCACGAGGAAAACTTGATGAAAAGGCGAGTAATAACGGTAAATATCACGTGCTATTTAAGTTTAAGATGATATGACCGTCGATATGCTAATTAGCATGTCCAAATAAGGAATAATGGACATTTCATCTGTCAAAAGTTAAGTATAAAACCACGTGTTTTTACTATATATGTTGACATTTTCTTACTACTGAACAGCCTCCATCACCCCTCGTGTTTAAGAACGGACAATGCCAAAATATTATCATTAACTAGATAGACAAAATCATTATTTTGAAATCATTTTATTTTCAAAAAATATTTTTTGGAATGGTATTAAGCTGAAATTAAGATTTTACTACATACAAATCCTTTATTCAAAAGCAATTTTATGTTATTGATGAAAAGGTTGGTCCATATAGAAGTCAAACGGACTATACCTTTAAAAGAAGCTTTAACATAATTCTACGAAAAACAGGTCGCGACCTTACCACATATGCAGATCACGTAATTGGTCTATGCTATTGCCACAGTACTGAGGAAACAGATCGCGACATTACTAAATAAGCAGATCACGTGATTGGCTATTGCTATTGTCAATTGATGACCCTATTTTGACTTGACTTATCACATGATTTCCAAATATATGTCAATTGGACTTGACTTATCACATGATTTCCAAATATAGTAATGTAAACATGTGACACTTATATATTCGTACGCAACTTTCAATAAATATCGTTTGAAAACATAAATTAGCGTGTTAATAATATACGTGAATTTATAGTTGTGTAATTGTACAGAATTATTACTTTTTTATGAAATAAACTGTATGTCTTTGTCAAGTTGAGATATACAAAATAGGCCGAAGTGTATTCACATCCTGTTCACGTGATGTGTGTTCTCAAAAAAACCGAAATGAAATTATCTTGTGTTCATTTTGCGGTTTTGTTAAATCTAAGTTGGAATTGCTCCGCATTCCAACTTAATAAACGATTATCCTCTATACCTTCTTTTCAGGTTTGTACCATTTCGCCGTCAACAACAACCTTCCAGCGTCACCTTCTCCAAAATGCTAAATGTAATTTGACGAGTTTTGAAATAAAAAGATTAAATCAAATATTGTTGGAGTTTAATTAGTTCATAATGGATGCAAATTCCAATGATCATAAATTTGTTCGAAGCGCATGTACATATATCTATTTATCTGGATATCAATTTAAGAAGTAATTGTAGAAAAGGAGGGCTATTATAAAAAAAACACGGGCGTTTCCTACATACTTAGAATAGAAGTTTATCAATACCAATATAGTAATCGTGCATTCTCATCAGCTAAACTATGCATGGACAATTTTTTAGTGTACACTATGCACACCCAATAGTTTTAGATGACAATGTGGGTTTAGCGAAGACACTTGTACATTCGGTAAAATCTGACACTCTTTTCGATCAAAACCATTCAAAACCACTCTCTAACTACTCCAATTATTCATTCCAAACACTCACTCAATCACCCAAAAACGCTCCAAAATTGTCCAAAAAAGCTTCAAAATAGTTCATAATGAACAACCGTTCAATCAAATCGATCATGTATTTGCGTGATTTATTGCTTGGTGTTGATTTATAGGCGTCTGGTTTGTCCATGAAGATAAGATATAAAAAAGTAAACAGGTGTTATCAAAGGGATGTAAAAAATATCGATAATTTCGTAACGAAATAATCGATTATGTTTACCTCCCTTAAAAATCATTCAACACTCACTCATCAGCCCATTCAATTTCGTTTCAAAATCATTCCAAAGTCATCTAATTTTCTATTTCACGATGTTAATAACTGCAAGCCATTGACAAGAAAGACAGAACTAAGGCATTATTTTTTTTAGAATTGTCTCTTTTTTTTAAAAAAAAAGGAAATTAAATAAAAACAAAATATAAGCAATTTGTTCGTTTTTGCCCTCTTCTTCTTTCGTGACTGGCCAATGTAAGATTATGAAGCTTTTTTCATGTGGAAAGAATCTCTCCTCTCGTTCTCTGTCCACTTCCGATTGGCGATATCTCTTATTATCGATTGTCATTATAGTCCGGCAGAAATATGGCATATTTGACTTGAACCTGGAAGTAGGGTTCAAAGTTTTTTTCTTGGCTGATTCTTGTAACCAAGGCCTTCCCCAACCAGAATCTGGTTGATGACATCTTGTCATCATTGAGCATTTTGAAAAAAATCGAGATGGCAGCCAAGACTATCAAAAATCAAGACAACAGCTCCAAAGATCACTCTCTTTGAAAGTCGAGATGGCAGCCAAGTCCATCAACACATACATGTACTTGCTACTATGATTTAAAAGTTCATCCAAATTTTGAACTTAATTCAAGAGATAAGATGCTTATTTGAAGTTTCTTGGTGTAATGAACACCCTGAATTAAGATAAGAATAATAATAGTTAGCCAAATGGAAGAAGCAACATGATTATTAGTGTAAATAAAGGTGTATACGGGTTTTTTTTTTTTAAACATTTGAAGATACAACTAAAATCTTTTTTTTTTTAGATAAGTTTGTCGATTTAAATCTTTCATGACAATACCCATAATAGACTAGCGAAAATAAATTATTAAGATAAAAAAAAATTATTTTCATTTTTTAACTTTTTTAAAAAAAAATCCTATCAGTGTTTTACCATAGCGATGATTAAGCATGAAACAGTTGTAACTGCCTTTATGTTTATAACAAGATATAACTGTTTCGCGACAATCCATTGATATGAAATGAATATATTCTATTGTGCAATAATTTTCTAACAAAGCAAATAGAATTTTATTTTCAATTACCATGCAAAGTAAGTGCTATGCACCTTTGTAATGATGCTACAAGTGAAGTAAGATTTCTATTTAGTTTTCATGTTAACAGGATTCATTGTTGGCTTCCTTTCGGCCTTTCTGGAGGGGAAAATTCAAGTGATAATGGTTGTCTTCACATGGAATAAAAAATATTATAGTTAGAATTGTCAAACTAGTAAGAACAACGTAAATACGGTATTTATGCAAAATTGGCTGCCATCTTAGAACACATTTATACCTCATGTATGGTTATATCTATTTTTTCTAATTTCAAAATGATAAGTAAAATTGATTCATTTTCTTTTATAATTTTTTAACCGCAAACTTTCTTTCGAGTATATTTTTAGGCTGCCATCTCGAATGCTATTCATAATCTTTCCTCTAAAGCATCAATTTGGAGAACAACTTTGAAATTAGACTTGAAACATTAATGTTTACGCAAAAAAAGTCTAATTCCTGAGTAAAATGCATTTAAATTCGAATCTTGTCTTTCCTGGCTGCCATCTTAAAATCGAGAATTAATGTGACAATAGATGAGAACCGTCACTAGACTGACATTTTTAAGGCATAAAACCACTTACAAATGTTTACTGAATAAGCCCCAAAATCCTTTCCTAAGATTCTTATGTCACATAGGTCAAGATATACTTAAAATGCAATTTAAAAATTCGATTTGGCTGACATCTTGACTACCATGCTCATTTCTTATGCTATGATATGTATTTATTATGTAATATTCTTTCATTCTCAAACTTTAAAAGCAAATAAACAACAACAACAAAAACATTTAAAAGGGCGTCAAAGTGATTTACCGAGCTGTTAGCGTAACATTCGATTGTCCTGGCTGCCTTCTCGATTTTCTCAAAATGCTCAATGATGACAAGATATCATCAGCAAGATTCTGGATAGGGAATACTCAAGCTACAAGAATAAGTCAAGAAAAAAACTTTGAATCCTACTTCCGGGTCAAGCTAGATATATGCCGGACTATTAGATCAAGGCGTCCTTAAATTTATGAAATAATTTCATTTTCGCGATGATTTGTCCGCGAATAAAGTCTGATTGAGGAAGAGTTATATGCAAAAAGTAAAATCCGAGGGCTGGTATATCAAAAATATAATGGATAGCTCATTCAACGCTAGTTCTTTCAGCGCTTAATTTACCAATTCGTCCAAAACATAATAACTTCAAACTATCATATGTGCCTGTACGTGACATTTCCAACAATTCCCTATGTATAGTAAATTACATCGTGAAATTGACATACATCTCAATCAAAACCATTCTAAATTACTCACTCAGCGCTCCATTCACTCAAATCGATCAAAACGCTCCAAAATCATTTGAAAACATTTAAAAATTGTTCAAGACTTTCAGCAATAAATTCAAATCGATCTATTCATTCTACAATTTTATTATCTGGTGAGGACTTTAAATTATCTAATTGGTCAACGAAGACGTACAAATAGAAAATTACGTGTATATTACATTGTATTAAAGGGAGGTAATTAATATCGCTAATTTTGTTCATCTTGAACAAAATTAGCAATATTTGATTACCTCCCTTTATTTTCACTCAAAACTCGCTCCACGCTCTCATTCAATTCCATTCCGAAATCATTCCAAAATCACTCACCTTGTCAATTTCACGATGTCGTTAACTGTACGTGATGAACAGACATTGAGCAGACTGGACAATCACCCAGTGCTTGGAAATTGATATTGAGTCGTGAACAGGCACTTTAGGTCCGTAACCATTTATTATGTGCGTAGTGAAGGCTCTTATTGGAATGTGTGGCTGCACAGGCTGATCTGAGTCTTAACGTTGCCGACAAATGAAATTGTTTGAAATGTCACGCAGAGGCTAAAATCATTTCATGGTTGTTTTTACATGCGTGGATTTGGTCAACAAATACAAATGTATCATTTCACAGAAAAATACATAGATTTTACTAAGGAGAGGAAATAAATAATTGCATTTTCCTTTGAAATTGATCGAAATTGAGAGATTCTTTAGGACCATATCCTAATTCAAAATTAGCTTATGCAACTTTCATTCCGAAATAATTATGCGAAAAACTATTCACTTTGTCAATTCATGATATTTTACACTAATTTCCTTTCAGTATACCAAATGATTTTTAGAACGGACAAAAAACGTGATTGCGTCTGTGCAAAATGTATAGTTGATCTCTTCTTTTAACATTGTCCCGAAATTGTTAGTTATAACTTCGGAATATGGTTAGATCCTGCACTTACCAGCTGGAAGTCTATCATCCAAGAGGAGATTTTTTTATTTGATTAAATAATCCATGTATTAAGGAACGCAAAACGCTCGCGAACACGATTAATTTTACAAACGCAACAACGACGTCTAACTAGCCAATACATTGTGCCTTTTCCTTAGTACCCACAGCTTTATACAGACATCTTCATAGCGCAGTGGTAGCGCATGGGACTCCCAATCAAAAAGTTCCGGGTTCGATTCCCGAAGGCGGTACTCATTTCTTACGACTTTTTGTCTACCTTCAATGGGTTGATAATCGTAGACATATGTGGTATAGCAGCTGCAGGCTAGGAAAGGATGTAATGGTAGTACTGGTGTGAGAAATACCATAAATCCATTGTTAGGTGCTCCAGCCGCCGCGACATAACGGAAAGATTGATTGAAAACGGCGCAACATCCCATTAAAAAAAGAAAAAAGTCCCTGCTTTATTAACCAAACGCAGGGCAGTTTGTTTTGGTCAAAATATTGAATTTATTGGTTAAAAGTACATTTAAATCTGCCGATTCGGACATATACAACATTTTGACTCTGATTTGACTGCGTTATATAAATTTTATAAAAAATGCAGAAAACACCACTAAAAAAATTAAGTTTACTTTAAGCGAAACGAAGGGAAAATAAACAAGTCACCCAACAATTACAATTTGCATGTTACTGCGGTAATTTTTACCGTGTTTGGGCCACTTAATGCATAGAAATTCTAATTTTTATTTGCCAGTGCACGTAACACGAGATAAATATTTTCCACGGACATCTTTCTATGCCACCAACGCAATCAATTGAATAATTAAAAGTAACAACGAGCTTATCTCTCCCCATAATTTCTGTTGGAGGGGATTGTAAGATAAAGGGTAAGGCGTTTTGTAACTTTTGTATATGTCTTTTCTTTCCAAACGGTAAAAATCCATATTCTGCAGTTTTTTTTTCACGAGTATTTGTTTTGCATTATCAATTTTGATGAATATTTGAAGGAACATATGAGCTTTTGGCAGTAGCTTTGTGGTGTCTGGCTATATGCAACTATTTTGCCGCCAAAAAAGCATTTTGTTATGAATAAAACTAATGACTATTTTTATTATATGTAAACTGTAAATGATAATCCTGGACAATATAACATTTAGTACATGGTTGTTAAAAAAATATTAACTTACTTTATGCACCAAAGACAGAAATATATATAACCAGACAGGAGTACGACAGAAGCATTTAGATTATAAAATATAGTCGGTCAGCGACTATCGTTACCATGGCTTGAATTAAGTTAAATTAATTCATTCTTTTCGATCACACAATATTAACTGTTTTCCGAATAGCACCATGTGGTTTATTGTGCTGCTAGCCTGTATAACGTCCACCCTTGGTGCTAACGACCTGTTTTACGTGAATCATTGGGACGGGGCTTTCCAGGGCCGATTTACAGTGCACGCTGATGCCGTTGTTCATGGCTGGAGAGTGAGGCTGACTTTCGCTGGACCCGTGGATACAATCGAGGTATGAGACGTCACTTTTTGACGGTTAAATCCTTGTACCTATACTTGGAATATTTTACCGTAATGTTTCAAGGCTAATAACTGGATTAAAACTTCATTTTTATACTATCCAGATTCATAGACCAGATGATTATAACCTTGAATCATTTTTAATGAATCTTTCATTGCTTTAACGATAACAATTTTGATAAATGCGCACTTAATCATTCGACTTAACATAAAAAAAGATAATAACAGTACACGATATAATGTATAAGTATCATAATATCAACCATCATTGACAAAGGACAATGTTTTTCCTCGGCTAGCCGTTAGTTGAGCGTCTAACAAAAGCATCCACTATGTGTCGTCATTGCATGTACAAATTTCCCGTTCTTATGAAAATCTGTTTAATGGAATGAGATAATAATAGCATGCAGCTACCTCAGTGTCAAATATGCTAATTTATAAAGACTAGAAACAATGAATTCCTAGTCGAAAATATGCTAATTTAAAATTCAACTCTAGATCTGGAAGGCCCAGTTGGTACAAAAGACTGGTAGCAATGAATTCCTGGTAGAAAATATGCCATGGGACGGTGACCTGACCCCCGGAGAGGATCTAGAGATTGAGTTTATCGTCCATCATACAGGGGCCTCCCCACCACCCGGGACGTTCACTGTTGAAGGTACAGAGTATATCGATGGTTAAAATCTATGATATCTTTATCATATTATTGCATTAACAAAGTTTATGTCTCCCAACGAGTATATCCAGCTCTACAAAGGTAATGTCGCTACAGTAGAGAATATCGTGAAATTGACAAGGTGAATGGAGTGTTCTTGGAATGAAATTGATTATTAAATTAAATTAGTGAGTGAAGCGTGTTTTGAGTTAAATTAAAGGCAAAATTAGCGATATTTATTACCTCCCTTTTATAAAATATACGTACTTTTCTGCTTGTGGGTCTTCATGGACCAATCAGACACTTTAAACTCCACATAAGCTTCAGAAAATTGTAAAACAATTTGATCAATTTGAATTTAATGTTGATCGTCTTGATCGATTTCGAGAAGTTTTCTAATAATCGAACTGAATGAGTATTTGGGATGAATGAATGGAGCGCTGAGTGAATTATTTAGAATGATTTTGATTGGTATTAATGTCAATTTGTTATTGTTTTGTTTTTAATTGTAAGTAACACCAAATTTAACACAACCCGCCAATTAGATACTTTTGACCTATGTAAGGTTCTCTTTCGGAATAAACACTACATAATCGATGATAATAGAACGAGTGATTTCATTGCTAATGTTCTATTCTAGCTCATAATTGAAAACCTACTTCAAAAATGAGTTTAATTATGCTCCCCTTAGAAGGATGTATATTACATTGCACTTGTCGGTCGGTTGGTCCGTCCCGTCCGTAGACCGTTTTTGTCCGAAGCATATCTCAAATAATATGCAAGCTAAAATCATTACACTTCAAATGTGGATAGATCTCATTTAGGAGAAGTGCAGTGCACAAGAACCATAACTCTTCGCATCATGTATTGTGAGTTATTGTCCTTGTTTATTGACAAAGAATAGGCAATTGACCTGTATTTATGGGGGAATACATATATCTCTTGTTCAATTTAGTTTCTGTTTCGTGTGCTGCAAAACCTCAAGTTTCTACGAAATGAGTCTGATCAATTTCAGCTAAAGGTATGGTATGAGTGGTGGTACTGCAGGTGGATCAGTAGAATCAATGATTTACATTTCGTAAACATAAAAGCTATTTTTTTCATGAAAATACGTCTAATATTTATATGAAAAAATATCGCTTTGTCGTTTAGTTTTTGTATATGAATCGATCTTACACTGAAAAAAACCTAATTATCTTAGATAACTTAACAAAACAGCTAAAGGTATGGATGGTGGTACCGCTTTCGGCGTTTGTATTGGTTTATCAATGGGAAATATAAATGTAATACCTTAACAACAGAATTTTTTTTCCATGAAAAGCATGCCAAATTATAGCTTTGGTCGTTAAAGAAATGTGCATCGATTATTCGCTGGAAAAAAGAAAACACACTTATTATCTTCCATAAATTCAGCTAAAGGTATGAGCGGTGGTACTGCAATAGGAGCTGGTATCGGCGGAACAAACCCGGGTACATCTGGAGGATCGAATCCTGTAACGTCCGGAAACAATCTGCCGACAACCCAGGCACCCATTGTACGAACTACCAACCTGCCGGGAAATCCGATCACTCCAGCAAAACCCAGTGCAGGCGGTATGTTCATTTCAAGGACTGAGAAAGAACTGTGCTTCTTTGGCTGTAACTTATTACCCTTTTGAAGAGCATAACATATATACCGAGGTTATCAAATTGCACATACTTAAGAGAATATATAGTTGTCGAAATAATAAATAACTTGTAATGTGATCTGAAAGCAGTATGTTTGGAATATCACAATTATAACCAAAAAGACTCAGATGATACCGTGTTTAAAGCAGAATCTTGATATAAAGTGATATGACGAAGTGGAATAGATTACATGTAGAAACTATCATTTACGCGATTTGTATCGAATTTTAATTGTCACAACACACTCTTATTAAAAAATAACCAGTTGTTCGGCAAAAATGAAGTTGTGAAGAATTAAACAGTAACCATTAAGACTTCTTTGCAAACACACCACAGGATTGGTCTAAGGTGGTTACATTGACGGACATTGAGACGTCCTCAAAATTAATTTAAAAAGTACGCATATTTTCCTATTTCTAAAAAGAAACAAACATCATCAACAACAACAAAAAAAATAATATCCATGGATCGTGGGCATCTATGGCTTGTAGTCAAGGAATTACGGTACTCATAAAATTACTCCTTTTTAAACTCGTATATAACATCTATGATAAGGATGTACTTAAAGTTCTGAACTAACAAGAAATTTTAAAGTAACAAAATTCGAATTGTAGAATTGTCTAAAAAAATTTTCAATTTTCCACTCGACACTATTCTTCAAAGTACACGGAACTGGTGCACCTAATTTTTCAAATCTATTGATTCTAACTTTAATAATATCTATCTTTAAATGATCTCGAACACTGCATTCTAATTATCAGAACATCTTTTTCAAGGATCCGGCTCATCCATGAAGTATGATTACGGTACTGCCCTCGGGATGTCCATATTATTTTACGATGCTCAACGTTCGGGCGCTTTACCCAGTAACAATCCAATACCATGGCGAGGTGACTCCGCTGTAAATGATGGGGATAATGGCCATGACCTTAGTGGTGGCTGGTATGACGGTAGGTATAACTCGTATATGAACATCTTTATCTCTGGCTATGCTATTTAAACACACCCGTGCGGGGTGCTCTACCCAGTAACAACGGTATCCCTTACGAAGAGACTCCACTGTAAATGATGACCTTAGTGGTACCTGCTAAGACGTTGGACGCAAACAGACAGAATGATTTTTTTCTCTCTTTGAAAAAAGCTACCCTGCAAATAAGTGTTATGCATCCCTAAATAATTATGCTGTTGAAAAATGGATAGGTTGTTGAATATCAAACTACAGAATGTGGGTATTCATATTGGTATTACTATTTATCTTATAACTATACAAAAATTACCATGATAAAATCCCATATGATATTTTCTATCATATCACATTTTTAGAAAAATGACATAATGCGCTTATTTTGAGAATCTTGCATTTCTGTCAGAAAAATCGACGCAAACAAAGCAAAAAGAGGTTATAAGATAAATATAATACGTACTGTATTGTATGAAAAATATTTAACTCGATTGTACGATTTGATAATTGTCTCGGCAGAGCCTCGACAATTATCTTTTTTTTTTCAAACCTCGTTAGATATTTTTTTCATACAAAACACTAAGTACGTATTATATATTTGTTTGTCCAAAGTTTAAATATTAATTTGTAACAGACTAATGTGTTTTAAGTTAGCTGTTTAATGAAAAGAATAAATATAGTGGTCAAGTAGGAAGATCAAGACATTCCTATCTTGTTTTAAAAAACCTTATTACTTTGCAACCAATGTCAAGGTTAAATTGTTATATACTTTATCAAAATAGACGTGTAATTCTTTCCATTATTTTCGACGTAACATTGCGCCTAATAACTTATTTAATCTGAATTATCACACGATGGCGAAAAATACATATATAAAATAAGAAGAAATTACAAAGAACTTTGTTTGAAATAAAATTCATATGTCATGTGTTTTACTGTGTACACAGATAGCTCCGTCCATTTATAATACTCAACAGCATTTTTAACGGGAACGATGATGTTTTTGCCGCCATATAACCATTTTTTGTAATTCTCCCAACGTCAATATCATTAATTGTTCATTAATTTTACATCCTTAAAATTACTTTGAAACTATTTACACATTCGAAAGGGTAGTAAAACTAATTTCAGATTTGTGATCGTGTCATAGTGGATATAGTTCCATTTTCGCCTTGATATATACGCCCTCAGATTTTATATTTTGTATATAACTTTCCCCATCAAACTTTACTCATGTACACATCAACGCTAAAATGAAATTATTTCATATATAACTCATTTCTAAGTCGCGTCCCTCAATTCGAGTGGTAAAAAGCACTAGAAATAAAACAGTGGAAACATCATTTTGTGCTTGATGGTATTTAAATTGGAAACATGCATACATAATATTTATTTTTCACGGAGGTATGTAACTAAAAACAGTGTTGTTTTTATATCATTCATTTATCTCCCTTCTAGCTGGAGACCACGTGAAGTTCAACCTCCCAATGGCTTATTCAACTTGGGTTTTGGAATGGGGATTTCTGAAATTCAAAGACGCTTACATTGCCGCAGGACAGAAAGACATGATGTGTGATATGATAAAATGGCCGCTAGACTACTTCCTGAAATGCTGGATCCCGGACCAGAAAACGCTTTACGTACAAGTAAGCTTACAAAATCATTCCGACGTTCTGAAATAGATATTTTTGGTAAACGAATTTCCGTTCCCCAGTGTTACTTCGTAAGGAACAACCAGTAGGATCTTGATAGCTTCAAAATTAAGTTGTGCCCGATTAGATTCAATTTAGTATTTCTCAAGACTTCTCTCCACAAAATTAATTGGCATGACACTAGAATTCCTTTTCATGTGAAGATAATGAAAATTACGCTTTGAAATACAGGATTAAGTTGAAAATTTCAATCGAGTGTATGGAAAATCCGCGTAAGCATATCGAGAGTTTAAAGCGAAAAAAACAAAGTTTGTGTCTATACACTGTATACTATACTACGATTTTATCTGATGTTTTGTCTATAAACAACATGCAATCACACCACGGTTTAATTGGCGTCAATCGTCGAAAGTTCCGAATGGCTGCATAAATTACAAACCTTAAATTAAAATCACACAAGGTAAATAATGTTAGCAATATCTAAAACAATACATAATTTCTTCTATTGTTTCAATCTATTTACGTAATTGTGACCTGGACATTGCTGCATCAGTCTGCAAAAAATTAGAATGGTTACACGCAAATCATGCCTTTTGGTATCTTGTAACTTGCATGGCAAGTTATAACGGTCTGACTGCTTCTGGAAATCAGAAGCTGTTTATAGAACTTTAATGCATCTTTTATTAAAGGGAGGTTATAAATATCGCTAATTTTGTGTAGGATGAACAAAATTAGCGATATTTGATTAACCTCCTTTAATTTAAGTAAAGACTCACTCATCGCACTCATTAAATTTCATTCCAAAATAATACACATTGTTAATTTCACTATGTTGTTAACTGTATTATCGATTGGACGTATTCTATACAATACCTATATTGAGTAGTTTTTCAACTATCTCTGTCACCTCACTATGCGAACTGAGACGTTCACCATGAGCACTTTTAGTGCTTTGATTTCACAATGCTCTCTTAATTCTCTGTTAGCGAAATTAGATAAATATTGTTCATATGTGTTGTCTGTACATTATAACATCTTCCTGGTCATGTTGTAATCAAAATTCATTGGTAACCTTTCATGAGTATGTTGTATATCGACACATAATTAACTTTTGGATGTCGTTCGTTTTGATTAACTCCTCTTAAATCATTAATGGCACATTAAATCTATGTTCTTTTGTGGCAGTCCGGAGCAGAAGTAGCGATTCGTTGCAATATAGGTTAAATTAACAAGGCGCTTAAAATATCTACTCCCTTTTATAGATAGTCGACATATATAACTTGAAACATTAAGATGTGGTCGCTTTACGCAAACCTCGTACCTTCAGTTTGGACAAGCTGAAGTTACGATGATTTGGTTACCCGATTATAAAATGTGTTCACCTTCTCTCAGCACATTAGCCCATATGGTTTGATGATATATTTTTGCAGACTGACTTTCTGAAACAACACCAGAAATGAAAAATAAACCCGCCAAATCACGTCACGTCACGGCTAAGCACCGCCCTTCCAAGTTAAAAAAAAACGTAGAATGTTTGTTGTCTGAAAATCGTATTATTTTAATTTTAAATTAAAGGTTGGAGACGGAAATCAGGATCACACATTTTGGGGACGTCCAGAAAATATGAATATGAATAGACCAGCTTTTAAGGTCACACAGAGTTGTCCCGGAAGTGACGTATCTGCAGCAACAGCGTCTGCATTAGCCGCTGGTTCCATGGTTTTCTCTGATATTTGTGGAGGTAATTTGGTGTTCATTATACGTAATTTTGAGGTCCATTATTAAAGGAATATAATTCTGGAATTCGTAAAACTTGAGCTTTTTTTTAAAAAAAAAGTACGGCTTTAAAACTGAATTTTGAAGTGGGAAATAGTGATTCACGTGTATATCTATTTGAAATTTTACTACTTTTGTATCTCTTCTTTACTATAACGGTTTGTTGGTGTTTTTTTTTTTTTTTCCTTTTTTTTTCGAAAAGACGGATTAGGGACGGGGTTATCCAAAGTAACTGTCCTATTCATAGGCTGGGAAAAAGACAGTGATTTTACTCTGGCTTGAAATAGCCCATAGCCGGACCCTAAATTGCCCATTGTTTTTAGTCTCAAAAGATATATCTATTAATGGAGACGTCATATATAGAAATAGTGTTGTCGAATGCGCTGCATCTCAAGAAAGCTGAGCAATTTAATATAGAACAAAGAAGGCCAACATTCCGGTGGCATCTGACCAAAAACGACGACTCTTCAAGCAGTATAGGCATTTACAGACACGAAGAGAAAAACTTAAAAGACTTCACGAGTCCCCAAGTCGATTATCGATACCTAAGCAGGGGGATTTCAATTTTTTTATGAAAGTTCAATACGATTACGTATATATAAAACGTTTCATACTGAAAGTTCACCATAATATACAAGATATTTCAGTGAATCAACAAAATTTTAAGAAACTCGATAATGTAAAGTCATGTCTAGATGATGACAATGTTATTTTTTCAGATAAAAGCTATGCCGCTACCCTCCTGAGCGCAGCGAAAAGTTTGTACAGTTTTGCCAAAACTTATCGCGGTACTTACACAAGCTGTGTAAGCCAAGCTGCTTCATTCTACGGGTAAATGATATATTCTCACACGTAAAAAGTATTTCTATATGGACAAAGCGCTATATACACAATGTACTATCTTGGGGTTTAAATGTTGCTATTTGTCGAGCTATTTTACCAAAAGACCAACTATATAAATGTGACCCGTCACGCGAAAAGGGACCATCAGTTTTAAGAATGTTATTACCGTAACCGATCTGTAGGAAATCAACGACTTATACTTTTCTAGCGAAAGTTTCAAAAACAATTACATTTAGTTTCGTTTCGGAAATATTTGAAAATGAAGACAAGAAAAACGAAGGTTTTTTTATACCAGCACAAAACTGGGTCTTCTTTTCCTATCTTTTTTTAACAAATCGACAGGACGAATTTGTTACTCAACGTGTTTTAAAACAAAATTGCAGATCATACCCGAATTAGACGATTTCAGCTAGCTCCAGTCAATTGAAAGTCCATTTAGAACAATAAAATACACGATATTGTATTGCAAAACACAACTTCACACAACTAGAAATTGTATGATTTATAAATATACACGATACAAAAATTCTTTACCATCATATATACCTATATCTGTTAATGTCTGTCTTGTTGCTTTTCGGTTATTGCAAAACTCAACTAGGGTCAACTGCCCTGCGTTCAGGATGACAAAACGGTGCAAACTGTTTGCCAATTGAACCCCGCTTTGTCCGCAAGTGCGCGTACAAAGCGGGGTTTAATTGGCACAAAGTTTCCACCGTCATATGATCCTGAACGCAGGCCTGGTGATAATAATCTATTTTTCTGTCATTTAAGATCAACGAGCGATGCTGATGACCTTGCAGTCGCTGCATCCCTTCTCAACATGGCTACAAACGACAACAAATATATCGATGACGCGATTAACTTCCGTCAAGCAGGTGTTAGATGGGCCCTGTCATGGGATGATACCATGGTCGCAGCAGATGTAAATATCACATGACTTTGATAAATGATCTCTACATCATTACAATTTATCTAATAACTATAGAAATATAAGTGTGATAACATCCCATAATTTTTTTTATGACACCACATGGATATTTTTAGAAACATCGACGAAAACAAGGCAAATAGAGGTTATAAGATAAATATAATACGTTCTTAGTGCATTGTATGAAAAAATATCTAACTCGGTTGTTAGAATTGATAATTGCCTCGGCAGAGCCTCAACAATTATCAATTCTCCCATCTTCGTTAGATTATTTTTCTCATACAGAACACTAGGTACGTATTATATATTTATCTCTTCAATATTTCTAAAAATATTATTAAAAAAATATGTAATATCCGAATCAAAAATATCTACAAATCAAATTTTCATAAAGGTTCGTATCTTTTTGAATGTTAAACAAAGGGGATGTAATTGTGTTAAGAAACAAAAAGAGAACTTAAGGTTGGAGGATGTACAATTGAAATATCTAAGTCTACAATCAAATAAACGACCTCTGTCTGTAGCTATTTAGATATGGAAACTCGTCTGCATTTTAATCCAGTTGATGCTATACGAGCTAACAAGAGACGATCAGTTTAAAAATGACGTCACGGGCTTCGTCAACAGCTACATGCCCGGTGGTAGCGTGTCCCAAACACCGTGTGGTCTGGCCTTCAGAGATCAATGGGGAGCCAACCGTTATGCAGGTATGTACCCCGTGTATTAATTTTACACGAATAGCTTATCTTTTTTAGCGTTTGTGAGCGACTATGCATGTTTTTTTAGATTGCAAATACGATAATTTTGTTTCCCAACCACGATATATATAGGATATTGAATGAATGGACTTGGAATACCAGACTAATAAAACGAGTCATCTATAAATGTTTTAGATGACGAATTAACCTACATTTAAATTTTATAATACATGTATATTTTTTATTTATTGAAAGCGATGTGACTGTTATCAAGAAACGGCAAATTCGCACATTTCCATGACAAACATTTTTGATCATCGCTCGTTGTATTTCAGCCAACGCCGCTTTTATCGCGACAATGGCTGCCGCTGATGGTATAGAGCCTGATAAATACAAAAACTGGGCCATGTCACAGATCAACTATATGTTAGGAGACAATAAATACCATATGAGTTATGAAGTTGGTTTTGGTGGCAAATACCCTGAACACGCCCATCACAGAGGAAGGTTAGTTAAAGTTAAACAACACGAAAGGAGGCAATAAATATCACGTGAGTAATGAAGTAGGTTTTGCGGATTAATATTCCGAGCATCCCATTACAAAGGACGGTTAGTTAAAGTTAAACAAAACGAAGGAGACAATAAATATCACATGAGTTATGAAGTAGGATTGGGAGGTAAATATACTGAAAATGTCTACAAACGTCAGACAGGGGAAGGTATGTAAGAAATAGACCTATGTTACTTGCAAGCAAGCAATACATATCACATACCGACAAGTTATGAAGAAAGTTTTCGTTGGTAAATATCATGAAAAAGATTGTCCTACATGAACTTGCATGTTGATAATATTTCAAATATATACATGCTATATTTTAACCCCATCGCCTCTTCGGACGTCAAAATCGACCATTTATTGGCCAATTTTGAGAAAACTTGAGGCCTCTTATAAACTCACGCCAAATCAATATCATGATATCAACAGAGGGTCAATATAACTTTTCCAGGCCAAATATTAAATTTTGTAATAATTTAATGCATTATCTGATTTAAGATTTTTTTCTTTGGTTTTCTGAGTGTACTGTGCCCTACAATATATAAAAAAAGACATATAAACCTCAGTTTTACCCTATTGTTAATGATATACATTGATGAATAAATTTTAGTTTTGATCTCGACTTAGCAAAGAAAACCCCCTGTATTTGGTCTTTTGGCCTGCTCCGCGTTGGTGTAGTGAACAACATCGTGAAAATGACAAGGTTTTGGAATAGTTTGGAATGAAATTGAATGGGCGTGTGGAGCAAGTTTTGAGTGAATTAAATGGGAGGTAATCCAATATCGCAAGGTTTTGGAATAGTTTGGAATGAAATTGAATGAGCGTGTTGAGCGAGTTTTGAGTGAATTAAATGGGAGGTAATCCAATATCGCAAAGTTTGTTCAGGATGAACAAAATTCGCGATATTAATTACCTCCCTTTAATAAGATATGCATATAAGTTCAATAAATAGATTTATTTTTCTTCAAGAACCTATCAGGCGCTTACAATTTGAATTAAGTCAGTGAAATTGCGATTTTTCTCTTTCAAAATTTATTTAGAATGACGTTGTTGATTCTATATTTTTCCATGGGTTTGATCGTTTTTGAATGATTCGAGTGAGTGTTTGGAATGAGTGAATGGAACGCTTAGTGGGCGATTTAGAATAGTTTTGATTGAGGCGAATGTCAATTTCACGATGTAACTAACTGTATATCTGTATCCTCCAATAAAGCACCGCCCCCTTCTAAAAGAAATGTGACGATTCTAATAAAATCCCGGGTTTGTTTTAGAGCTCTTACGGTACAACATGATTTGGTTTGTAATACTATAAATGTAATGAGCATGTGTCTGACATTTTCAACAAGTTCGTGTAGGGACAACGTTGAGACTTTGACAGCCACAAAATGTAATAAGAAGATTGCCTGACAGTCTAAAGACACTTTTAGGCCTTATCTATCTGTAAAGTGTAAAGCAAAGACACTGGTCAGACTGTGCAGATACACAGACTGGTCCGGATCTTTACTTTGCGAACATTTGAAATTGATGGAAATGTCATGCAAAGGCTCAAATATGAATGTTTATTATTACAAAGTTGGAATAATTTTGCAACGAATTTGGTAGTTGACATAAAGAAACACCAAGATTTATGTTTTTCGCAACGACTTTTAATTGTTTTTTCCCCAGTTCTTGCCGTACGGACTCCAATTCTTGCAGTATTGGTGACGCAGGACCGAATCCCAACCTCTTGAAGGGAGCTCTGGTCGGAGGTCCGGACAATGGGGATAATTATGACGATAGACGAGATGATTACGTCAAAAATGAGGTTGCTTGTGATTACAACGCTGGGTTCCAGGGCGCCCTTGCAGGTATACAGTTAAGAACATCATGAAATTGACAAGCTGAAAGATTTTGTAATCATTTTGGATTCAGATTGAATGAGTGTTTAGAACGAGTTTTGAGTGAAATTCATGGGAGTTAATCCAATATCGCTTATTTTGTTCAAGATGAACAAAATTAGCGATATCCATTACCTCCGTTTAATAAAATATTCGTACTTTTCTGTCTGTGCGTCTTCGTGGACTTTAAAATCCACACCAGTCAATAAAATCGTAGAATAATTTGATCGATTTGAACAAAATGTTTTCGAAATGCTTTCTAATGATTTTGGACTTTTTTTCTCGATTTAATTGGGTGTTTGGAGAGAATGAATGTAGCGCTGAGTATCCGATTAAGAATGATTTTGATCGGAATGATTGTCATTTCTCGATGTTCTTAACTGTAAAATCTACCGCTAATCTTTAATCAACGAGAGTTTTATTTTCGCTTATTTCGCGACCGAATAAAAGCTTTTGAAAAAACAATATCGCTGATTTTTTTGTAAGATAGAGGTGTTAAGAACGAAGCGATCACAAGTAAATGTACCTTACTAGTAGTGCAAGAGACCTTCACTCGCAAAAAAGATTTTCATGTAACCCAATCGAAATTCATTTGGTAGCTTTATCATACAGTTTGTCTCTCACCAATGGGTAGATAAATCATAGACCTATGTGGGATAGCAGCTTGAGGCTGGCAAGGAAAGGATGTAATGGTAGTTCTGGTGTGAGAAATACCAAGAATCCATTGTAAGTTGCTCAAGCCGCCGCAATATAGCTGAAAGTATGTTGAAAATTGGCGTAAAACCACATTCAAACAACAATTTTATCATACAGAAAACAAAAGCGAATTTGAAAAGTATTTCGTAATTTATTTTACGTTAATTTTTTGATAATTTACAACTCTACAGAAAATACCCATCTATCTATCATTTATTTTCTAGGTCTTCTACATTTCGCGGAGAACAACGAACTTCCACAGGCTCCCCCAGCCAAATGTTGATACTTATACTTTGATAAGAAATTGTTTCTCGTTTGAATAAAATCTTTGTTTTGATATTTCTGTGTGCTTTTTTGTTTATATTTCCCGATACGGGTTTTAGCGAACACTTGTTAGTGTTTTATTGTTTGTAGTTTACATGTAATGGTCTCCACAATTCGTATGAAAATAGCTCTTGTTGAGACCTGAAAATGTGCACGACTGACACTTGTATAAATTTCAGACCCTTTCCATTTACAAGATCTTTGCTAAATGTGACCATATCTATCAAACATTTTAACAAAGAACATCACAAAATTAAGACGCAGCAACACCTAGAATGCTATATACCCTCTAAAGGAAATAAAGAGGACGTTTTGGTAATGCTGGATAGCGAAGATTTGCATAACAGGTCTCTTTCGTAATAACCCCCATTCAAAGGCTCAAAATTGTTGAAAACAAGAAAAAAAAAGATGTGGGGACGTCAAGGTCTTCCAATACATGAATTAGTTTTTAAGTTGGAATGCGGAGCAATTCCAACTTAGATTTAACAAAACCGCAAAATGAACACAAGATAATTTCATTTCGGGTTTTTTGAGAACACATATCACGTGAACAGGATGTGAATACACTTTGACCTATTTTGTATATCTCAACTTGACAAAGCCATACAGTTTATTTCATCAAAAAGTAATAATGCTGTACAATTACGCAACTATCACTTCATGTATATCATTAACACGCCCATTTATGTTTTAAACAATATTTATTGAAAGTTGCGTACGAATATAATAGTATCACATGTTTGCATTACTATTTTTGGAAATCATGTGATAAGTCAAGTCCAAGGTCAGCTATTGACACTAGACTGGTTAACCTGTCCCAATCTACGCTACCCTCCGATACGATCAATATCGACAGATTGAGACAGGCTCGCCAGTCAACTATTGACACTAGCACTGGCCAATCACGTGATCTGCTTATTTGGTAATGCCGCGATCTGTTTTCTCAGTATCGTGGCAATAGCACAGGCCAAACACGTGATCTGCTTATTTGGTAATGTCGCGACCTGTTTTCGTAGAATTATGCTATAGCTTCATTTAAAGGTATAGTTTCTATTTCTAAACGACCTTATTACACATTTAACTTTTGACAAGGTGATATATTGTAAATTTCTGTCTAAGCTACGAAATAAAAATCTTTTCTTAAAGTGATGATACACTGTTAAAGTTAATAAATATTTTTGCAACATATTGTCGTTTGTTTTTCGTCATATTGCAGTTATCTACATGAATGTTTCATTGTAAAAACCCAATACTCATCCAAAAAAACCCTTGTCACCTCATCTTCAATTGAATTATGAATATTTTTGCCCAATTGCATTCCATCACCAAGACAATTTGTCAATTGAAACAAACCAACTAGTTCAACTCGTTTTCTTCACATTTTTACACATCAATTCTTTTAAGAGCACCATCATACAGTTAGTTACATCGTGAAGTGGACATTCATCTAAAAAAACACTCTTTATCGCTCACACAGCGCTCCATTCATTAACTCCAAACACTCACACAAACCATTCAAAAACTCTCAAAGTTATTAAAGAAAAATAAGATCAACATGTACATTCACGGTCATCAGTAAATATTAACAGTTAACAGTTTCAACTCTAACTGAACAACCTATTGACCAAACCAAAACTTGACACAAATGTTGTAAATGACCCGAGAAAGTGCCCAATTTTGGAGTCACAATTGTCGAAATCACAATTGAACTTCGTCCAAAATCACAAATGAGATTCCAACTCATGAAGTAAAAGACTTCCATGTGAAAATAGCTTTTCATCGTGGACAAATCACTTGTTGAGGTCCACTTTGCGACACTTCTAATTAAAAATTTAATAATTACTAAAATGGAGCAGAAGTCATTTGAAAAATGATATAAAAACTAATTTGAGTGTATAAGTGTTCGCCTGTGCGTTCATTAGTCGACTGTATGGTCCGTATTACTTTCTACAACGTGCTCAAGGGGAGCTTTTAGGATCTCCGTCATCCGTCGTGCGTGGTTAACTTTCTTAAAACTTCATCTTCTCCTAAACCGCTGGCCCAATTTCAATGAATTTTTTCCAGAATGTTCCCTGTGTGACCCTCTTCAAAATTCTAATTGGCTAATAGATATGGGTATGGCAGGGCGGTGCTTATTTTGAGCCCAAAATCTTTGAACGACATCTCCGCCTTAACCACTGGGCAGATTTCAATGCAACTTTACAAGAATGTTCCTTTAATGACCCTCTTTAGATATTTTTAGCAAATTTTCATTAGCCCATAAATATGAGCGTGGCAGGGTAGGGCTAATTTTGAGTCTCCTCTGTAATGAATGGGTTGGCAAGGTCTATTGTGACTGCTTATAATTCGAATAATGCCTGCTCCTCAACAATAAGGCAAATTTGAATGAATCTTTGCCTGAAAGTTTCTTGGGAAAGATCCAATGGACCAATCGAATTCAGGTAAGCGATTTAGGGCCATTCTGGCCCTCTTGTTATCATTTTTTTCATCAGATTCGGACCTGTATAGCGATTCAGGGGTTTAAGCGTCTCTCGTTATTGAAATACACTGATTTATATGCGCCCGTCAAAAGACGAGACGTAATATGTGATCACCTGTGGTGTGCGGGAGGCGTCAGCTTCGTTAGTAGCTTGAGGTCACCGTCTCTCCAACGCATTCCAACTTATCAGCACTTTCAGTACTTTGATTTCACTGAGGGCTCGAGTCGAATTCAGCGACTTTATCTTTATTCCAACTCGATACCGAATATAATTTGAACAATTTGAACAATGTGAAAACGGTAGAATCATAGAAAATAGCAAAGGTATCTTTTTTTTGAAAAGTCTTTCATTTAAATGCACTATGACCGAAATATATCATAACTGGTAAGAAAAAAATAACAATAGAATGTTGTCCCGGCATTAATGCTGTCCAATCTGCAAAATTTTGATTAGCACTTTGAACTTTAACCAGTCATAATGGAAAACAAAGTGGAAAACAAATTGAAATCCATTCCCTACATTTTGGCGAAGATCTTAGGATAGGCTAAATTTCAACTTTGACCTTACTTTTGAAGAGTATGAAAACTTATTTTAGGTAGAAAATTAACTGATTAAAGAGGTTGCGACCGCCAAATTATTTTAAATCAGTCCTTATATGTAGTGCCTTTGCTCCAGTTAGCCCATTTTAGCTCACCTGAGCACAGCGTGCTCAAGGGGAGCTAAAAGGATCATTCTTAGTCCGTCGTGCGTCGTCAACAATCTTAAAAACTTATTCTTCTCTTGAACCACCGGACCTATTTAAAAGAAACTTTGCGAGAATGTTCCTTTGGTAACCGTCTTTAAAAATTGTTTGCTAAATTTTGATTGGCCCATGAATATGGGCGTGGCAAGGCGTGGCATTTTTAAACTTTGAAATCTTTGAACGACATTTCCTCCTGAACCACTGGGCTGATTTCAATGAAACTTTTACCAGAATGTTCCTTGGGTGACCCTCGTCAAAAGTTGTTCGCGTAATTTGATTAGCCAATAAATATGGGCGTGGCAGGGCGGGGCTTATGTTAAGCCCGAAATCTTTGAAAGACATTTCTCCTGAATCACTAAGCCGATTTCAATGATCTTTACCTGAATGTTCCTTGGGTGACCCTTTTCAAAAATAGTTCGCGCCTATTTTGAGCCCGAAAACTTTGAACGACATCGCTTTAACCGATGGGTCGATTTAAATGAAACTTTTCTAGGATGATCATTAGGTGACCCTTTTTTTAAAAAAAAAATTTGGCCAAAATTTGATTCGCCTGTGAATATGGGCGTGGCAGGGCGGGGCTTATCATGAGCCCGGACTCTTTGAACGACATCTCCTTCTGAACCACTGGGCCGATTTCATCGAAACTTTACCAGAGTGTTCCTTGGGTGACCCTGTTCAAAATTTGTTTGCAAAATTTTGATTGTCCCATAAATATGGGCGTTGCAGGGCGGGGTTTTACTTGAACCTGAAATCTTTGAACGACATCTCCTCCTGAACCATTGGTCCGATTTCAATGAATTTTTACCAGAATGTTCCTTGGTTGACCCTTTTAAAAATGTTTGCGGCTTTTGATTGGTCCATTAATATGGGCGTGGCAGGGCGTGGCTTATTTTGAGCCCGAAATCTTTGAACGACAACTCCTCCTGAATCAATAGGCTGAATGTGGGTTGGCAGGGGGAGGCACATTATGAGTCTCTTCAGATATGAATGGTTGGGCAGCGTTCATTCTCATTTTAAAATCTTTGAATTAAATCTCCTCTTCAGCAATTAGGCAAATGTGAAAGAAACTTTGCCATAAAATCACTTCCCATGGACCAATTAATTTCAGGTGAGCGATTTATGGCCATTCTGGTCCTCACGTTTGGCATTGAGATGTGACATTTAAGCCACTTAAAGAGCAATTTTAAATTGGCTTATCCACTCGTGAAGGCGAAAATTTGTATAAATTAAAATGAAATAGAACCATAAGTATTGGAGATTAGCTCTGTTTTGGCATTTAACCTTGAATTGTAACCTTGATCGTAGAGATATTAGAAAATTTAACGGTGAACAAGGCTTTACAAGGATGTAGTTGCATTGGACGAGCTCAACGTTTGACCTTGTACTGTGACATTGGAGATAAATATTGGTTTGAAATAGAAAATGTTCTTATGAATAAGAATAATCGTTCAAATAATTTGAAATCAACGATAAAATGTAGGACAAATCGTCCCCAAAAAAGGAAGGACTGACGGAAGAATGGATAGACGCACTAACTGACACGATGACTTGCAAATTCCCTCCAAATAAAGGATTACACCAGAGCCATATAAGGGTAAATATGGAACAATCTGTATATTTTATAGTTCGACTAGGTAGCAATTACATGTGGTTATAACAAGTTTATGTGTCTGATGACTGCATTATCAAGCTTAGAGTACACATTACCGGTAGTTGGATTATGTTGAAATGATTTAAAAATAATGCTTAAGGTTCATGTAAAGTGTTTGAGACCAAATTTTATGGGCACTTCATTTACAAAGAAAAGGCGGTATTTCCAGGTATATTATATACAAAAATAAAGCTATTTTTGAGCACAAGCATTTGAGCACCATAAGACTGTCATAGCTAAAGCGGTACAGCCTAAATATTGTGGAAATGGGTCATTTTGTAGAGAACAAGCAACTGCATGACTGTTGCAAAAAAATGGCTCATATTTTAACAAAGTACAGTCTAAAGTACTATCTAGGTAGTACTACAACCGTTGGTATGAAATTCGGGCCCAAAACGTAGTTATGCAAGCAATCAATTTTGACTTATTTTATAAACACATATGTCATATATGTCATTCTAATTTTGTAAACGTGTAGTTCTGTGTAGGGTATGGTGTGTTATTACAACATAGATGGACATAAATAGTTTATTTACCTGTAAGGTTGTTTAGCAATATATCATTTTCTATTTCACAGATTGATGAATTTATAGTAATTTATTACAGATCATTGAATTAAAAAACTATAATTTGAAATAAATCTCAGAAAATAATTCACAATATCATGGTACAATGTTGCACCATACCTGACATCTATTTTGAAAACAGACCAAACCGGTTTGACAAGTATGTTGACAAAATAAATGGAAATTAATTGTCTCAAAGGAGCCTTTTGAGACTGAGTTTTATATCAACGTTTGAAGTACTACCTGGATAGTACTTTAGACTGTACTTTGTTAAAATATGGGGCAGTTTTATCCGACCGTCGCGCAGTTGCTTGTTCTGAACAAAATGACCCTTTTCCACAATGTTTTGGCTATACCGCTATAGCTATGGTGGTCTTATGTTGCTTAACTGCTTGTGCTCATGAATACCTTCATTTGATATATAATATACCTTGACATACTGTTTTTCTCGGCTAACGAATTGCCCTTAAAATTGGGCTTCAAACACTTTACATGAACCTCAACGTGATATCACTATAATATTCAACGAATTTTAATTCATAACTAATTCTTCTTTAATTTTCAACGTTTGGTTTTTCATAAGAAAGGTATATTAAATAATGATAATAAATACAAATGTTGTGTTGTCTATGTGAACTTGTATACTTCTTTATGTATGTTGTACGGAAAAGGTCAGTCTTTAAATACCATTTGTTGTTATCATTTTTATCCAGCTGGCTTTTAATTCTGTTTCGAATGGATTTGAAGTCTTTTGGAACCGATCACGTTTTTTTATAGCCTAATTGGGTTGAAATCAGTGTAGGTGAAGATATGGGGAAACTGATCTAAGTCTACAATGTATATCAAAGTTTTGTGTACACAGCATGAGAAAGTTTAATTTAATTTTACCACCTTAAAGCCTGAGTCTGCGTTAAGAGAGAGAACAAAAAAAACCCTCTTTCTTGAATATTGTTTGAATATTTTTTCCTCATCTAGTATAATGAAAAATGAGTAACATGAAAATACAAATCAATCAATTAACGGCGGCTTTTTCTAGAAACGCATAATCTGTCATATATAGTAAATTTGTAAATAAGATTTTGGTCACGTGGAATACGCCCACGTGTAAGAGCGGTAAAGGAGCGGTATCCAAATTCTAGTCCGAAATATTGCGGGTCATAAATATTCGCCAAGTTTGGCCTATATTTAGATCATCACGTCATAATCATTTGCATTAACGAATATTTGAATGACAATTTCAAGCTTATCTTTGAGAGTAAAAGTCTATGTGTACATAGTCGTCTATGAGCATTGTCTTCTGTTTCGGAAAAGTTCACGAACACAAACTGGGGCTTTAAACAAGGTTTCAAAGTTCAAATGAAATTCAATGTCAGATGTATTACCCAATTCTAAATAATATAATACAATTGTCCTAGGTAACGTTTTCTTTAAAGTAAACTTCTGCCTTTCCTGAGCGACTAAAATTTTATAGAGCTAAAACAAAAACCAGATACACAGCCATACTTCACAGGCCATGGATTTTTTTTAACATTTCAAAAAACAGAACACCCTTTATGTATTAAAACATTCTCTTATCCTCCATTTTCGATTCAATGAACAGTTTTCTATAATACACGAGACCAAAGGGTTAATATACATTTACCATCATCGTAAAATTGACAAGTTGAATGATTTCGAACGAATTCGGAATGATATTGAATGAGTATATGGAACGAATTTTGAATAAGGATTGAGGTAGATAATTCAATATCACCAATTTCTCCCAAGCGGGGCGAAATTAACGATATGTATTAACTCCCTTAAGAAAATCTACGTACTTACTTACATTTGGATCACGTACATGTACCATTCAGACGCTTTTAAATCCACACTAGCCAAAAATGTCTAGGAATTATGTGCCAAATTTGAATGAATCGTTGATCGTTTTGAACGCTCTTGAATTGTTTTTAACGATTTTCGGAGCGTTTTTGAGTGATCTAAGTGGGTCGCTTTAAAAGAATGGATGGAGAGCTGATTTATAAGGTTTAGAACGTTTTTGATCAGGGTGAACTGCAATTGCAAAATGTAAGAATATCAACATACCTTTAAAATACAACGTTTTGGCTGTAGACCTGTTAAAAGCCAATGGAAATTCAAACGGGTAGATATTAATAACTAGAAAAACACTCTTACTATGTTCCGTGAAGATTAGACCAAAACTATCGGAAAGAGAGAGAAAATAGAGGTATGTCATGCACACCTCTTCTCTTATGTTTTTTCAGTGTTTTGCCAAATATGGACAAAATTAGCGATATTGTACTACTTTCCTAAAATTTCATTCAAAAATCACGCTACTCACTCATTCAATATCATTCGAAAATCATTCAATTTGTCAATTCACGATGTTGTTAAATGTAGCTGTTCACAAACGTTATTAAACAGAGTCTACCTCCCCTAAGGGCTGTCGATATCCCTTCAAAGTTCATTTACCTGTCCTCTAGTAAAGGTCATACAGTTAGTTACATCGTGAAATTGACATTCACTTGTATCAAAACTATTCTAAATGGCTCACGCAGCGCTCCATTCATTCATTCCAAACACTCATTCAAACCATTCAAAAACGCTCAAACCCAATGTGAAATTTAGAAAAAACATCATGATTCAAAATAGATTTTGGTAGAGAAAAATCGCGATTTCACTGACATAATTCAAATTGTTAGCATCTCATAGGTTCTTGAAGAAATTGGAAACTATGTTTAGAACGTTTGTGAATTTTTTATTAAAGGGAGGTAATCAACATCGCTAATTTACTCATCATTTACAAAAAATAATGCGATATAGGATTACCTCCCATTAAATTCACTCAAAACTTGCTCCACGCACCCATTCAATTTCATTTCAAAATTATTCCAAAATCATTCGCCTTGTCAATTTCACGATGTTCTTAACTGTTAAAAGCTACATTCAAAGTAAATAGAAATAGGAAAAACTCATCCTAATTTCACTGACATAATTGAAATTCCAAGCGTCTGAATGTTCTATAAGAAATATGAAGCTATTTTTAGTACTTGTATGCATATTTTATTAAAGGGGTGTAATAAATATCGCTTATATTGTTCATCCTGAAGAAAATTAGCAATGTTAGATTATCTGCCTTAATTTCACATTTTACGATGTTGAGCTCGCATCCCCTTTTTGCATTATCCTATCACAAAAAAATCATAAAAACGTCTGTGATTTCACGGCAATCATAAAGTAATTGCGCAGTCCACCCCCGACCCCCACACCATAATACCCTAAGATTTGTTAATATTATCTGATGTACAGCTGTTTCATGTGAAACATCCCACGATGATCGTGCGATGTTCTTGTTAAGATGCCTTTACTGCATGTCTACGGTCTATGCCCCCGTATGGTCCTGCATATTTGAAAAATGCTAACTTTTGATTAAGGATTCGTATAGTCTTTTGCACACCAAAGACGGTTGCTCAGGCATCGCACGATTTTGGAGGAACGAAAAATTTGTTTAAGCCATACGAGCTCCGTAAGCCTAATGTATACTACGCTCGAACGAGCGATAGACGATGCTTTGATGTGGCATCAACGTCAATTTCACAATGTCATTAGCTGTATATGTATATGTCAAAGACAGTGAGAAAACAGACACGTTTAAAGGATCCACGTGTTAAAGAGTCAAAAGTTCAGCTCTAATGTAACAAAGTTGATAGCCATTAAACACTTACATTAAGATGGTTGGGTAAGTATTTTATAGTAAAAAGACGAACCTATTGTTAATTGCCGCTTTAAGAGTTATTTTTATGACACCTTGTGTCTTAATATAATTTGAGCCAGTGCATGGCATTTCCAAAAAAAAATTCATAAATGCGCCAAGAAAAGACTCTTGCCAGCCTGTGCAGATGCACAGGCTGTCCAGAGTCTTCACTTTGCGTTTGGTAGAGAGGTAAGGTCTTGAAGTGTCTTTAAATAGACGCTGTGTTACTGATTAAGCTGTTTGTCGTTTTCCACTTAATGCATGTTTCAAAATGATGGAAATGGCATGCACCGAAATTCGAAATTCATACAATCTCATCTGCTATTATATTTTTCAAACCAATTTTCAGTTCGCAGTTTTTTATCAGCTTCCGCATAGAATACTTTAATCAAAACCTTTGAATTTGGACAGGTCTAAAATTTTGTAAGACAGGAAAGGGTAAAGGAAATCTCGATCAAGGGCCGAAGATCACTTTCACTTAATTAGGCTGAATTCTTTTATTTTCCTTTGAAATATCAGAATCATTAACAAACAGATTAAGTCATGACCTCCCTTTACATTTTAAATGGTTCGTTAAACCGAACTTGTGAATATCTAATGAGTTTTCTCGCCCAAAAATATACTGATCAAAACAAGAAACTTAACATGAATTATTAGGAGCTCTAGTGTCACATTGAAGCAATACATAATACGCATGTAGGTACCGACGTTTGTCTCTCACCAATGGGTAGATAATCGTAAACCTATGTGAGAGCAGTCGGAGGCTAGGAAAGGGTGTAATGGTAGTACAGGTGAAAGAAATACCAGGAATACATTGTTAGGTGCTCCGGTCGCCGCGATATGACTGCGAGATTGTTGAAAGCGGCGTTAAACCCATTCAAACAAACAAGCAAACAAATAAATGAAATTTTAAAGCAATCGTCGATATGTGGAAGTCAGCACCTGTAAAACGTAGGTTTAATTGATTCGCAAACGAAATAGGGGTCGATTTCAAAAATCTCAAAAATGAGCGAAATCGTTTTGGTGATGTTTTGAGTGTCAGTTTTGAAAGTTTTACGTGCATATTAATTTTTTTCAATATCGTGTATGTCCGAAGTCTAAGCCGAAGTCCCCCAGTTTTTTTGCAGTTACAGTTTCTTGGATAAAGCGATGTATGGCTATAAAAACTTTTATCATGCATCGAAGCCTGTATTGACCTGATATCGCCTATCTGATATCAGGCAGTCTATTTTTAGAAACGATTTGCAATAACTTTCACACGAATTTCTTTGATTTTTAAGGGTTTACTATGATTAGGTTGTGAAAAATGATTGTGAAAAATGATTGCATGATAAATAGAATAACATGTAAGTGTCTTAAAATATCAATGTTATCAGGTCTCGGCTGTGAGAAATTATCATGACTCGGCAAAGCCTCGTCATGATAAATTCTCCCAATCTCGACCAGATAAGATTGTTATTTTTAGACACTAATTTGTTATTCTCTATTTCATGGCAGCATTTGAGGACTACCTCTTCTCGATCCACTTCTTTCTTTTATTTGTTTAAACGTCCCTTTCAACAAGTTTACAGTCGGCGGCTGCTGCACCTCTTCATGGTAGTCTGTTATTTCTCACAGGACAACAAGAACGTTTCATCATACGCGTGCTTAAGTAATATAAAGCAGGTTAATTGAGCCTCGGATAGCTCAACCCGAGTATGTGACAAAAACCGGAAGTGACATCCTCACTAGCCCGGGTTGGGTGCATCCGCGCCGAATTTTGCGTCTGTGTAGTGTCCATAGTTAGTCCAACAGGTTCACGTAAGTAAAGTTGGCATGCAGTCACAACAAGCCGTCGTAACCAGACCAAGAAATGAGTGAAGTTTCTCTTCTTTTGCTTTTTTTGAAATAAACATAGATAAGTGCATATACAGTAAAACTTGTGTTAAGCGACCACTAAGGGGACCACCAAAAAGCGGTCGTTTATGGAAATTGTCGCTTAATACAAAGTATCATGATAAGTGTGAGTATTCATTTTGATCGCATTCATAGATTGTCGGTCAAGTAATACTGAATCCTATGATGTTCGAACCCATTAGAATCGTCTTATTAAGACGATTCTTAATAGGCTCGAACATCATATGATTCAGTTATAACAAATTTTTCGTTACTTAAGAATGTCCTCTTTTTCAGAGATTTTGCTTATAGTGAAGGGACTTTTAACGGTGGTCGCTTAATAGAATTGGTCGCTTAATACAAATGGTCGCTCGAGCAATATCGACTGTATCTTCATTTTAGGTGGCTCGTTACAACGATTCTATTCGTACAACTCTCGGGTTGCCTAGCCCAACATCCCTACTTTAATTACTGGAAGGGAGGTTTTCAAGGAACATTTGATGTCGCACCGACCAATGATATAGATGGCTGGACGGCCACATTGACGTTTACAGGGGCGCTGACGAATCTGCAGGTTGGTCTTTTAGGCTGTTATTGACGCTTTGAATTACTTAAGTAGTGATTTTACCACAAAATGCACCACCATTTTTGTTTCATTTTTTTTTTTTTTGGTTCTTTAATCACATTTTGCTTTTTATGAAAACATACTCATACTCAGGACCGAATGTACGAAATGTATTATTCATACCATCTCGTTCATACATATATAGTACAACTATTCTCAGAAATATATGGCGCGGTCTTATTGACCAGAATCTGACCCCTGCTATTTGATGAATAAAAATCTTAATATTTCTACTCATCTTTGCACGTGCTTAATAGGAGTGCAACAAACGGTATTAAATGTAATATATATTTTGATAATTGATAAAATATGTCGTTAATTGTATTTTCAGCATTTTTTCCACAGAGTTCAAATTCGGGTCAAATAAACCAAGGTATAACATACATTTATGTATTTAAAAACAAAAGAATAGTAGAAATACGTCATTTAAAATGGAAAAGTTCGAACAATTACGACCTTACCAATTTTAGATGCTTTATTTACGAACACTTAATAATGGTCCAGTTGAAGTGTATGTTTTTCTTACAGCAAAATGCGAGAAACGAGCCCACAAATGTGAGACAAAAGAAGCGCATTCAATGGTGAAATTATTTCTTAAAAAATAACGCGTTTATGTGTGACAGTTGGCTTGCTTTAGGGTAGTGGACCCGTAATAGTTACGCAACGTTTCGGAAGTAATAAACTTTAACAGCGTTAACCAAGGTTTCCTGATGATTTTCATAAGAAAACCTCGGTCAACATTGTGAAAGATTATATGTTACGAAAAGTTGAGAAACTATTACGGGTAACGGTAAAAAAGGCTGACAAAACATACACCGTGTCAAACCGGGTCTGTTATATATTTTATATCTGTCTGATTCAGATGTTTACAAAAATTATAAAAAAATAAGGACGACAGAACTTACACCTAGACGAACCGGGTCTGCTTCAGCATGTTTACAGGAATTATTTCAAATATTCAGGCGACACTACTTCACCGTGACGAACCAGGTCCGTAATGTCTCTATATCTGTTACAGGTACAGACGACACTGTATACACCGTGACGAACCAGGTCCGTAATCTATCCAATATCTGTTACAGGTGTTTACAGGAATAATCACCGACAATACGGACGACACAGTATACAGCGTGACGAACCAGTTCCGTAATGTATCCAATATCTTTTACAGGTCTTTACAGGAATTATTACAGACAATACGGACGACACAGTATACACCGTGACGAACCAGGTCCGTAATCTATCCAATATCTTTTACAGGTGTTTACAGAAATAATCACCGACAATACGGACGACACAGTATACACCGTGACGAACCAGTTCCGTTATGTATCCAATATCTTTTACAGGTTTTTACGGGAATTATCACCGACAATACGGACGACACAGTATACACCGTGACGAACCAGGTCTACAATGGTGACATTTCATCTGGTAACAGCATCACTGTTCACTTTCTTGGAGAATTTGATCTAGATCTCCCTCCAGATGTGACCATCACTGTTGCTTGTAAGTATCCTTGACCCATAAAGCACGCTAAATCACAATCTGAAATTAAAGCTCATAGTACTCAAAATCACTCAAGCATTCTTTTAAAAAATATCCCACAAAAAGGTTCCAGGTTTGATCCCCGACGACGACACTCATCCTTTCAAACTATTTGTCTCTCACCATTTCATTGATAATCGTAGACCTATGTGGGATAGCAGCTGCATGCTAGGTAAAGATGTTATTGTAGTACTGGTGTGAGAAATACATGGAATACATTGTTAAACGCTCCAGCTACCGAGACATGACTGCAAGATTGTTAAAAAAGCGACCTTAGAGCCCATACAAACAAAATCAATTTCATTCAAATCGCCCTAACATTCTTTTGTGTTGAACGAATTATTCAATATTATATTACTTGCCTTTCATGCCATTTAAAACTCGCTCATTTTGGCAATTTTAATTCATCCTGAAATCATTTCAAAATTATTCACATTGTCCATTTCATGTTTTTCTCGTTTGTACATGATTTAATGGTCTAATTTTAGTTAATTTTTGTTCGGTTCAATTTTTGTGCATAGCTTCAGTATGCTCGCTCTTTTAAGACAAACAGTAGTGAATGTCAAGTTTCAGAAAAGAAATAAGAACATCGTAAAATTCACAAAATTAGGCTCACCTTATTCCCTAGAAGATTTGGAATTATGTTGATTAAGTTTGAAGACCAACAGCTAGTTACATCGTAAAATTGACACTCATTCCGATCGAAATCATTTTAAATTATGCACTCCGCGGTCCATTCACTCAAATTGCTAAAAATAAATAATCTCAGAAATCATTAGAAAACATTTCGGAATATTCGAGACGATTAACATTTTATTCAAATCGATCAAATTCTGCTACGATTTTATTGGCTGGTGTGGATGTTAAAGTGTCTAAAAGGCTAAGAAGACAAATAAACAGGAAAGTAGGTATATTTTATTAAAAGGGTGTTATGAAAATAGCTATTTTGTTCATCTTGAACAAAATTTTTAACATTAGATTACCTTTCTAAATTCGCTCCATATACGCATTAAATTTCATTCTAAAATCGTTCCACAATCATCATCGTATCAATTTCACTATGTTGTTAACTGTAGTTTTGAATTATATGAAAGGGAGGTAAAAACATTACCCGTTTGTTCTTTTTGAATATGCTGAATGTTTATTGTACGGCTTACTTCTGGTGTCGGACAAATTGATTTTCCTTATGAACTTTTCCTGAGGAAAAGGAAATTTGGAGAAAATAAAGGAATGTAGTAGATATTGTTTCAACTAACAAAATGATAAATATCAGTATAATCTCATTGATTTAAACCAAAAACAACAACAATAACAACAACAAAAACAACGACAACAATAGCAAGAAACGAGCTCCAAATAAAAAAAAGTATAAAAAAAAGTTCTATAAGGTTAGGGCTCAATAAGATGATTGCGATCAAATAATTAAAGGATTATATTGCTATTATATTGGTTTTTATTGAATTTTAAGCGTCTGGGTTTTTTTCCCGAGAAGTAATAAAAATAGAAAAGCATTAAGATTCTATTAAAGCGAGGAAAATCATTATCGTTAATTTCGTCTAATTGGACGAAATTATCGGTTATGTTTTGACCTCACTTGAAAATCTTTCTAAACGTGCTCCTCCCACTCAAATTCATTCCGCAACCAATCCAAAATCATGTCAATTTCACGATGTTTGTTTCAACAACGTATGTATTTTAGTTAGTGAAGTGCCGTCAGTGGGACTCGTTGATCCAGGAGCCGGTATGGACGTGATACTCCCAAACCCGCCTGTAGCTGCAGCTGGCCCTGCTTTACCCGACCAGTCCGACAGTAGGTATCTTTTAAATTATGATTAAATGGATACATTTGGTACGTTAGGCGAGAAAGTGACTATATTGGAAGTGCGTGAAGTATCGACCCTAGTCAGACTGCGTGGATTGCTCAAGCGTAAGAGGGTCGAGGTCTTTCTTACCTGATTTGTTTTCTGGATAAATACTGTCTATTTTAAGTCTTTCGGGGAAAAAAGAGATGAAGTGAGGCTTCGCACACTCTTATTTTGTAATGCATTTTTAGGCTCAAATCTCAAGGAAACAAAAGATAATTTCTTAAATCAAACAATTTCAGCACGAGTCAAGCGGACACATAATACAAAATTGTTCTGATGTTGGAGATGCACATCTTACTTTCATTTGGGAAAAGCATAAATGGACGTGTATTTGGCATATCTTGTAATATAGGATTAAAACAAGAATAAAGCAATAAAAGTTTTGCTTTTCTGTGTTTAAACAACTAGAAAGGGAACAAACATCGATTCAATTGGCTTTCCGATTAATTATTAAGCATTTTATATTAACATATAACATATTGGCGAAAATTTGAAATTTTTAAACCGGAACAGCTCAATTGAATCGATATTTGTTCCCTTTCTAGTCGCCGGCACTCACTCTTTCCGACTATTGTCTCCAACCAATGGGTGCTCCAGCCGCCGCGATAACTGAAATATTGTTAAAATCGGCGTAGAACCCAACTGAAACAAATAAAATCTAATGCAGACCGAGCTGATCGAACTTTTGCCAATTTCTTACATGAAATTGTTGGAGATGTCAGGCACATGCTAAATAAAAGTCGATCCAGCGACAACGTTTATGGAGAGACTACATTGATACGGCGACAAGTATCATTTTTCCATTATCAGACAAAGAGTCCCTTGAAAACGGACACAATTGCAGCAGAAATTGTCGTAACTTGCGCGAAAGCTGATTGGGCGCATTAACTTCCCCAAAAGATATTTACGAGTTCTACCATTACAAGAATCGGAGAATGGCAGAATTTATGTGTTACCCGTCAAGTCAATCGGACATAAAGTGGCGGAGTAGTGCTCCGGACAAAGCTGTTACGCCGCCTGGACGCCTGCGTGATCAAATGATACATTTTGTCTTTCTACAGGCGAAATAAAAAAAACGATCCAGCAGGCCTAAGCCAGAGGTTTCATTTTAGAAGTGATTATGAAGAAGGACGTGGTGATCAATCTAGAGATACAGAAGAAATGCTGAAACCGAAGAGTGAGCGTAAGCAATAGTCAATGCGTGTGGCCAGCGCAGTCTATTAAAGGTCGACACTTTTTGCACTTCCAAGCGCGTTACTCCCATTTCGCAATTTACGCAAATGCGTTATAGAAATAAACCCCCTTTCGAAGAGAATAACTCCCATTACGCTATCTACGCAAATGCGTGAAAGAATTAAACTCTTTTTCGAAAAATGTCGTTGATGAGTGATCATTACATCGAAACTTCAGCTTAATCAAGCTAAGCTAGCCGGACTCATCTCAGATTTTTTGGAAAATATGGACATAGCCCTTTATAACTTCTCACTTTTTCAGCTATTCTTCTCATATTTTATCCAATATATTTCAATCGATGCCGACTAATTGGCTTGAATGCATAGGCTGGTGCGGAATTAAAGCGCCTGGCTTGTCCCTGAACATATATACCCATATTTACAGGCCATAGTGTAGATATTTTGGGATATTAACTATTGCATTATAGTCTTGAAATGTTGGAGCATTTGTTTCGCTTTTTGCATTAATAGAAGAACCAACAATGCTAGTGCCGACACTTAAAACACCTCAGCGCCACCGTAGCGGCGCGTCAGACTGTTTATCTAGAGGTCCCGGGTTCGATCCCCGACGGTGGCACTCATTCTTTCCGACTATTTGTCTCTCTCCAATGGGTTGATAATCGTAGACCTATGCGAGATAGCAGCCGGAGGCTAGGAAAGGATGTGGTGGTTGTACTGGTGAGAGAAATACCAGGAACCCACTGTTTAGTGCTCCAGCCGCCGCGATATAACTGAAAAAAATGTTGAAAGCGGCGTTAAACTCCATACAATCAATAAAAACCCATATTACAGGCGAAAATGTAGAATTTTTGGATATTCACTATTGTGATAAAGTCTTGAAGTGTTGAAGCATGTTTTTCGCTTTTTACCATAATAGAAGAACCACCAATGGTAGTCCCTACACTCGGAACGCCTCAGCCAACAGCCCCAGCATCCGGATCTACAATGAAATACGACTACGGAAGCGCTCTGAGCCTCTCTATCCTGTTCTACTACGCCCAAAGATCGGGACGCTTACCCTTCTCGAATCCCATCAAGTGGCGAGGTGACTCGGCCCTTAATGACGGACAGGATGTGGGCATTGATCTATCTGGGGGATGGTATGACGGTGAGTACAAACAAACTAATCATTAGAGGATTTTTTCGATGTTAGTTCGATGTATCATTTGTTGAGTAAACAACCAGTTATATTATTATGATTGTCGAAGAGTTTACACTTCGATGGCTCACCGCGAAATATGTAACTGCCTATATGTTTAAAGGCAGTTACAACAGTACTGTTTTCGCACTGAGCCATCTACTTGGTATTATTGTTTGATTCAAATTCCTCAAGAACTTGACTGCGAAAGCTAATTTTAAATTGGAGTATCTCCCTTTCATCAAGGCTTATGTACTTACCGCCGGCTTTGACTTTACATACATTTGAATAATTTTGATAAGGTTATCTAAACGGTCTTTATAAAGACCAGGAAAGAAAAAATCTACATGAGTATGGTTTTCTATAAAGGTTATGCATTTTCGGTGTCCTGTAACATGCAATCCTTTTACGGGAGTGAAAAACATAGTTGAATATTTATCAATATTACACATGCATTATTACAAAAGTAAAAAAAAAACTAGGCAAATGAGCTTATGGCGTATGACAGCGTTATGTCATTTGGTACGAGTCGTTATGTATTACCCGGAAAATGTTAACAATGAAATTCAAGGATTTAGTGGACTCAGATTAACCACAAAAAATTCGGATTATTTTAGAGAAACAAATCAAATTTGTGATAACATCCCATATGATATTTTTTATGATATCACATGGATATTTTTAGAACAATGACATAGTGTGGTTATTTTTAGAAACTTGCATTTCTGTCAGAAATATCGATGAAAACAAGGCAAATATAGGTTATAAGATAAATATAATACGTACTGTATTGTATAAAAATATCTAACTCAGTTGTTGGAATTGATAATTGACTTAGAAGAGCCTCGACAATTATCATTCCCCCAACCTGGTTTGATAAATCTTTCATACAAAACACTAAGTACGTGTTCTATAATTTCATATAGGTGGAGACCACGTCAAATTCACATTCCCCATGGCCTACTCAACCTGGGTGTTATCCTGGGGATTTCTAAAGTTCAAAGACGGTTATGCTGCGGCTGGACAGACACAGATGATGTGTGATAATCTAAAGTGGCCACTAGACTACTTCATGAAGTCCAAGCCCATGTTTAAAGATGAACTTTATGTCCAGGTATCTGTTCCAGAAATATGAAAATAATTAAGTATTAAATACAGTAAATTCGATAGTTTAAAGTGTCAGAAAAATGAATTTTAACATGTCAGATCAAAATAAGGAGTCTATGAATTTGATGCGGCAAGACAGACAAAAATTGTAGGTGATGATCCAACATAGGCTTTTTCATGACGGATACGAGATATACCCACCGAAAAATCTGGGATTTCGTGGGTACCATTTCCAAAATTCTGTTGATGCCAAAAAAATGCACAAAATATCTCTTTAAAGCCTCGATACCTTTGGTTCACTCATGATCAAGTCATTTCTAACTATAAACTGCTGATTTACTAAATCATAGTCTCTCTTTTGCTGTTCTGATTGACGTCGGTCGAAAACGTCATTTATTCCCTTATCGACTCTCCTCGCATTGGCTCTTGTTTACCTGACCTTTTTTTCTACTGTTCGTAAGCCAGTTTCTTTTATTACCTCTTTTATCTGTGATAAATGATGGTGCACCACACACGGTTACTATCATTCCAAATTTTGAATTCTCTTATGGTCTGTATAGGTCTTATTTCGCGATCCACACCTTTTAATGAACTATTTTGTGCACTTAGCGTTCCATTGACGTCACCATTTATACGCCGTTTGAATTGCTCCCGGATTCAACAAAAATTCATAACTGCACACTACATAATTTCATTTGAATAAAAATGCACGTGCGTAAACTCAAAAGTGAGTTTTACTGTATTCGGACGCTGGGTTTTTGAAACATTAAAAAAGTCCACGAATTTCTGGGACAACCCTCGTAAACCCATGTTTTGTTTGTTTTGTTCAATTACAGAAATTTCTTAAAAATGTATTTACCTTAAATGGAAAATAAGTACATGCAATTTGAACAGAATTGACTTAATCTCGATCAAAAACATTCCAAATTACTCGCTCAGCACTCCATTCATTCATTCCAAAAACTCAGTCAAACCATTCAAAAACGCTCCACCTCACTGAAAAAAAATCAACATATTCATTCAAAAAAAACAAAGCTAGAAAAAAAATTGCGATTTCACTGACATAATCCAAATTGTAAGCGTCTGGTAAACTTTTGAAGAAATATGAAGCTGTTTTTTATTTTTAGAACTTGTATATTTTTGTAAACGAGATAATAAATATCGCCAAATTTGTTCATTCTGAACAAAGTTAGCGACATTAGATTACCTCCCATTAAATTCACTCAAAACTCGCTCCACAAACTCATTCAATTTCTTTTCAAAATCATTGCAAAACCATTCATCTTGTCAATTTCACGATGTTGTTAACTATAGATGCATGCCCGTTTTTGAGAGACAAATGGCTCGTGTCTCATTTACATTTGTTTCATGTCGGTAGAAAATTGACCGAGCCAGGGGCAACCTCACTTTCCCTGGAATGACACAGAATAACTCATTATTGACTCGGCTATTCTCGGTGTATTTGTAAGTAAAATGAGAAAAACAAATTACAGGAAGTAACATCGTGTAGTTGACAATTATATCAAACAAAACCATTCCAAATCGCTCATTCAGCGTTCCATTTATTCATTCCAATCACTCATTAAGCCATTTAAAACCGATCCGAAATTACAAAAAAATGATAATCACGATTTCATTGTCATAATTGTAATTGCAAGCGTCTGGTTGGTTCTTGTGTGTATTTCTGTTTATTTATCGTCCGCTACCCTAGCACATGCCCATATGAGCGACGGCCTCAGAAGAGGGTTAGTTGTTACGGGGGATAGTGCAAGGATACATGACGAAACTACTGCTGAGATCCGCCATGGATCTTAAACGTGCTCGGTGTAAAGCACCGTCTCACGGGATCCTTGGTTTAACGTCTCATCCGAAAGACAATTATTTTGTTAGTGCGCCAGACCGAGGATCGAACTGACGTGATCGAACATCAATGGTTTTGAAGTCCAATGCTCTACCGACTTAGGCTAATCGGGGAGGTTCTTTAAGAAATATGGCGCTATTTATAGAACTTATATGTATATTTCATTAATGGGGGGTATTTAATACCGCTAATGCTGTTCATTCAGCACAAATGGCGACATTGCATATTTTCCCTTCAATTTCACCTCAAACTCATTCATTGCACTAATTCAACATTTTTCAATATCATTCAATAATCATTCAACTTGTCAATTTCATGATGTTGTTAACTGTAAAGTTAAAGTAACGTGAAATGCCGAAATTAAAATGAATGAATTAGACAGATTTTTCAACAATTCTTAATATTTTTTAAAGGTGGGTGACGCCTTTGAAGATCACTCATACTGGGGTCGTGCAGAAAACATGAATATGTCACGACCGTCCTTTAAAATAGACAAAACCTGTAAGGGAAGTGACGTGGCTGCTGCAACGTCTGCTGCATTGGCTGCTGGGAGTATGGTGTTTAGAGATGTATGCGGAGGTAACACTTTTAGTAAATTTGGATAGAATTGTTTTTAAAGATATCCAGGAAGCGATTTACACCTGTTCTTCTTATTCGTATTAAGTACATTTGTGAAGGTCCAGAATTTTTTTCAAAGGCAAATTCTACAAAAATAAATGTATAAGATTTAAAAGAGACCAAAATAATGAAAATGTTAGAATAAGATCTCACTGACAAATTTGACTGAAAATTGTGCGTTTTTCTATTTTTTTAGTGTCAAAAATATCCAGGAAGCGAATATAAGAAGAATATTGAAAGCATTATAATTAAGCAAAAAAAAAAAAAATAAATGGGAATTCGAAATTAGCACAATTTGAATACACAATGAAAAGAGCAAAAAGCCCAATTGGACTTCAAATTATTCATTTATTTTGCATGATTCGTTCTATCTTTATTGACAAATTGAAAAAGAAAAATGAGCCTGTGTTTGAGATTTCCAGATTTCAGATATGCACAAAGCAAAAACTGACCAACCTATGCATCCGTAAAGTCTGACTAGAGTCTTTAATAAGCATTTTATAGAAAGATAAGGTTTCAAATTATCTGTTGACCAATCGGTTACTTGATATAAACAGCCTGTTGCTGTCTACGCTGCTCAATGCTTACTACACCTTACGAACATTTCAACTTGTTGGAAATGTCACGCACAGACTCAAATAGAAAATAATGATAGAAGGAGAGTTTTTTCTCCAAAAACTTTCAAAAACAGGCCAGTTGTGCTTCTCGCTGTAAATTGTGAAATTGGGATTCATAAGCGAGTTCTGTTATTTTTAAAGATCATAAAGCTTATGTAACTCTCAAAAACGAGTATATCGCTACATTTCGAAAATTTCTGGAAAAATTATTGTTCTCCACGTAAAAATATGTACTCGTTATACATTGTAATGATGTTAGGCCAAAAGATGCGAACATGAAATTACCTGGAATTTGTATCACGATAGACACAAAAATAATTTGAATCCGCACTTGTTCACAGATTATACGTACTCTACCAGACTCATATCGGCTGCTAGAAGTATCTACAGTTATGCGAAGGATAATCGAGGATATTATAGCCAATGTGTTAGTGGTGCAGCAGCTTTTTATGGGTAACATACATGTCTTACCAATATATCTGTTTGGTGATTTTTGTGACAAAACAATTAATTTGATTTTTTATGGGTGCAAACTCCGTTTTTGTTAAATTATATATATTTTAAAGCTGCTCTTTTACAGATCGCGAAAATGTTATTTTTGAATTTTTCGTAAAATCAATTGGAAGTAACGACCTCATCATGTTGAAGCCTTTGAAAAATACAATTCAATCTGGTAATGCATGGAAAGAAAGACTCATATTCCTGAATTTAGCGAAAATCATTCTGAAAAATAAGGCAACTACTAACGCCTTAAAAATTATTCTTCGATTTTGAGCCTACTGTTTACACATGTGAATTCCGCATGATTGACTTATTCAAATAAGGATAAAGGTAAAAGTATTTGACAGCTGGAATATCATTACAAGCAAAGGTGAAAGATTATTCACGGAAAGTCACGATTTTGTAATTTATAGACTGGATCCCTACTGATCTTGCTACTTCGAAGGAATAAGTTACAAAATTATTGAAATATTTTGTGTTTAGTATCAATGCCCTTGGGCCATTCTTAATCGTCTAAAAATACACTTATTTACAAATCCAAGAACAAATATTGTATATTTTTCTATGAAAAACTATTAAAGAGCAGCTTTAAGTAAAATCTCAGCGGCTAGAAAACCTAATACAAAACCTTTACAATGCAGACCATTGATGTTAAAATCAACTGATATAGTAAAAAATATCGTGAAATTGGCGCTCATTTCGATCAAAATCATTCCAAATCGATCTCTCAGCTCTCCATTCATTCATTCCAAACACTCACTTTCATCCATCGAAACGCTCCGAAATCATTAGAAAACATTTAAAAATCGTTTATGACCATCAACACTAAATTCAATTCTATCTATTATTCTACGATTTCAATTGCTGGTGGGAAGTGTTATGTGTCTGATTGGTCCACGAAAACACACAAACAGAAAAAGTGCGAATTTTTCATTAAAGGAGGGTAATGAATATATCTAATTTTGTGCATCTTGAAAAAAATTCCATTTTGGATTACCTCCCTTTAATTTCACTCAAATCTCGCTCCACATACTCGTTCAATTTCATTCCAAGATCATTCATCTTGTCAATTCGACGATGCTCCTAAATGTATTCTACCATATTAATCTCTATGTAGATCAAAAAGTGACCAAGACGATCTAGCAGTAGCTGCTGCTCTGATGCACATGGCAACTAAGCGATCAACATACCTTAACGACGCCAAGTATTTCCATGTTTCCGGTAATAGATGGGCGTTCTACTGGGATGACGTCATGGCCGCTGCTGACGTAAGTATATACATGTATACATGTATATATTTTTTTCTATGCATAAATAAAATAAATCATGAAAAATATTCTTTAAGTTGGTTTTTTTTGTATATTTGAGAAGATGAAGCAATGTCGCTGTTTGCGTGAAAACATATGGCGTTTGCCGTAGATATGATGATGTTTAATAGTCAAACAATTTAAAGCAAGTTTTTTAAGACTTTTTGATATTGTTCTCACCTATAAAACATGTAAGTATATACCAATATCATTTCAATTGTTTTCTAAGAAAATTACTCTGTATACAGTTAATTACATCGTGAAATTGACGTTCATCTCAATCAAAACCATTCTAAATCACTCACTCAGCGCTCCATTCATTCATTCCTAACATTCACTCAAATCGATCAAAAACGCTCCAAAATCAAAAATTTAAAAATAAATTCAAAGCGATCTATTCATTCTACAATTTTGTTATCTGGTGTGGACTTTAAAGTGTCCAATTCGTCAACGAAGACATACAAATAGAAAATTACGTGAATGTTATTAAAGTGAGGTAATTGATATCGCTAATTTTGTTCATCTTGAACAAAATTAGCAATATTGGATTACCCCCCTTTAGTTTCACTCAAAACTTGCTCCACACACTCATTCAATTTCATTCCCAAATCATTCCAAAATCACCCACCTTGTCAATTTCATGATGTTGTTTACTGTAGCTGTTGTCGCTGTCGTTTGCATCTTCGTCGACCGTGCTTTTCTTTCTTTTTTTTACCATGTATAAATATTCGCTATGAAATAGCATATTTTACAAGGAGGGTGCCATTCTAATCAAATACAAAAATGAGCAAACTATACCCCCTTTTCTTATTAGGCTTGAATTTACCATAAAGCCAAATGTTAGACATCCTTGAGTGGTATTCTAAATAACAAAGTATTAATTAAAAACAAAGATTGTGAAATTGAAAAGATGAATGACTTTGGAATGTTTTAGCGAATGAAATTGAATTAACAAGAGATTTTAATGATTTCAAAGATATGCAATGAGGCTATATCATTCAAAATGAACGAAACTGACGACTTTTTAATAAAATCTACGTAAATTACTGTTTCATAAGTAAATCTATGTACTTTCATGGATTAATCAAACACTTTTAAATCCATGATAGCCAATATAATCATGTTAAGCTTAGGATTTTTTATATCAGTTTTTAACGTGTTTAAAAACGAAAGGGTTTTGAATGGAGCTCAGAGGGAGCGAATAAGAATTGTGTTATCAACTCACAATGTATGCGATATATTTCTATCCACGTTTTGGTGGGTGTTTTTACAGTGTTAGTGCGTGAGTAAAATCCGGTCAAATGTAAATAGATTTAAAAAAGTAGTTCCAACTCGGGTTCAAGACTTTTTTCCACCAGACAACTGTGCATTTTGTAAATGGTATCATACAAGAGATCTGTACAATTTGTAGATTATTCAAGGATTTCTTTTAGATGCGAAATTAGCTGCCAATTTTAGACCATGCGTTTAAGCTTTGGCGCACGAATCTAATTAAAGGACTAGCAGTGATTCGGTTTTGGAGGTTTCCCGGGGTGACATGGGGACAAAAACTAAGTGGCTTAAGCTGTAGCACGCTGTCTGAGAGACAACGGGTAGTATATAAACATTCCTGTAATCACATTTAATAATGGAATCTGCGACGAAAGCGGGAAGCAGACGACGCATTTCCGTGGTGCTTTATCGCCTTAGTTCTTTCGCCGTCTGTAAGGTTTATAACCAGAAGTTTGTTCGTTAGAGAAGATCGAAAATCCCGCATTTTTAAAAAAAATTAAATAAGGAAAGATTTTCGATTTTTTGAGTGAAAGATTGGTTTTCTAAGACAGAGTTTATAATATCATTTTAAATCTTCAATGTAAATATGAGAAGAATCAACACAAGCAAAATAGTGTCTTGCAATTTAAATTAAACAACAATTGTATACGCTTGATTTACATGTACATAAAGAATCTTCTGATGCTGCTCAATAAACTAGTTGCCGTGACAACATTAAAAAAAGTGACCTAGTGTTGACATCTCTCTATCTGTCACAAACGCAAGACAAGATACCGCGAATGCGAGCTTACAGGTCTACGTTTTGAGATATAGAAATTTGGATGATATCTTGCGAAATTTCATTTGTTCCTTATGAATATAGTTGTTTGGTGCTATTTGTGTAAGTGTACATTAAAAGAACCTAATTTACTATTAACATAATTACTAGCACATTCTAACCACCTTTTAAACGTATGGTATTTTTTTAGATTAGATAATCAGTAAGCAGTTAATGTGAAAAAAAGCCGGTGCACCTTGATTAGATATGTACCCGCCATTCAAAAAGGAACGATCTGAGTATTACAAAAAATATCTTTTTAAAATGTGACCTTTGGTTGACCAGTCCTTGAACCTATCTATTTTTCAAATTCTTTTTTCAGCGGTCCCTTTTTTCGCGTGACGAAAAACACATAAGGTGTTAAAGCCATATTCCATTCGTTTTATGAACCGTAAACATAGGTTTAGCAAAAAGTGCAATTCCTTCAAGGTTTGCATTTACATTGAAACTTGCCTAACTTTGATCGAAACATTTTACAATTATCATAGATTTACATACATGAGTTTCTTTTTCGTATCATTATTTTTACCACAATGCCACCAAAATCGTCCACCTGAAGTGCTTTCATTGCCTTGATTAGACTTTGCAATATTTGTAGCAATGCTTTTCATTTTACAACGATATGCAAGAAAGCTATCAACTTTAAAATTTCTACGCCTTTACTGATTTTTTTTTCTTTTTTGCTTAGTTGCATAGGTGTTGATTACTTTTAGGTGATGCTATACGAGATTACAAACGAAGAAGATTATAAAACAAACATTGAGAACTTCGTCAACAGTTATATGCCCGGGGGACTCGTGCCATCAACCCCATGTGGACTGGCATACCGAGATCAGTGGGGACCCAACAAATACGCAGGTAAGTACGCTTTTGTGATATAAACATATTTGTGACACTGATCGGACTCGAACTCACGTGGCTATGTATCCAAAGCAACTCGTAAATAAATAAGTGTTATATTAAAACCTCGGTATTTTAAAACGCGGGAAAATGTGGAAAACCCAGGAGAAGGGATGGACTGAACTGAAATCTAAAAGGCGTGAGATAATGGTATTTGATTACAAATGCAGTTACCTGCATACTGAAAGTGTAAAGAAATTCAACATGAAAACATTTTTTTTTACCTTTCGATTTTCATTGCTTTTTGCCGTTATAATTTAAGTTTCTTCCTGATGAAGTTGGTATCGAAATCATATTACTTGTACGCGACGACACATGGCCCTGCCTGTGCAAAGTGAATAAAAGGCAAAAATGCCAGTAGTTTTGCGTCTCTTTGCTCATTCAGTGTAGTCAGGGAACGTGGCAACAAAACGTTCGTTGGTCCAATTTTATCGTAAATTAAACTCGTCAAAAGTCAGTTTAAAAAACATCCAAATATCGTGAATTATAACTCGAATATGGTATTGTGACATGTGAAAACAATGCATTAGTATACAATCGACGAATCAAAATAGCGAATTCTACTTAAACCTATTCGTAAAGTGACTGATCATGGATCAATTTTGCTTAGAAAAAATTGACATTTGATTACTCACTCATTCTTGTGCAGCTATATTGCAGATAAACCTTAACGTTTATTTGTTTGATAGGATTAAACGCCACTATAACAGTTATAACAAAACCCAAATAACACTACATCAAATAACATCCTCCCAAACAACAGCTTTCAATGAAAATCAATTCAATAGAAAGAAGCAAGTGTTAAGCTGTCAAGAAAATACAAAGCTTTCAATCCATGCATAAAATAGATGTCAAATGATCCTATTACGCATATTTGTTTTTGTCGCGAAAACTGGTGGAATTTTTGACAGTTTTGCAGAAAATTCAAACTTACATGGTATCCGCAAGGAAACGGTTTGTTCGGTTTTCTGCGAAGCAAAGTTGGTGCAAATTCTGGTGATGCAACGCAAAATACTTGACATCCATTTTTTTTCACAATACTCTACGGAACCCTTACCCTATTATATATTTTCGGTCGGCTAAAATCCGAACATCCACCACCTTTTGTGTACACCTGGTGTAGACAAACAGTGAAAAGGTTATGACCTGTTAGTTTAGAATTCACAAATGGTACCAAAATTAGATTTCTTTGCATTAACCTTTACAAATATAAACTCAAAGATAAGTCTTGCTATTATCTCTTATTTTGAGCATGGCCAAATCGAACATTTCCTACTTTACTACATAATGGGTCCTAAACAATAAGCCGTGTTATTTCCAACAAATGTTCTCAAAGCAAAGACTCTAGTCAGACTATGCAACTGTAAATAAATATGATTTAGATATATACTCAGACAGTCAGATAGTAATCTTATTGCACTTTGTGCTTATCTAGACTGCTAAATGATTGCACCTCACGCACATGTCGTATTGTTGGAAAATTCACACAAAGGCTTAAATGTTGTTTTCTTTTATTTTTCTATTTTCTATAGCAAATGCTGCCTTAATTGCAATCATGGCGGCTGACAATGGAATACAAAGCAATTCCTACACCCCTTGGGCCATGTCACAGATAAACTATCTACTGGGAGATAATAAATATAACATGAGTTATGAGATTGGCTTCGGACCAACATTCCCTACAAGACCCTATCATAGAAACAGGTATACCAGAATGACTTATAGTGATCTAGTTAACCTTATGCATTTCATATTATTGGCAATTATTACCAGTATTCAATGACATACGTGTATAATTGAAATCGAATAAAATAAAGAATTTTGATTGGTTTTAATCGCATCACGTGGCAAAATCCATTGCACTTTATTTTTTGTATAAAATGCAATAGGTCTCTCGGGAAACCCCCGACCTTCGATCTTCAAGTCCTGTGTTGTAGGAACTCGAATAACCCTCGTTCCCGATCCACATCGCAGCATTGCCATTTAATCTATTAGAAATTAAGATATTTTCGAAAGAATTTACGATTTCTAACTTGCAGTTCTGATTCTGAAACGACATTCGACGAAGACCATCAAGCAACTCTCTCAACTAAGACCGACCACGCCGTTTTCGTTTAAAATTACAGACTTACTGGGCAGAAAATAAGTTTTTGGTCAAATGTACCTCTACGAATTTGAAAATTGCCGTTTTTTTGTGTGTCATTTGTTTAATTTTATGCCACTCAACTTCGATAGCGAGATAAAAGAAAATACACTATCTAAAAATAGATTGTGTAATCTTTACGCGCAGAAAGGAGACTTGAAGCCTTAATGTTTGACCGAGTATTTTACAAGTTTTTACGATCTAGAGGATGTCAATTACAAGGGCCGGCTGTCTTTTTCACCGCGTTCATTGGAGTATAAAGTGCAATTGCCTTAGCACATGGCTTAAACAAAACTCCCCCTTTGTCATGTGCTAAGGGAAATTTACCTTGTACTCCAATGAACGCAGTGAAAAAGACGCTCATCCATATAATATTCTGTCAATGCTATGGTCAAAACTATGTATTGGTACATGTATGTAAGTGAAAGTAATTGGCCGAAATTGTAGGCCCCTTTTAACTCTACTCATTGTGGTTTTTTGCTTAATCAGTATGAAAATTGGCTGAATAATAAAGCATAGGTTCGAGTTTCTTGGATTTAAAATAAAACCAGCAAAACTGCCTTTTCTTTGTCAACATTTCAAAAGGCGTGTTCTATACAGCTGAATACTGTTAGGTGAGCTATTCAGGACCTCAATGGCATATGTTTTAAATTCCAATTGTCATTTTCGAGGTGTTATGTTATGAACTAAAACACAAGATGTTTATAAACCAAACCGTTGATAATCAGTTCAGATTGGTTTCAATTTTGAGTTTCATTTTTGTGGACAATTTTTAGAAATGCGATTTCTAAAAAAAGAAACAACAGATGCAAAGTTTACATTAGCATCAGCAATAAGCTAAAGCTACTATATAGTTGGAAATACTTAGTTTTGGTATATATCTCATTTCAGCGCATGTGCGGTGGGCAGTAAGACATGCAGTATCGGAGACCCTGGTCCGAACCCGAATGTATTGCTCGGAGCTCTAGTCGGCGGTCCGGACAATTCCGATAATTACCGAGATAGACGAGATGACTACGTAAAGAACGCAGTGGCCTGCGATATTAACGCTGGGTTCCAGGGCGCTTTGGCTGGTGAGTATAAATAACAAATCTCTTTCGTCGATAGAAAAAATCGATGGACCAATCAAAACACCTTTTTATCGTCTTTCAACCCATTAAAGGAACATGAAGACATCGCATGTCTCAATATCAACCATAAGACGTCGCTGGTTGTTTAATGGTCATTAAAAAGTTCCTTTCGGGATGTTCATTTAATTGTTCTTTTGAAACAAGTTTTAAATTGCATAATTAAAAGTACTGTTTCTTGGAGAATGAAATACAGCATTAGATTTCACATTTGTAATAAGAAAAAGCAGTATAGCGATTTCAACTTACGTGTGGTATTGGATCAACAAAGAACAGAAGGTATTTTTTACCTCAAAATCAAAGGATTGTGAATAACATTTTCGTACTCGTGGTTTCGAGTGATTTGAAGTCCAAACGACATTTTAAGGTCCATCAGGGACGCCGAGGGTACGGTGTAGACTTAGAAATTAGCGAACTTAAGCTTATGCACCAATTAGCTGTCTAGTATATGGTAACTGTTCCACAACTGATAGCACGCTTTTTGTCCTGAGTTAAAGGTTATGTTTCAAAAAGTCGAACGACAGGCAGGGTTAGCAAACCTACTTTGCAGATATAAAATTAACGATTTTTAACTTTTTTGAAGTCCTAGGTTCAAAAACCTTCGACCGGTTCTTAGCTTACTCTAACATTATTGTGTAGCAAATGGTCCATTACAAATTATTAAATAAATATTTCGAGAATCAATTCAGATGGTGCGTTTTCATCGCTCGTGAGTATATTTCCTACAGAAAATGAATCATTATCAAATCCATTTTGCAGGTTTGTACCAGCTGGCCAAAAATAACGCACTTCCGCCGGCTCCACGAAGAAGATGTTAATCCTGTTATGAAATATTTTTGTTACATCATTAATATCAAATTTATGATATATTGCTGAATAAATATTTTCTGTAAACATTTTTTTTTTCTTTGATCACTTTTATTTTCCTGTGATTTTATGCCTCCGCGTTGATAGATGGGCGCACATTGTTTTTGACCTGTTTTTTTTATGTTAATCTGTTTATAAATCAGTTTTTCCCATAAAACCTTTAACATTGGCTATAACTTTTGAAAGATTAGTGATGGGCCGTCATATTTCACATGTGTGTTGATTATCAGAAGAGATTTCTGTTGGTACATACTTCAAGGTTATCAGCCAAGGTCAAGATCACATTTCCGAGGTCAAATATGGGCAAGATTGAAAGTGACATTGGATTTTGTCGAGCTATTAGTTACCGAGGAAAAAATGACTGTCGATTACCGAATTGTGTCAAACTACAATTTCTGAATAAATAACAGTGACCGTGACAAATACATCTTGATTCAGTTGCATTGAAAAGGTGTTTTGTCTATGCAAACAGAAAAAAATATGAACACGCCATCACTCGTGACCACGCCCCAACACTATCTATCAAATGCCATCTTTTCCTCTGGTAAATGTAACAGTCGAAACATATTGAATACTAAGGAAGTCATATCTATCGTCCATGCAAGCGTGTAAAGCGGGACCAGGATTTGATTTACCAAGAACATGGTTCCTGTACAAAAATGTCAGCATTTTTGCAGGGATGTATCATAACATTTTACGAAAGGTCACAACTGTGTCGTCTCAGACTTCATAACAATGAAATACTCATTATTACCCTTTCCTCCTTGGCATTGGTCGGAATGTAACAGTGCTCGATAGGAACCTTTCATGTGATTTACAATTATTTTCAGGAATTTGGAGAGAGTTTACCATTTTCTTATGCTTAATTCTACAGAGTGCGTGTTTCCGTTTATTTATCGTCGTTACCGTATCAAATACCCGCATGAGCGACGCCCCCAGAAGACGGTTAGTTGTTACGGGGGGATAGTGCAAAGACAGATGGTAAAACTGCTTTCTAAGATCCGCTATGGTTCTTCAACGCATTTGACCCTGCACACGAACAAAGACCACCCGAGTTTTAACAACTTCGTGAAATTGACATGGAGAATAATTTTAGAATGATTTTGGAATGCAGTTGAATGAGTGCGATGAGTGATTTTTGAGTTAAATTAAAAGGAGGTAATCCAATATCGCTAATTTTGTTCAGAATGGACAAAATTAGCGATATTTATTACTTCCATTTATCAAATTTATGCACACAAGTTCTATAGATAGATCGATATTTCTTCAAAAACCGATCAGATGCTTACAATTTTAATTATGTCATAGATTGTTTTCTAGCTTTATTTATTTTGAATGTAATTGTTGATGATTTCTTTTTTTTTATTTTTGGGCGTTTTTGAATGGTTTGAGTGAGTGAATGAATGGAGCGCTTAGTGAGCAAATAAGCATTGTTTTGGTTGAGATGAATGTCAATTTCACGATGTAATAGTACTTCATAACTAATTGTAAATACAGCAGAGGAAATCTTGGGACTGCATTTTTAAAAAAGACAATATTTTATTGACTTAAACTTTACAGTTTTTCGTCATAATATGCCGTCATAACATTAGCAAAGTAAAAGAATTCAAGACATTTCTGGATCCATCAAAAACTAGATTTTATTATCAAAAGACCTAAAATATAAGTATCCTAATAGATCAATTGGAAGAGAAGCAAGTTCTAAATAAAACTAATGACTGAACTATTCAATATCTTATCTTACATTACAGCCATTACTCATTTAGTACGTTATTTATCAAACTTGGTCGCCGTGCAAAAGCTTCTTTAATAAACCGAGAAAGATTTAATAGTCTTTTTATTCTTGCTCAAAAGTAGTATAGACAACTTTTTAAAATATTTATACAGGGATTAAGAATTATCATTATGGACCCAAACAGTTTGCCAAAAGTGGAAAGTTTCGACCCTGGTCAGCCCTCATAACTAATGCAGTTTGACAAAGGATAATACTTTTCGCACTTTTCCCAGGCGGTACCTTCTCGCTTGACTGATCACATACTGAAAGAGAATATTATCTCTATCACACTTCAAACATATTCAGCATTTTATGAACACAATATTATAAGCGTATGAATGTAAATACGTGTTTCGGAGCAAGTGGATTCTGACATTAAAAAGACCCGATGCACCCAGCTTTAAAAAAGGGTACCACTACTGAGAAAACCTATGCCCCTCTCTCTGTAGTGGACGTGGAAAACTGGAATGAGTTATGAATCCGATGGAAAAACCTAATTGGTTTGTTTCGATATTTATCGAGTTTTTTTTTGATAATCATCCAGAAATGCTGATATTCTAAAACTTGGTAATTTCATCGCAAAACTAGTGAAATACTAGTTATCAAAATAACTATACCCATCTATCGTTCATTTCACTCTACTCGGTACAATCGAAGCGTTTTCCATTAGACAAATGACGCCATGACGTTGTAATCATCCTAAATTTACGCGCTTTAAGAGGTTTCTTCATAGATTTTCACACTTTCTCGCATTTTTTGCATTTAAGAATCATAATAATAGTTTCTTATTCCATAAAGATCTATAAATCTTTGATTTCGTGGACATCAAGAGCTATATTTTCATTTCTGGATCCCCCACTCATGAAAATAATGTCATTGTTGTTCAGTCATAAACATAAGTAGATCTTTCACAGAACCAAACAATTATCTTTAATTTCTTACTACAAGTACATGTATTGGAAAAAAAATTACAGACTCAAAGCATATGATCTTATAAAACCGAAAATATATACAGACTTTTCATTCTGAACAAGGTCTAAACATTTTTCAGTCCGCCAGATTGTCCATTTACTTTGGCAGATTGTATTTTCTCTGTATTAAAACATTATTTATACACAAAAACAAAGCGCCTTTAGATAAACTACGTCAAAATGATAAAACACCGGTATCAGGCTAGAGGCTACATACAGACCTTAAAGAATCGGAGTGCAAAATTATTTTTAAGCTTATTTAAGATCTCTTGAATCGCTAAACTTCATTATCTTAGTTCAATGTAGTACTATAAACATAACTCGATAGGTACGTTTCTTTAATGCTTTGCGTTGAATAATTAAGAGAAAAACAGTACATTACCATTTGATGATCTCACTGCTATAAAGCAGTGATACAGTTAAAAACATCGTGAAATTGACATTCATCTCGATCAAAACCATTCCAAAATCACTCGCTCAGCGCTCCATTCTTTCATTACAAAAACACTCACTCAAATCATTCAAAAACGCCCGAAAACTCACTGAAAAACATAGAATCACAACGTCATTCAATATGCATACAGCTAGAAAAAAATCGCTGACATAATTGGAATTGAAAGCTTCTGATAGGTTTCTGAAGAAATAAGACGCTATTTATGGAACTTCTTTGCATATTTTGTTAAAGGGAGAAAATTAATAACGCTAATTTTGTTCAACCTGAACAAAATTTGCGATTTAGGATTACCTCCCATAAAATTCACTCAAAACTCTTGTCAATTTCCCGATATTGTTTACATACAATAGAGGAAAATGACGCGAGCAGGGTAAGATATGTCGTTTATACAAAACGACATATCTTACCCTGCTCGCGTCATTTTCCTCTATTCAAAACTTTATTTAAGCGAAGCCAAATAAACAATAACCTCATAACGTTAGATTATTATCACGTGGAAAGTGTCGCGCTGAAGATAGTGGAACCGTAATAGTTCTGCATCATTTTGGACCACACAATCGTTCACAATGATTATGGGTCAACTACCTTAATAACAAAAGCTATATTTTCATGCGAGGTGGAATTCACCACCTATGAAAAATAAGCTTTTCTTATCTATCCAATGATATATAGATAAATCGATCTTACTTAAAATCAATAAGGATATCTTCTTTATACTTTAAACCTACATCGAATGCCACGGCTATCAGAGATAATGGTGTCAGAATATAGTCCAAGACACTAAACTTCCTTAAAGGTAAGTAATTTCTAGTCTGAACTTATTAATTTAAAGGCTTAGTAAAGAGAGGAGAAAAACAACCATACAAATTATGTAATGTTGAATTCTTTGTGTGATCATATAAATCTTTATACAGTAAATCATTTTCTTTCATTGTTACTTTTCTTTGACTTGTGTGACTTAATTATTATGACCACAAACACAGAAAGGCCCAATGCGACGTTTCTTTACGGATTGACCGAGCTTTACCTTCTGAAAGATTTATTCTCATTTGGCTTCTTGAAAGTCTTTTGAAAGAATCAACTACTGACCTTCGAAGCATGTTCTTTGCTAGTTTATTCAGATCTATAGATTATATGAAGATATTTGATCACAATCCATGGCGTTTGAGCTACTTGCCGTCTAAATCTTGTCTACTGCAGTCCTACCAATTTCAAACAGTTTCAAGAGGCGGGGGGAGCATTTCATTTCAGTATTTACCATACTCGATATTCCTCTCGTGTGATCCTTAACCAATGTTAATGATATTTGTCTCACAACTGATCACATCGTGAAATTGGCTATGTGAACGATTTTGGAATGATGTCGGAATGATATTGAACAAATGGGCGAGTTTTGGAAAAAAATAGGCGAGGTAATAGTATATCGATAATTTTGTCCAGTTGGACGAAATTAACGATAATGTATTACTTCCCTTTAAAAAAGAATCACGTTTTTGCATGTTTGTGTATCTTTTTGGACTAACTAAAAGCTTTGAAACCCATCTACGATAACGGAGCCGGTCGGTTAAAAGGCACCAGTGACTATTATGAACGATTTTGAAGCTTTTAGAACGAGTTTGGAGCTTTTTTTGAACGGTTTGGGTGAGTAATTTGAATGAAAGACTGGTGTTTAGAATGCTTTTGATCGAAGTTAATGTCAATTTCACGGTAGGCCTATTACCAGGTGCGGCATACAGTAACAAACTGGGTAGTGCATGTAAGGCCAACGTCACCATACTCGATATATCTTTCTAGTGTGACCATTGACCACGATCGACCATGCTTGTGCTCCTTGTCGCCAACATAGCCCTGGCTATGGCAGCCTCGCCTATCTCATACAGTAACAAATGGGGCGGAGCATTTCAGGGCAACTTTACCATACACGCTGATCATCTGATCAATGGATGGAAGGCTCATTTGATCTTCGATCAACCATTGGACGAACTTGAGGTAATTGTCTGTCGACTTGCATTTGTAACTTGTGAACAAACTTATAAACGATATTATGATTAGAATATTGATATATTGATATCAAAATTTTGAGCCAGTGCGTGACATTTCCAACAATTTCAAATGTGTACATTGCAAAGACCCTGTGCATCCGCACAGACAGATCAGAGTCCTCACCATGCGGTCTGGAGAAAGGAAATGTCTTAATCGATCTTCAGGGGGATCAGAGAATATTCTTATTGCAGTGTATGTGGCTGTCCAGGTTGATCAATGCCTGTCGAGTAAATACATTTAAAATGGTTGGAAATGTCTCGCACTGGCCCATTTCTTGAGTTTAGTTAATTTTGGTTCACGTGCATCGAATAAGGAACAATAACAAATTGGTAAGATTTTTTTTCTTTAATGAACTAGCTGCATACATTTGTAAGTGTAACCTAACTAAAGAACGGGGCCGCTGCGAAAAGTCGGACTTTTACAACAGAATTGAGTTTTCCTTGTCTTCAGCTGCACTGCCAACTAAGTGATTTTCGAACAGACTAACATTTATTATTTTCTCTTTCGTAAATTGGGGTATTGTAAAAAAAAAATAATAGAACTCCAAGCTACAATTGACCTATGTTACCAAAAGATTATTCTTAATCACGTAGGTCTGGAAGGGTACAGTGATTGATAAGACGGACGGGCGAGAATGGGTGATAGAGAACATGCCATGGGACGGAAATCTCAACAGTGGTGATGACCTCGTGATTGATTTTATTGGGAGATACTCAGGGGACACAACCCCTGTAGGGACTTTCTATGTGGAGGGTAAAAGAGCTTACTAGGATATTTAAGTTAGTGGAACCGTAATGGTTCCGCAACCTTTCGAAACGCATGATCTATCACAGTGTTAATCGAGGTTTCCTAATAAAATAATTAGGAAACCTCGGTTAACACTGTGAAAGTTCATGACTTTCGAAACGTTGAGGAACTATTACGGGTCAATAACTTAAAACAAGCATTTTGTACTTAAAATGCGAGTCGCATAAAGCCCTGTTGATTTGGACGGTCTCAACTTCTCAATGTGCTGTTATGGAAAAATGAAAACTTTCAAAACTTTTTAATAGCGGTTTTGGTTTATGTTTAGTTACATAGAGAAACTGACGTTCATATCAATCAAAATCATTCTAAATCACTCACTCAGCGCTCCATTCATTCATTCAGAACACTCACTCAAACTCACTGTCAATGCTCTAAATGACTAAAAAAGATCAACAACTACATTCAAAATGAATTAAGCAAGAACCAAATCGTGACTTCACTGACATAAATGAAATTTTAAGCGTCTGATTGGTTCTTGGAGAAATTAGAAGCTTTTTTATAGAACTTTTATGTATATATTATGAAAGGGACGTAATACATATCACTAATTTTGTTCACCCTGAATAAAATCAGCGATATCGGATTACCTCCCTTAAATTTCACTCAAAACTCGCTTCTCTCACTCATTCAACATCAGTCAGAAATCATTATAAAATCGTTCACCTTGTCAATTTCGCGATGTTGTTAACTGTATTCAGGATTAATTCGAACTTCAACACACGCCACCAAAATATACAACAATGTGCGAGTTCAACCCTGCAGAAATTCATATTTCTTTTTAAGCAGTTTTGAAAATTATCTTTCGAGTCTGATATACACAGCCGAACCGGCCTCCGATTTTCATATCTTTAGTCGGAAGTTTTATGCCAAAACATAAAAGAATATAGATAAATCAAATTGTGTTTTTCTATTGCTTTACAATCTGCTACAATAGACAGCCATTGATTTGCACACACTGGGGTCTAGCATCAGTGCTCATATGGCCCTTTAAAAGATGACACAACTAGAAAATATCCGTTGAATGTTCTTCTGATTTAGCTGTAGATTGAGTGCTGTTGAAGATTTTTAGCATTTTGCTGGAGCATTTGATGATTGAACTGAAAACATTACGACAAGATGGTACACTAAGGGGGTCTTTGTGGCGCCGTTTAGGGCATCTGTTCTACATGCTTCAAATGAACAATGTTTATATACATTTTGTAGATCTATTATATATAAATATTCAGATACAAGGATCAAACTTTGTGAATATGTCGATCGTAACAATGACAAAACTATCTTTACTTTACTTATTTAAGGGCTAAATGGAGGCACCCCTGGTACAGTGACCAGTGCACCTGGACCTTTAGTCACGACTACACATTATAGCAATGGTGGTAGGTTAACATTTGCGACGCCGGGAAAAAGAAACATCTTTATCTTGCGTAGATTGTTAATTCTGGACAATCTTCGCAGCCAAGGATCAACACTTTTCGCCCTTGTATTTGGTCAATTAATAAACTTATTTCATTTTTTTTAGATATTCTAATTATCATCCCACTTCTTTTTAATGCATCTTATGTAAAAGTAATTTCTTTAATATACACAAAGCTTTCTACCATACAAGGCAAATATTTTCTAAATACAACTTTCTTAATTTGTTCGGCTGTTACTTCTTTCATTTTTAACCATCCGAGATTTTGCTGTGGTGTAGTTGTTTTAAGATTCGATACTACTTTTACCTCGTACATTAATCATGAAAACATTTGACAAAAAAGGCAATTTAACAAAACAATGTTTTGCTTGCTTCCAGTGCTTTTTAGAATTTCGTTTTACAAAAATAAATTTGTTGAATATTTCTAATATTCGAAAAAATATTCTTTTTGTTGCTTAATTATTGCACCTGTATGTCACTCTTATAACAGATATATAGTCCAACTTATAGAAGTCTCATTTCCTTATCCTAGGTAACCAAACAAACCGCGACTACGAGGAGGCGTTGAGGCTATCTATTCTATTCTACGACGCTCAGAGATCGGGGAAGTTACCGGACAGTAACCCGATATCTTGGAGAGGTGACTCCGCCCTAAATGACGGAGATAAAGGCCATGACCTTTCTGGAGGATGGTATGACGGTTAGTACCGAAAAGTTGTTCTTGTGGAATATTCAACGTAGGATAATCGTTTGTTTCAGTGTAAGATCGATCTATATTTCATTGAGTGAACAACAAAAGCTATATTTTCACGAGTGGCGAGGCCACGAGTGAAAATTTAGCTTTAGTTTTTCACGAGATGAAATATTAATCGATCTTACTCGAAAAACAAACGATCATTCTATTTCTTTAATGCAAAAATGATACAAAATGTGAAATTCCTAGGACATATTTTCATAAAGCGCGTCATTTTGCACGTGATTGCTATGCAACGTTCATTGTGACGTCACATATTTCGCCCCGCATAGATGACGTCAGATAGGATGAAATGCACAAAAGCAGGGTATAAGTTTTTGATAATTTCACTGCTTTTGCGGTGAGTTTATCAAGTGATTTCTCGATAAACCACCGAAAAGCATTAAAGAAATAAAAGCTTTTATTTCAAGTTGTCACCTGTTTTAGGTACGCGTTTGACAAATTTAAAAAATTCCTATTTTACGTAAAGAGGATAAAGCTAATGCGTATCTATTGTGGCGCCACCTTGCGGACAGCCATCGCAATATCAAAAGCAATATCTTCATTTCACACATACAATATACGAGCCAAAGTTCTGTCTCTTTCTGTCAGGAAAGAACACTAGGTTCGGCCACAACCTTCTCCCATTATAATTCTACGAAGTTGTTGATTTTTACCTTCCAGCTGGAGACCACGTGAAGTTTAACCTTCCCATGTCGTATTCAACGTGGGTATTAGAATGGGGGTTCCTAAAATTTAGAGATGGTTACGAAGCCGCGAACCAAACAGATATGATGTGTGATATGATAAAATGGCCGCTGGAGTACTTCCTGAAATGCTGGATCCCGGATCAACAGACACTTTATGTGCAGGTAAGATTCTGTTTAAAAAAAACCCAATTTTGAGACAAAAACTTTCATGAAATTTAACCACAATTAAATAAAAGCTAATCAAAAGTGGTTTTTTGTATCGACGTTCCTGTATTGAAATTTAAACAACGGACCGTCGATTTGTGGATTTAAAGAAACCAAGTTTTTATTATATCATATACAGTCGATTTTTCTCAAGCGACCACGTCTATTTAGCGACCATTTTTATCAATCGATCGTTTTTAAAATCCCATTCTTTAAATCAAAATGTCTTATAAAGTAGATATTTTGGTCTAAAAATTGTTGTAAATGAATCCTAAGTTAATCAAACACATTAGAATCGTCTCACCGAGACTGATTTATTGATTCTTTTATTACCTCCATAGTAGGAGAGCTCAATTTTACAACAATACAAATTACAACATGAAACAACACATATACAATACAAATGCTAGACACAATAAACTATTTACATCGTAAAATGTGAAAGTTATAGCTTCGAAAAAGAGGTACAAAATTTAAAGTCAATATGTATATCGAAGAAGGACATAGCGGAAATAGGATGCTGAAAGATATATAGAACCACAGATACATAAGACATATACCTCAAGAATTGTCTTATAAAGTAGATATTCTTGGTCTAAGAATTGTTGTAAATGAATCCTATGTTGATAAAACACATTAGAATCGTCTCACTGAGACGATTCTTTTGAGTTTTAACAACATAGGATTATCTTGAAATGCCATGGCCTAGACATTCAATCAAAATCATGTTTTCTAATGTGGTAACAAAACGTGTACTAAGCGACCATTTTCTTTAACAAACGCTTTTGGCGGTCTCTTTCGTGGTCGTTTAAAACACTTTTACTGTAATGATATTCATAAAAGAAATAGGAATGTTGACTTAATCAAATAAATGCCCTTTTTGTCCGTACTTATATGAAATGTCAGATAAGTAAATGTCAGATAAGTAAACTATAATTCTTCAAAAATAGCAAGTAACTCGTTTATACTTTTAATGAAAAAAAAAACCATCAACAAAAACAAAACTATACATCTGACTTTTTATATTAAACGGATTTTTAGTAGGCACAACTATATGAGCCTGTGCGTGAGTTTTCCAACAAATTCCAATATGCGCAAAGCAAAGACTCTGACCAGCCTGTGCATCTGCACAGTCTTACCAGAGTCTTCACTATGCGCTTAGTAGATAGATAAGGTCTCAAAGTATCTGTGAACAATCAGGTAACTTTATATTTACTTATTTTTGCTGTCTGGACCTCTCAGTGTTTACACGTCACGAACATGTCAAATTGTTGGAAATGTCACGCACAGGCTCATATTTATTTCTTTTAAAGGTTGGAGATGGTAATTTGGATCACCATTTCTGGGGCCGTCCGGAGAATATGAACATGAGTAGACCCGCCTACAAAGTGGATGCGTCATGTCCCGGAAGTGACGTAGCCGCTGACACAGCTTCCGCTATGGCTGCTGGTTACCAGGTGTTCGCAGAAATATGTGGAGGTAAATTCAAATAAAAACCCTAACAATCACAACATTCTAATACATTCAATCAGCATTTAACACAAATCAAAAACTAAGATCAAACAGTCAAGACTCAAAATGGCGACACATAGTCAAAATTATCACAGATGACCAGTGACGAAAATGATCTAAAATCACAGCAGATAACTTAAGTTGTATTTCCTTGTCTACTTTCAACAATTACACGCAGGTCAAAAAATTATTTTATGAGGCTGTTTAAATTATCAATTGTATGTATATCACTTTGCAGATGATAGTTTTGCCTCAAAGCTCCTCGATGCAGCTAAAAGTTTATACAAGTTCGGGAAAGACAACCGTGGTATCTATAGCCGTTGTGTTACAGAAGCAGCACAGTTCTATAGGTATCATATGATCCTGTGAGATTTCCAACAATTTCAGATATGCGCAAAGTAAAGACTCTGACCAGCCTGTGCATCCGCACAGTCTGACCAATGTCTTCACTATGCGTTTAGTAGTTAGATAAGGTCTCAAAGTGTCTATAGACAATCAGGTAACTTTATATTTGCAGAATGTGGCTGTCTACGCTACTCAATATTTACTCCTCACAAATATTTAAAAATGTTGGAAATGTCATGCACAGGCTCATATACATGTAGTATAATTATAGTCTTCTGTTTTATTTACTATATCTACTATCTTTTCCTGTCGATGGCAGACAGGGTTAAAACATTAAACATAACATAAAACATGAACATTATCTTACTAGATATTCAAGAAGCTACCACTAGTTATATCGTTCGTGCCTACATTCACAAGTTTGGAATAATAATGATTTCATTACAAATAATTTCATAATTAGTACAACCTCAAAAATGAAAGTAATCCTCAAACAATTGGGCCAAATTTCAATTCACCGACTAAAATTGATCAACCCGATTGATGCGAGTTCAAAACATAATTAAAGCACTGAAAGTACTGATGGTGAACGAACCTGAGTGATATATTGAATTCATTGTGCACAACTAGACATCATAGAGAGTAATTGTGTCTAGTTTCAGCTCATTCCCATTGATAGTTTAGGAGGAGTTGCGCACACAATTATTGCTAACGGACGGACAGTCGGACGGACGGATGGACAGACAGACGGACAGACGACCGAGGCCATAACATAATACAACCCTTCGGGCATATAAAAAGGCAGATGTCATAAAGAAGATAATTTCTAAATAAAAGCAAGTTTCACAAAGTTTGGCCCATATTTGTGGCCATTAGTTATTTCAAGTAAATTATCATTAAGACTTTCCTGTGATATGGCATGGATCCTTCCCTTTTTCAACAGAGTTCATTCTTGTGACCTGGCAAACATTTTGACCAAGTTTCATGAAGATTGGACAATATTTGTGGCGTCTGGAGCTCTTACAAGAAAATTGTCATTAAGGTCCCTTTTTTCGTAATATGGCATGGATCCTTCCCATTTTCTAAAAAAGTTTATCCTCATGACCTAACAAATATTCTGACCAAGTTTCATGATGATTGGATCATATCTATGGCTTCTTGAGTATTAACAAAAAATGTCATTAATGCCCCTTTTCCCGTGATTTGGCACTGATCCTTTCCATTTTCAATAGGGTTCATCCTTCAGACTCGACAAACATTCTGACCAAGTTTCATGAAGATTGGGCCATATTTGTGGCCACTAGAGTGTAAACAAGAAAATTGTCATTAAGACCCCTTTTCCCATGATAAGGCATAAATCCTTTCCATTTACCATAGGATTCATTCTTGTGACCTGGCAAACATTCTGACCAAGTTTCATGAAGATTGGACCATATTTGTGGCCACTAGAGTGTAAACAAGATAATTGTCATTAAGGCCCCCTTTCCCGTGATATGGCATGGATCCTGTCCATTTTAGCAATTTTTACAAGGGACCACCCAATGAATATTTCTGCCAAGTTAGGTTTATTTTGACGCAGAAGTTTAGGAGGAGATGTCGTTTAAAGAAATTGTTGATGCACTGACGGACAGACGGACGCCGGACATAAGGAATTTTTTGAGAATTTTAGAGTTTTAACAATTTCACGTGATATAAGACAACTAAAATATATATTTTTGTCTTAGATATTTATTATTCTAAACTTTTTATCAAAATAGAATGAAATCATTTCTCAAATGACAGTAAGTAACCCAAATTAGTGATTCGTGGAAATATTGTCACTCACAGATATATAAGAGACAACGGTATAATATCCGACCTACCTTCCATCCGAATACCGTTTCCGTCGGAGCGGTCCCAAGAACATCTCGTCATTTCGCAGTCTGGGCTAAAGTAGGCATTTCCATTCGGATGATTTAAGGTGGCAATGGACAGCGGTCTCCCGACTCTACATACCGGAAGTTGGTTTTCGTTTATGTTACGGCTCTTTTTGCACGTTGTTTAAAAAGACCGGTTTTCGTAAGATTCTGCTTATTGAAATAACGTAGAATAATGATGGTAAAATTTCATAACTTAGTTTCTTTTCAACATTTGATGCCAATTGAATGACTGGAACATTAAATTTAACAATAAAAATGCGTTAAAAGCGTCATTCAATTTGGAGGGGTCACTATGAAATAATGAAAAGCTTTCTTATTTGCATGGAAAGGTATGCTGATTTTTTTTACAAAATAATGGCAAAATATGGGTTTTAAACATATCGGAAAATAAGAAAAAAGCATTTGGGTAATTTCTTCAAAGAATAGATTTTTTGGCATTTTTACCCCGTAAAATAACAAAAATTGGGGCATTTTTAAATTTTGAAGGCAAATAGAGTAAATGCATTTGATCAAGCAGAACGTTTTTTGGGGCAAAACCCACTGTGTACATGTATAAGGTCTATCAAAATGTATGTGTTTTATAGCTATAGGCTTGTACTGAGTTTATACTAGACCTAAAACGAATATAAACGTTTTACTGAAAAAATGGCCAATACCATTCAAGGGCAGATAACTCAATTATGAAAACGAGCATGGAAAGGTACCTTCAAATTTTGATATAATGACTACACAATGATAATCTACAACATATGTGACCAAGAAAAAAATTCATTGGGCGGAAAAAATTGACGCCGTGTGTCCATTGCTACCTTAAGTACAATTACTGTATTCTTTTGATTGGCTTTTGATTAACACGTCGAAAAACACTTGTTTTATCTCGATCAGCACTCGATATGTCAACGTAATTTTAACGCCAAAATGTGACAATTGGGTTTTTTTCAAAAATGACGTCATGTGGAATTTTCCCGTTTTTGATTCAAATATATTTTTCAATCGTTGTCCTGTTTCAAAAAATAACACATATGCGCACCAATATCTTTTTATTACTTATTTTTATACCATATATATGTACAATAAATTTGCAGTAGATAAAATATTTTCAAACCGAGATACTGCGATTATATTACGCAGTTGATATAAAGACAGGAATTCACCGACATTGCCCGATGTTGATAACCTTCATTACGCACTTTCTACCTTAAAACCCGTGTCGAATAATTCTTAAAACCCGTCTCGAGACTGACTGTCAGGTGTTGAAAAGTTGTGTAAAACCCGATTGAATAAACCACAGATGTAAAACCGTTTCTAATGATACTAGGTGTCTTCATGTGACATTCGTCTCAACTCGGCCGATTCCGTAACCTACATTTAAATCGGAGCCGTCGGAGATCGCCCGAGTAATGCCGAATGCAGATGTGTACTGTAAACAAGTTCAAGAGGTCACGACTAAAATAAACATATATTTTCGGCAAATTACTACAAGCTGCACCAGCGTAGGCTTTGGTCAAAAACATAGTATCTGTCTCTACGGTGTTTAGACACAAACTTTGTTTTTGCTCTTAACTCTCGACAAGCTTACGCAGGTCATCAATTCCTTTGGTTAATCATTCCAAGCTCAATTATTGTTTCTTAGGTGAATTTTCGTTATCTCCACTTGATGAAGAATACTAGTAAAATGCCATAACTGAAATAAACAGTGGTTTTGCTGAGAGAAGTCTTGAAAGATACTTAATTGAATCTTAAGAGGCGCTACTTTATTTCAAATGTATTAAGATCCGACAGGATTTTCCTTACATGATATATAACACTGGTGAACGAAGTTCGTTCACCAAAAATATAGCTTTTATCATATACACAGGTAAGTTCTCGGACGCTTTTTATGCTGTGTGTTTGTTTTCAATTAAAGTTCGAGCAGTGATAACGATGACCTGGCTGTCGCTGCGTCATGGCTATACAAGGTTACTAATGACTCAAACTATCAGAAAGATGCCGAGTCCTTTCATCAACCAGGACCTAGATTTGCTTTATCCTGGGATGATCAAATGATGGCAGCCGACGTATGTAAATGATTTATATATACTTAGTTCCAAAAGAAAGCGTGCACTTTTGAATTTTGAATATCTCTGAGATTTAACAATCTACCGTCATGAAACGTCGTATGACTTTCCCAGAGAGTATTTGCAAAGGATATTTGAAAATAAAAATCACGCGATGAGCAAAATGTTTCTGCTTAATTGAGACATTTGATTTTGCATGTTTTGCATGCGCATATCGCGTTAGACGAATAATAAGTCTGAAAATGCACTCGGTTGAATCTTTGCGGTTTTCCTAGGCATAAAATCACATTTTCAATACAATTGTGCATGAGGCTACATCGTGGTTTGACGACCAATAAACATTGTTGAACAAAATCGAACCTTGTCAGATTAAGAACGTCATTAAAATTGATTGAGCATTCATGTTCCAATAGAAATCGAGGTCATCATTTGCAAGGTCTGTAATAAACAAATTGAGATGTCACAGATCGCCATAGCACCTTTCAACGACAAATTACTGGCCTAACAACGTAGTAATGGCTAGCGTTGACGTACACGTAACGTCTGCATAAAAATTAAAAACTGTTGTTTGGAAATGGCTTGGAATGGCTTCTAGAACTCTATAATGCAACACCAACACATAGCTCCTACCAAAGAAAACGTTATAAAGATGTCAAATCTCAATAATTTAAGTTCTACCATCGCGTATGCAGCCCGCGATGCTTTATCCAAATCTGATTTGTCTTTTAATTTCAAAAGATCTTGTCTAAAGTATGGTATCAACTTTACTCCACAATTTTTCTCCAACTTTGTGTAATCAAGAGAAATGCAAAAAGTGAAAGTGCACACTTTTTTATGGAACTCAGTGTATAATCCGTTTCCCATAATAAGGCCTAGAACTTAATAGGAATTCCGTTATATTGTTAGGGCAATGAAATCCAACTTATGAATTCGCAAAATAAACTATATAATATATTTTGTCATGATACAATGATCAATCGTTGAATATAATGGTCTGTAAATCTTTGTCACAAAGACTAACTCATTTTGTGTCCTTTAGAAATGATTGATCTACATTGCAAATTTTCATTTCAGATAATTACACAACAAAGATCCAGATGTAGAATAAGCTTTGCATTCAGTGTGAATTTAATAAAAAAAAAATGTCAATTTCACTTTAGTCCAAAGCCTACAAATGCAAGCAAAGCCAATTTTAGTAAAACTCCTTTTCGTTTTTAAGCTTCTGTTGTACGAGTTGACCAGAAACAAGACCTACAAGATGGATATGACCATGTTCATGAATAGTTATATGCCCGATGGATATGTGCCAATAACACCGTGCGGTCTGGTCTGGAGAGATATGTGGGGTGCAAACAGATACGCAGGTAATAGTCAGCAGGTGCCTGTTTTACTAAACATCTTTAAATCCCCTTTTTCGCGTAAGTCAAAAATTAAAGTTGCTTCTACAGTTGTAACTGAATATGGACTTCTGCCATGCATTATCTAATTGGACTCGTCTTCTTAAGACAATTTTACTGAGATATTGGAAGGCAAAATCTATAATGAATGAAAACACCCGGTGCGATTTGTGATTTTGACGTACGTTTTTTCCGTAAGAAGTTTAGTTAAACGTGTCCCATATGTTTAAGATTATTCAAAGAGCCTGTGACATTTTCAACAATTTCATATAATTTAAATTTAGTTGTTGCCATCAAATTCGTGCATTCTAAAAAGATTAAAAACTGGTTTCATTACTCACTGAGGGCAAGTTTGAGTACGTAGCTTTTTTTAAGCCTCCGCAAAAAGTAGTTCCGTTAAAAAATCTATAGATAATTCTTTACGTTTTTAGCTCGGCTAGTTTCGGGGAAAACCCGACGTATTGCTATAGCCTTGGTGTTGCAATCGGAACACCGCTCGGACTTTTCCGTAAAGTTGAAAGTACCTCGGACGTAAGTGTAGCAATTTTTGGTCATTTTTCGGTAATTCGGCTCCTGGCGGTATTTGGTTGATATGCTTGAAGAATAGTATATTCCTTTAATGTTTTCCCATCGTCTTTGGAAATCATTTTAGCATGTTTTAATTTGAAAGCAAAACGCAGTGAAGCACTTCGTTTTGTTTTAAAATTAAAATATGTCAAATTCTAATCTTACGTTGATTTTATTTTTCGCATTGTCATCCTTAGTTACGTTTGTGACGTCATGTAAACCCACGTGCGATATGACGCGCTTTCGTGGCTGCGCCCTTATTATTCCCGAGGTCTATTCCGTAGAATCGCCGAGGGTTCCCGATTGGTATTTCTATAGCCTTGGTTTTGTCGTCGTCGTTCACGTCGTCGATGTTGTTTGAAAACATTTTGTGATATCGCTGGTTCTACTGACAGCATTTACTGGAATCTTGGCACATATGTTCACTATCAAAATTACAACTTTTACTATCAAGGAGGATAACTCTAGATGCATTGTGTAAGAATTGTACCCCTTCTTGAACTAATATTTTTATCCACTTTCTAGCACTCGGGCGTATGCACGCATAGGCGGTTCTCTTGTTTCTTCATGATTTTAAATAATGATCAAGAAAATACATGTACTTGTTGATTTCATGGAGGTTTGCGACGTTATTTCTTACACTTATAATTATCATACAGTGTGATTATGTTTTTTTTTTTAAGTTTTGCTTTATTCAATTAATTTTGACCCTTCAAAAAAGCAGGTATTTTTCCTTTTTGAGACAGATTGCTAATGGAACTGTTTTATGAAGAATAAAAGTCAAAAGACATACAAGCTCAAAATTGCTTTCACAGAGTTGTGCATAATTTTCTTGAATCAATCAGAATACTTGAATTCGCTACATAAAACAAACAAACAAAAAAAAACATATTTACACGAGTGCCCTCACTTGATAGCCTTTTTTCAAAATATACATGAATTACTGACAACATTTAGTCCGACAGTTAACAACATCGTGAAATTGACAAGGTGATTGTTTTGGGAATGGTTTTGGAATGAAACTGAATGAGTAAGATGAGCGAGTTTTGAGTGAAATTAAATAGAGGATAATCGTTTGTTTCAGTGTAAGATTGATTTATATTTTATTGGGTGAACAACAAAAGCTATATTTTCACGAGTGGCAGAGCCACGAGTGAAAATATAACTTTTGTTGTTCACGAAATGAAATATCAATCGATCTTACTCGAAAAACAAACGATTATTCTATTTCTTTAATGCAAAAATGAGACAAAATGCGAAATTTCGACATATGACATATTTTCGTAAAGCGCGTCATTTTGCACGTGATTGCCACACAACGTTCATTGTGACGTCACTTATTTCGCCCTGTACAGGTGACGTCAGATAGGATGAAATGCACAAAAGCAGGGTATAAGTTTTTAATTATTTCACTGCTTTTATGTACCGTTATTTCTCGATAAACTACCGAAAAGCATTGAAGAAATATTTTTTAATTGCCTTTTTTTTTTTTTTTTTTTAGATATTTGGAGTATTTTTGAGTTTGAATGAGTGTTTGAAAGAACGAATTGAGAGTTAAGTGCATTAGAATGGATTTGAATGAGATGAATGTCAAGTTCACAATGTTACATGTAACTGTACCTGTAGTCTAGTTTTTCATTCTTTCCCGCTAAATAGTCCACTTGCTTTGATTCAGAGCAAACGTCTATATTCTTGTTCCTTTTATTCATCTTCTTCTTTCAGCTAATGCTGTGTTCATTGCCCTCCCACAGCAGCTGATGGTGTCAATCCAGATGCTTACAAGAAGTGGACGTTGCCTTAATCCACATGCTTACAAAAAGTGGACGTTGTCTCAGATAACTACATATTGGGTGACAATAACTATTCATCTTCTACTTTCAGCTATTGCTGTGTTCATTGCCCTCCTCTCGGCGGCTGATGGTGTCAATCCAGATGCTTACAAGAAGTGGACGTTGTCTCAGATAAACTACATGTTGGATGACAATAACTATTCATCTTTTTCTTTCAGCTAATGCTGCGTTCATTGCCCTCCTCTCGGCGGCTGATGGTGTCAATCCAGATGCTTACAAGAAGTGGACGTTGTCTCAGATAAACTACATGTTGGATGACAATAACTATTCATCTTCTTCTTTCAGCTAATGCTGCGTTCATTGCCCTCCTCTCGGCGGCTGATGACATTAATCCAGATGCTTACAAAAAGTGGGCGTTGTCTCAGATAAACTACATATTGGGTGACAATAACTATTCATCTTCTACTTTCAGCTAATGCTGCGTTCATTGCCCTCCTCTCAGCGGCTGATGACATTAATCCAGATGCTTACAAAAAGTGGGCGTTGTCTCAGATAAACTACATGTTGGGCGACAATAACTATGGTATTAGTTACGAAATTGGTTATGGCGATAAATATCCAACCCACCCACATCATAGAGGCAGGTAGAAACAATGTTTCTTGTCTTAACCCTTTCCTGTTTTACAAAATGTTGGACCTGTCCAAAATCAAAGGTTTTGCAGACGAAAATTTAAAGTGGATTTAAATTGAAAAAATAACCATTCAGTAGGGTAGAAAATAGTGAGGAAAAAGAAGAAATTGCTTGTCAGAAGCAATTTCTTCTTTTTTCACAATGTTTTCTCAATCATAAAATCTTAGGCACGTAAAAAGCAGGGATTAAACAGCAAAGGGTTAATTTGCTGAAGCTAAGAAGTGACAGAATGATAACCATAGCGCAATGTATAGTCAAACAAGTGAGGTTGTCCAAGCTTGTTTACCACACTTTTTGCGACATATTCAGAATTTACACAAAAACTTTGTGAAATAGAATAGATTAAGATCGGCCTTCATAGACCTTCAGTCCGATATTAGCCTACCCTGCCACCTTTCTATCCATTAATTGTAGGTAAACTCGAGCCAGACAGGTTGTACGAAAATTATCAATTTGATTGGAAAAAGTAATTGCAGTTTAAGGATTAAGGGTCTATACATTCTAGAGTTTTACACATTTCTGACCCGTCACGCGAAAAGGCACTATCTAGGAACTTTGTGAAATGAATATTTGAAAAAGAGATTTGGTACAGCATTGGTAAACTAGAGGTCACATTTCAAAAATTTCTTTCACAGAAAGATGAATTGATCATTCTAGAATCAGAAAATTAGCTAAGTGCGAAAAGTTTCCACACTAGTCAGTCTGCGCAGGCCGCGCAGTCTGACTAGAATTGACACTTTACGCACTACCCAGTTGTTCCCTTTTCGCTTGACGGGTCACATTTAAGTATTATCTAAAGCTTTACTTTTGACTATCGACTGACATTCTAAATTGGAATATTTTCATCATTCACAAATATGTAATTTGTTTTTTTCATTTCCTAAATGTACTAGAAACAAACAAACAAACAAAAAATTGTCTCGTACAAACTGCGGTTCAAAAAGTACATTGAAAATTAAGACAAAATTGCATCCTTTCAGGAAACATGGTTTTCGGCAGTACTTCTGAATCACTTATGAACTTATTTTTACCATCGAGTCGTTTGATAATCGTAGACCTATGTGAGATAGCAGCTAGGAAAGGATGTGATATTTGTACTGGTGAGAGAACTGCCAGGAATCCATTGTTAGGTGTTCCAGCCGCCGCAATAAAACTAAGAAAAATGTTGAAAGCGGTGTTAAACTCCATGCAATCAATCGATAAACTATCGAGTCGTATAAATACATGTGTATTCGCATTTCCTTGTTGCCTTTTTTCTCCATTTTTCCACGATTCCCAAGTTGAAAGCTGTAAGTCATCTTGAAGGGTTAGCGCCTAACTATTGTAAGTGCCAGTTCATTCAAAGCTAATTACAATTATTTTGCACCGAACCTTCGATTTGATCTGTGTGTATTTCAAAGTTTTGCACCTCATTTTCTTTCAGTTCATGTTCGGTAAACAAAACCACTTGCAGCATTGACGATCCAGGTCCGAACCCCAATGTTCTACTAGGAGCTCTAGTAGGCGGTCCGGACAAATCTGATAATTATGACGATCGACGACAAGATTATACCAAAAATGAGGTGGCCACAGACTATAATGCTGGGTTTCAGGGGGCATTAGCAGGTAATATCATATACAGTTAACAACATCGTGAAATTGACAGATGAATGATTTTGAATGATTTGTGAATGAAATTGAATGGGTGTGCGGAGCAAGGTTTGAGTGAATTAATGGGAGGTTATCCTATGTCGCAAATTTTGTTCAAGATATTGATTACTTCCCTTAGATAAAAACGCATAAACGTTATATACATAGCTTCCTATTTCTTCAACAATCTATTAGACGCAAATAGGTTCTTGAAGAAATAGGAAGCAATGTATTGAATTTTATGCATTCTTTTATTAAAGGGAGGTAATTAATATCGCTAATTTTGTTAATCCTGAACAAAGTTTGCGATATAGGATTATTTCCCATTAAATTCACTCAAAACTCGCTCCACACACTCATTCACGTTCATTCCAAAATCTTTCAACCTTGTCAATTTCACGACTGCATAAGATATTGCCAATTTAGTTCAAATTTAAAAATCGACATGATTTAACTCCAACTTTAATTTCACTTAAAATTCGCGCTCCCACTTTTTCAGTTTCATTTCAAATTCATTCTAAAATCAATTTATTACACGCTGTACTTGACTAAAATAGGGATAAAGTTAAAATTACAGTATTTATTCCAAGAACTTAAATAAAGTCAGCATTTTTACTACATTTAATTTCGTAGCTGTTTGTTCTTGATCATGCCTTTTACGTTTCGTTTCAGGACTTTTACATTTCGCAAGCCACAACGACCTTCCGCCCGCCCCACCGGCCCCATGTCAAATCGGCAGTCAAAGTTAGAGAGCTAATAGACACGCTGTGATAGTTCTTAGAAAATAGCATTAATTAATAATAAAATTAATCCAGAAAGATTGCTATTTTTCACAAGGATCGAAATCCTTATAGGTGACCTGACCAGATCTTATACAAAAAGTAACCCTGAAGCTAGGCAATTTTTTCACAAATGGTTATTATGCATATGTTTTATAAAATTGAAATTTTGTTTCAACAATGAACTTTTGTTTCTATTTTTCCAATTTTTTACTTCTTCGAAAAAAAAAAGAAAAAAAATCCTATTGATAATACATGTACCTAATACAGTGTTAATCCTATTTTATTCGTTTCCTATGAAAGTGGCAAAATGACATCAACTTCTCGTTAAGGTCAACTTGCTCAGTGTGTAATAAAAATGTGAGCGGTTTCGTCATTTTCGTAAAAAGGAAAAAGTATTAAAGAAGGGTCAGTTAATTGAGGAAGAGTCAGTAAGTTCAATTTGTTTATTAAAATCTTATATGATCACCGGGTCCCCTTCCTATTCATCCTACTGCATTTATTTGTGCTGGGCTTTTGATTTCTGAAAAGAAAACCACGATAAAAATCATCAAGGCGAATAGATTAAGAAACAAGAGCACCGCAAGCAGGTGCCAACGCTCGGCTGTTAATTATTTCTAAGGCAAATGCAAATATATGAACTTGGTACCTACAGAAAGGTCTTGTCCCAAGCAATGACCATGTAAAAATATGAAGGCTCTATAACTTACTATTCAAGAGTTATGACCAAGATTAAATTCTTTAAAGAAAAGTGACCTTGAAGAAAGAACTTGACATTGACTGATGACCTTGAACTTGGTACCTTCAGAAAGTTCTTGTCCTAAGCAGTGATCAAGTGAAATATGAAGTCTCTATGATATACCATTCAAAAGTCATGACCAAGAACAATTCTAAAGAAATGATATGACCTTGAAAAATTACCTTGACCTTGACTGATGACCTAAACTTGGCACCTACAGAAAGAACTTGTCCCCAAGCAATGATCATGTGAAATATGAAGACTTTATGACTTATGATTCAAAAGTTATGACCATGATGATTTTTCCAAAGAAATTAAACCTTGAAAAATGACCTTGATGTTGACCTTGAACTTGGCATCTACAGGAAGGTCTTGTTCTAAGCAATAATCAAGTGAATATGAAGGCTCTATGACTTTCCATTCAAAAGTCATGACCAAGATTAAATCTTTCAGGAAATTTGACCTTGAAAAATGACCTTGACCTTGACTGATGACCTTGAACTTGGCATCTACAGAAAGGTCTTGTCCCAAGCATGGATCATGTGTAATATGAAGGCTCTATACACTTACTTTCAAAAGTTATGAAAAAGATAAACTCTAAAGAATTGATATGACCTTGAAAAATGACATTGACCTTGACTGATGACCAAAACTTGGCACCTACAGAAAGAACTTGTCCCAAGCAATGATCATGTAAAAATATGAAGGCTCTATAACTTACTATTCAAGAGTTATGACCATAATTATTTTTTAAAAGAATTTAACCTTGAAAAATGACCTTGAGTTTGACTGATGACCTTGAACTTGGCATCTACAGAAAGGTCTTGTCCAAAACAATGATCAAGTGAAATATGAAGGCTCTATGACTTTCCATTCAAAAGTTATGACCAAAGTTAAATATTTTAAGGAAATTTGACATGAAAAATGACATTGGCCTTGACTGATAACCTTGAACTTGGTTCCTACAGAAAGGACTTGTATCAAGCAATGATCAAGTGAAATATGAAGTCTCTATGATATACCATTCAAAAGTAATGACCAAGAATAATTCTAAAGAAATGATATGACCTTGAAAAATTACCTTGACCTTGACTGATGACCTAAACTTGGCACCTACAGAAAGAACTTGTCCCCAAGCAATGATCATGTGAAATATGAAGACTTTATGACTTATGATTCAAAAGTAATGACCATGATGATTTTTCCAAAGAAATTAAACCTTGAAAAATGACCTTGATGTTGACCTTGAACTTAGCATCTACAGGAAGGTCTTGTTCCAAGCAATGATCAAGTGAATATGAAGGCTCTATGACTTTCCATTCAAAAGTCATGACCAAGATTAAATCTTTAAGGAAATTTGACCTTGAAAAATGACCTTGACCTTGACTGATGACCTTGAACTTGGCATCTACAGAAAGTTCTTGTCCCAAGCATGGATCATGTGTAATATGAAGGCTCTATACACTTACTTTCAAAAGTTATGAGCAAGGTTTAAGTTTGTCACGCCAATGCCAACGCCAACACCAACGCCAACGCGATCGACGCTTAAGTGATAATAATTACTCGGGTTTTCTTCGAAAACAGCCGAGCTAAAAATGACAATCTTGAGAAAAAAATATACGAACTGAAACACTCATGGCTTAAATATATAAAAGGTCATAATATATTCTGCGATTTACACCTTTTACTGGTGCGTTTTCTTTACAACATCCTAAATACACGTATCATACCCATTATAATAGAGCTTTTGAGTAGCAATATGATGTCTGTAAGAGAGGGGCAATTTGAAAACGATTTGGGATTTATGAAATTGTACAAACGAAATTTACATAAATGTAGGTGTAACAGGGCGGGGCATGTAACTCATGTGAGCGATTTAGGGCCATTCTAGTAAGGTCGTTCTAGCTCTCTAGTTTATTTGTCTGTTGTTGTTGTTTTTTTCTGTTTTTGCTTTTTACAGATAAATAATCAGAAAACATGTGCTTCTACACTTACCAAACTCACATATAAAAGCATGTTTTGGTTCTATAGCAGGGTTTCCGGTATAACATGACTCAACCTCCCATTTCCCGCCACGGAAGGGAACCAGTGCTACACAATCTTGTTCATCATGGTTATTAGAGGAGTAGGCTTGATTTACAGAGAACCAGTTTACATAACTGATAGGCTTTCCTGTTAATTCAAAAAGACAATTATTTGAATTGCCATGACATTAATTACAAGGTCAACTTTATCACAAAGTGAAAATCAAACTGACAAGATAAATTGGTTGAATAAATGCATCATCGTATTCATGCAGGTACGTGTGCTTTAAGGATCTAAGAAGGAAGCCTGGTAGTTAAAGAATGCTTCAAATCAGTAAAAAAAATCCTTCGAACAAAACCAAGTTTGACAAATGGTTCGCCTAAATCTAATACATGAGCACAATGTCTGAAAACCGCGATATATATCTTAATGACCTAAGTTTTAGTGAACCAATGCGAAAGCATCAAAACGAGTGTGGACGTACCATACCTTTTTTTTATTGTAAATCCGGACAAGACCGACTTCTTTTGTAGATGATATAATAAATTACCTATGGGTGGCCTATCTAACATTCAAACTAGGTTTAAAACTGGGTCTCTCTATTAGTACAGCACCTTTGTTGTGACCTAGTTGTTTATGAACATGTGCGTGAGCATTCCGTGAGATTTTTTCTCGAGGTTTTTTCTCCCAAAGATCGACTTTGCTATGCAAAATAACGAAAATGACATGTCAGTATTCATTTTGGTCGAGCCATTTTTGTGTGAGGCTGTATGTGATTTCTCCAATTGTGTGTGATATTTCCAACTATGTGTGATATTTCCAACTGTGAGTGATATTTCCAACAATTTCGCACGTATCTGATGTACAAACATCGTCGATACCAAACATCCCCGCAATACAATGAGAATATTCACTGTCTGAATGTTAAGATCTAAAGATATTATTTATCTTTAGAGAACATAGCCAAGACTCTCACCGGGCAGTGCTGTGTGAAATTGTTGGAAATATGACGCTCATACATTTGCATCACTGGAGTCAGAAATAGTAAAATGTGCATTAAGCGACCACATATGGGACTACCAAAAAGCGGTCGTTACAGACAATGGTCGCTTAGTGCACGTTCTGTTTAAAATAAAAATAAGGATCTTGATTGAATATGTGTGCTAAATATTGCGAATTTCTCAATAATGGTATGTTGTTAAAACTCAAAAGAATCGTCTCGATGAGACGATTCTAATGAATTTTAACCACATATGATTCATTGACAATAATTTTTAATCCAATAAGATCTGCCTTTTAAAAAAAATGAATTCAAAAGGAGGGAATTTTAAACCGGTCGCTCAATAAAAATGGTCGCTTTATAGACGTGGTCGCTTGAAAATGGTCGCTTAATAGACGCGGTCGCTTGAGCAAGACTGTAGTCCTAATGTTTACCCGATGTCCAATCAAAGAATCTCTCATTCTGCACATCATGAAGTCCGATCCAGACCCTCTCCCCGGACAGATATCTATTCACCAACATCTCTATAAAAGCCTGTTCCTGATCGTCTAGAATATCCACGAGATAGGACACGGAAGATTGACAGTAAGTGAAGGCCTCCTGGTAGGTTTGTCTGAGGCCTATCTGTATACCGTAACATCGCTTCTCCCGCTGGGCTAGGATTCGGTTAGGAGATTGTTGCGCCCATAGTTGGAGGTTTCGACCACATATTGCAATGTTTCCTGTTTTCAAAACAGTAATATGATTATTAATTCAATCTGTTAAATAAAAGTTTATCAAATATTTTTGGTGATGAACGCAACGTGTATTTCATTCGAAAATAGTGTGTACCAAAGATGTCGAACTTAGATAGACATTTAATTTAGAATTTTTGGTACGAGGACTACTTTACCATATTATATGCTAGGACTATATTTTCCCCCTATTTAGCCAAGTAATAATGTTTATACTTTGTATTTTTCATTGTAAAATATTTATGTAATAGTCCGTTTGACTTCTATATGGACCAACCTTTTCATCAATTACATGAAATTGCGTTTGAAAAAAGGATTTGTATGTAGAGCGGTGTCGGGTATTTCCGGATACCTAAGACATTTCGTATAAAAAAAGATGCATATGGACAATTATACTTTTGATCTTAAGGCGTTTCTTGACGGATGCTATCTATTCTTGACAGGATTAAATAATAAAAAGTTACTCTGATGAAATAATAACTTCTTCAAAACAGATAAAAGAAACCCACGTTGAGACATCTGATCTTGGTCGCTGGCGGGTAATCTCGGATACTTAAAATAAGTGAAACAAATTTATATCTGAATTGGATTCAAACATCTTTGAAGCGTATTTTATTAATCTCTTGATACAAAATACAATTTATTAAATAAAATGTATTTATAGATACAGCATTTAGATATGTTTTTGGGAAAAGTTCAAGATGATAATGATCTTTCAAGCAAATAAACGCAGAAACATGTAGAATCTAGATTTATTCCGAAATACATTGATATCAACCCCGTTTTAATGAGTGTTAAGAAAAGTTATGAGGTACTAGTGTGCGCATTTTATGAAAAAAACATTTAATGATTATTCTTCAACTATTGTTTTGGTACTTTTCCTTAATAGGAACGTACTGGATAAAAGTCACCAGCTTCAAACATACGTGTAATTATCAATAATCTGAGTCGAACGTATCCAAATGAATTCAAGAATTCGCATACAATATAGATGGATGTGTGTTGAACTATGTACTAATATCGTTCAGTTATGACCCATAAGAGTAGAAAGATACGTTCATTTCAGATTTTCTTTAATCAATACGTCAATTATTTCAAGTGAAAAGACTGAATATCATTTTCTTATTTTGTTGGTTTTGGGATATACGATGGAAGAACGGCATCCATATCTTTCTTTTCATAAACTGACGGATCTTATGCTATTTTTGTCGAAAAACATCGTCGTTTGACAAGACTTTCGTCGAAGGATTATTTTTTTGAAGAGTAAGAATGCGCTTTTCACAGGAAGAAGAATGCGCAAATATTGGGTAGTTCGAAGGTATCCGGAAGACCCGAAAGCAACATATTTGTAGGGTCTTTCGGATACTCAAATTATGGTCAACTACAGTGTCATTCCATCTAAAAAGATGTGAGTTTTAGGTAGTAAATATCTTCATATGTGCTAAGTTTCTCTGTTTCTTTTCTATAGCACATAATAAGTGATGAAATAAGAAGATGAAGCTAGACAAAAAACTAGCAGTCATCTCAAATTGAAAGCTTTTCCCACAATGTCTTATGTATGAAATGTTATCTCCATCCTTCATAAGATTTTATGTCATATGCAGATATGTAATTAAATCAAATAACTTGAAGAACAAAATAAAGCACAAAAGAACCATGTACCTTGCCAATGCATAGGGGAAACATGTGACTATCCGAGAATACCCGCAATCCGAGAATACCCGACACCGCTCTAGTAAAATCTTAATTTCAGCTTAATACCATTCCAAAAAATATTTTTTGAAAATAAAATGATTTCAAAATAATGATTTTGTCTATCTAGTTAATGTTAATATTTTTGCATTTTCCGCTCTTAAACACGAGGGGTGATGGAGGCTGTTCAGTAGTAAGAAAATGTCAACATATATAGTAAAAACACGTGGTTTTATACTAAACATTTGACAGATGAAATGTCCATTATTCCTTATTTGGACATGCTAATTAGCATATCGACGGTCATGTCATCTTAAACTTAAATAGCACGTGATTTTTACCGTTATTACTCGCCTTCTCATCAAGTTTTCCTCGTGAAATTCCCAACTACTTCGTTTAATAATGCTTTTTGATTGGTCTTAACATGTAAATATAGGGTTCATCTCAGAATAAATAAAAACAATAATCAATTATCTGGTCAAACGGTTTCTGGAGAAAGAGAGAATATACACAGATTTGATATCCAACGGTAGCAAAAATCTTCGACAAACTTATTTATTGAAATACTCGATTTTATAGTAATACAATTGACTTAAAATCTTACACTTTTGACTCGGCCCCTATGCAAATCAGTTCTATTTTGGTTATACAATTCGCTGTTCCGTTTAATACAGTCACAAGTAGGTATGAAAGGCTGAAAGTTAACATGTAGACGGACGGACAAAATCATTATTTTTCATTCAAAAATTCTGAAAAATAAAATTCATCATGGTACTAACTGGAAAATATGATATGAAAATATGCGTTTCATTAATTAATTTCTGAGATTTTCGGCGAAATGTTGGTCCATATAGAAGTCAAACGGACTATATAGCCCACTCTACACTTTTATAATGATTACTGTCAGTGATTTATCACTGTTCTGAGCTTCTCACTCTTTACTCATTTTAGATAGCATAACTTCAAAATTCTTCCAAGAATATTTTGATATTAACAGAAAGGTTCTTATTAGATTATTCAAGCTCAAATTTTGCTTTCAAATGATCATTTACAAACCTATACTTGCAGCTCTGTGATTATTACTTCGTTTGATTTGTCTGGTGTTGGGCTCTCTGGGTAATGAACCTGTCGAAAAAGAATGTATACAGTTAAAAGTATAAAAAGGGAGAGATCGTCCTTTCGATGCTGATGTTCAATTAATGAATTTTAGCCCACTTGCAGAATCAATATTTACAGGTTCGTGAAATGGTAAAGAATAAATCGTTAAGTTTTTTTTAATACGAAATTGCTTAAAATTACACGAACACGTATTCTGCATTTCATTTTCAGGATTCTAAATCTTCGTAACTTCAGCCTTTTCCAAATGTCTGTGAAACTGAGAACAAATTCAAAAATGGCAGTCTTACCTCATTCAATGAAAATTGACCATTGTCTAGGTTCTGCCGTTCTAGTCCTAAAACAATATTTTATATTTCTGGATATATATGATTAGGGCATAAATATATTGCTGTAAACACAATTGATCTTAAACTTTCAAAACAAATAATTTTGGGCTAGATTTATTATTTTCTTTAGTAACTATCCTGAGCAAAAATGAAAACTTGGCATTCCCAAAATCGCAATTACTGTTTTCATTGGTCGAAGGTCAAAGACTACCAGAGCTTAAATTGAGACCAGAAAACGACTCACTAGTTATCTGTTTTGTCATAGCCTAAATAAAGTCGAGCTACAATGTTCCTCAAAGAACTGTAAACGTAAAGTTCCCAAAAGAGTCCACATTATGGTACTCCGGTCAAATTTGGCTCAAATAAGCGATTTTACCATTGAAACGTTCTCATTCCAATGAGACCTCCAGGTCTACTTTTGAACTCTGATGATGATATCTTACTCAAAAATGTCGTAATTTTATTACACTATCGTTTCAATGTGACGTCACAGGTATCGCAACAAATCACGTTTTGACAGTTCTAAACGCTTATTTTGTTTGTTTTTGTTTTGATTTTGTTTTTATTTTAACAACGAATCGTTGGAACATCTGCACTTGAATGTCTTGGATTTTTTTTTTCATTTGAAAGTTCCAATAAGGTCCAAAATAATGTCCAGTTGGAAATTTAAACTAGTTTTTGTAGTTCTCCCACTAAATTCAAATATACCTGTGCAGACGTTAGTCTTCGAGATAAAAAAAAAAGCCGTATATTCTGAACGACGGCCGTCACCTTTTTGGGGTTTCGAAGACTTCAAATTTACGTAAGCATTAGCCTATTAACTTAATGGAATTCACGAATAACCATCATATCAAATTGAAAAGACCTTTTTTACACCAAATTGTTTGTTTGACAGAAGGGGGAAATATGAATTCAAAAGTGTAAAGTTTTCAGTTTTGCCAAGGATAGAAAAAGTAGACCACCGTAATTACCTTGCACTGTGTCCGCTGTCAGATTATCACAATGACGTAGAATGACATCATTACCATATACAAAGCCAGTCTGAAATACAATTAATCACAAACCTAAAAAGGGGGAAGGTAAGCTGATGGCTCGGATGAAATGTTGTGATAGTATTCGTTTGATAAACGAGTGGAAACCATGAATTGGTACATCAGCCACTGCAGTGGTTCTACAATATTATTGAAGCTGAATTAATCCACACACAAACAAATTGAGGTTAGGCGCTCTATAAATTGTATTAGCCGACCAGTGCATGAAAGAACCGCCGTTACTGAGATACCAACGACGATTGTTTGCGAACTAAGTTATATTCCATATTTTTGTAAGAATGGGAAAGGTTATTCCAGGTAAGAGAAATAGGTAACCCCGACTTATTTCTAGGGTATAGATGCACAAGTTAAAGTGTGTGATCAGAGGTCAATTTTGTCTATACCTGTGTAGACAAGACTGACGTTTGATTACTCACTCAATATGGTACATTTATAACGTAGCCGCGGCAATAGCGCAGATGGTAGCGCGCCGGACTTCTAATCCAGGGGTTTATTCGCACGGGTTCGATCCCCGGCCGCGGCACTTATCCTTTCCGACATTTGTCTTCCACCAATGGGTAGATCATCGTAATCCTATGTGGAATAGCAACTGGAGGCTAGGAAAGGGATGTGGTGGTAGTACTGGTGTGAGAAATACCAGGAATCCATCGTTAGGTGCTCCAGTCGTCGCGATATAACTGAGAGATTGTTGAAAGCGACGTAAAACCCCAATTCAAATCAAACATTTATAATGTGTCTCCCGGTACAGGTTTTATTTAGGGATGACTTTTTGTTGTACACCAGCCCTGCGTTCAGTATGATCAAACGGCGCAAATAGTTTGCCAATTATACCCCGCTTTACACGTGCAAAGCAGAGTATAATTGGAAAACCGTTTGCACCAATTGGTCAACCTGAACGCAGGGCAAGAAGAAGAGTCCCCGTTTATGAGATACCTACAATAGTTTGGGTAATAAAGGGGTCATGTAAAAAGTAAACGATTGCTTGATAGTTTGCACTGTCAGAGTTGCTTTGCTTTATAACTGTCTATAGATGGACAAGCCATGCGTTGAGGAAGACAAAGGTGCAAACTCTTCGCTTATTGTACCCTACTTCGCGCGAGCACCTACATGCAAAGCGGGGTATGATTGGAAAACAGTTCGCACGCAGCGAATTTTCTTATTATATTTTCTTGACGGCTTGACTTCACAGTGTATCTTCCTCACGTACGCATCTATAAAAGTGTCTGAAATATCACGGACATACTCAAATCATACAGTACCTTATTACCAAACTTGGCTCTGACCCAGTCACTACTGTTCGACGTTAGGAATTCCCCTTTATGGCATAGTTTGTGTTTGATCGTGGCAATTATTGGCGATGTCTCAATGGGCTGTAATGAAACACAGTTGGATAGTTTATAAGACTAAACGTTATAATACTAAACGTAAGAAAAAAATCTTTTTGAAAAAAGTCGGTTTCTTATTTGAAGCATTATCTAAAAAATGCTAATGTAACGTTGATTTTATTCATTATCAGTACGAATATTATCATTTATATATTATAACTATACAAATATCCATGTGCCATGATAACAACCCATATGATATTTTTTATGAAATCACATAATATATTGAACAATAATATCATGCAGTTATTTTTAGAAACTTGCATTTGAGTTAGAAATATCGACGAAAACAAGACAAAAAGAGGTTATAAGATAATTATAATACGTACTAAGTGTATTGTATGAAAAAATATCTAACTCGGTTGTGAGAATTGATAATTGTCTCGGCAGAGCCTCGGCAGAGCCTCGACAATGATCAATTCTCCCAACCTCGCTAGATACAAAACACTAAGTACGTATTATATATTTAATTATTTTTAATGCTTTTCTTTGTTTTATAGAGGAATAACGGTAGCTTATCATTTTGAAAGCTCAACGGTGAAATAATCAAAAACTTTTACCCCGCTTTAGTCAATTTCACCCTATCTGACGTCATTTAAACGGATCCTTAAAAAGTGACGTCATCGTGAACGTTGCATATCAATCACGTGCAAAAAGACGCGCTTTAAGAAAGATTGTCCTAAAATTTCCACAATTTGTCCGATTTATGCATATAAGAAAAAGAATAATCGTCATTTTTTTTTATCGAGTAAGATCATTGATTTAACAACAATGGCTATTTTTTCACTAGTTACTCCACCACTCGTGAAACAAGAGGCCCAATAGGGGGGGGGGGGTATTTTGTTTTTCAAATTTAAATATTTCATTCTTCCTAACTTAAACCCTATGTTGTTTGTACTCATCTAAAATGTCTAATCACGACGAGCCAAATGAGTACCAACAACATATTGGCATTGGCAATAAACAATTTTAGACTGGCTTTACCCAGTCTTATCTGGATCCTTATGTACCTATTTATATGCCTACACTTACACAATATTTACATCTCTTAGAACAGACTTAAAATTTTTAAAAAGTGTTACATTTATACTTTCATTAAACAAAGCTGACTGTTAGAAAACAAGATTTTGAAGTCTCTTTAGAACTATTTTGTGATGATTTACTTAGTCTTGACCCCATTGCACTAAATTACTCAATCACCATTAGCCTGCATACCCTTTACTTGTATTCTAAGCAACATAAAGGTGATTGCATTAAGTAGACTATTCTTAACATAATTTCAGGTAGAATTTTAGTAAATGGTCATACATGGAATATTCATGGCAGGATTCATATAAATTAAATTGATTGTGGAAAGATGATTTTTTAAGATTAAATAGTGAAATCAAGCCCACGCTGCCACGCCCATATTAGGGGATCAATGAAAGTTTCTTTAACAATTTAAGTAAAGCATCGCCAAAGGAACAACCATGTCAAGTTTCAGTGAAATCAGCCCATTGGTTTGTAGGAGAAGATTTTTACAGATTTAACCATGCAAAAATGCCGCGCCCTGCCACAGCCATATTTGGGGGTCAATCAAACTTTCGTGGACAATTTAAGTAAAGGATCACCAAAGGAACATCCATGCCAAGTTTCATTGAAATCGGCCCAATGGTTTGGGAGGAGAAGACTTTTAAAGATTTCGTAGAGAAAATAAGCCCCGCCCTGCCTCGCCCTTATTTGGGGTCAATCTATTTTTTTAACAATTTTAGTTAAGGGTCGCGCAAGGAAGATCCATGCTAAGTTTCAGTGAAATTGGCCAAATGGTTGGGTAGGAGAAGATTTTCAAAGATTTTATAGCGAAAAAATGCCACGCCCTGCCACGCCAACATCTGGCGGTCAATCAAAATTTCTTGAACAATTTTAGAAGAATGTCACCCAAGGATCATTTCTACCTTGCTTTGTTAAAATTGGCCATATGGTTTGGGAAGAGAAAAAAATCAAAGAAACGCTTGGAGTGACGGACGATTGCATGCACGCACGATGGACACACCGCCCTGACCTTCTGCCAGTGGAGCTAATAGCTTTTGTTGTTCACTAAATGAAATTTAAATCGATCTTGCACTGGAACAAACGAAAGATTATCATATGTTTCATCTGTTTCTACGAGCCTGTGAAGCCGTTTCGTTCATTAGATGACTGATAATCTAGCTATCATTACTTATCGTATTTATTGAGTAAGCTGTAATTTTATCCATCATATTTTGTTTTTAATCGGAAGAGATGTCAACGAAAAGAAATGCAAAAAACATATTCATTGATATATTTATTTTATTATCGTCTAATTTTTCAAGCCCTATTTTTCACTCCCAACATATTGATCCTTTGATAAAATGAATAGTGCTGAAATCAACAATTTGTCAACAGGAATTCTACTTGAAATAAAACCGCGCCAACAAATAATCGATTTAACCCCATTTAACGATTTCACGAACAATTCAAACCTGTTCTAAAATATTGACGTCTCCATTTTTTGCACAAAAACATCCAAGCTTTCTGGCTTTACAAAGAGCAAGCAACGCAGTGAAGAAAACTGTTTTCAAAGTAAAACACATTTTAATCTACATGTATTTAGCCTAGTGACCTCCGAGTATTTTAAAAGGAGTGACAAATTGTTTATCATATGAACTTTGTCGAAATTCTAAGAAGTGGAAATAAAAGACCAGTGGGAAAATATAAGCAGAGACTTAGTTGATATAGTCCAGAACATCGAAAAAATTGACAATATTAATGGCTTTGGGGTATGATTTTGGATTGAGATTGAATGAGTCTGTGGTGCGAGTTTTGAGTGAAAATCAAAGGAGGTTATCCAATATTGCTAATTTTGTTCAAATGAACAAAATTAGCAATATTCATAGCCTCCCTTTAAAAAATATTCGTACCTTTCTGTTTGTGCGTTTTCATGGACCAATCAGACACTTTAAAAACAGAACCAGCCAAAAAAATCGTTGAATAATTTAAACATTTTGAATAAAATGATGATCGTTTTGAACGATTTCGAAATGCTTTCTAATGATTTTGAATCGTTTTCGATCGATTTGAGTGAATGTTTGGGATGAATGGAGCGCTGAGTGAATGGTTTTGAATGATTTTGATCGGAATAATTGTCAATTTCACGATGTTTTCAACTATAATCAGTCTGCTATTTGGTTTAAATTTCTTTATATTTAAACTTAATTAAATCTAGAAAAAATACTATATTGCAGTTGATAATATCGTAGAGTTGACGTTCATTCTACTCAAAAATATTCAAGGCCCTCTTATCACCCAAATCTTTCAAAATGCTTAAAGATCACTCAAAAAAATGTTTTAATCGTTCTCTAGAAATGGCTAAAGGGTGATTCCACTGAAATCTGGTTGATACCCATCGTTTAGGTCCTGTGAAAATAATTTTCAAAGTTTTCACTATATAACTTATAGAGAAATGACATTCGCCCACAAAAGACATATTTTTCATCTGATCACGATAATTATCTGAAGATCTATAAAGGGTCACTAAAGTATCGTTCCGGTGAAATTTGTTTGATATCCATCCTTTAGGTTCTAAGCAAATGATTTTCAAAGTTTCCATTTTATAGCATATAGAGAAATGACCTCCGCCAATAAAAGACAAAGTGGTGTATTATTCATCTTATCGCAATATTTCTTTGAGACTGATTAAAGATAATTCCAGTGAAATTTTCTTGATATCTATCAGTTAGATTCTGAGAAAAGTCACATATTACCATATACGGAAATAAGCCATGTCCATTTAAGCCTTCATTTTCATTGGATCAAAAATCTTTGAACAACTTTGAAAAAATGTAACCCGAGGATAATTCCTGTGAAGTTTGGTTAAAAATAATTTCAAAGTTTTTGAGGAGAAGAGGAGAAGATTTTCAAAGAAAACGTTTATGACCGGAAGCACGGCGGGCACAGCTCCATGACAATAGCCCGATTGGCCTTCGTGGCTGTAAAGATGAAACGTGGAAAATTTGCCTACAGATCAACTTCGCTTATATTTGGCCTTTGACCCAGGGGGATGGAATTCCCATACCCGACATGGGCTTTTCTGCCATTGAACAAGTACATTGTTCACGGCTACTTGGCCATGGATGAGTAAATACCGGGGCAAATCTTGAACAAGAGGACCAAGATGGTCTTAGATCGCTCACCTGAGTCTCTTTGGCCCCTGGGACATCACATTAATTCGATAGGCAGATGTCAAAAAGAAGATATTTGCCTAAGATCAATACCATGGAACGTTTTCAGCGAAGAGCAAGACAGATATGCCTTTTTGCTCTTTGATTCTATGTAAAAAGGGATGCACCTGGGTGGACCCTAGATGTGACCCCAGGGTCTTGATATGAACAAACTTGGAAGAGATCCATAAGATGATGCTATATTCTAAATATGAAAGCTGTCTGCCTTCTGGTTTCAGAGAAGGTGATTTTTGATAGTTTTCCTATTTTCACCCAGCATACTCAGATGAGCTGAAAGGGATGGGCCCAGGTGGAGCCCAAATATGATCCTAGGGTCTTGATTTGAACAAACTTGGTAGAGGTCCACTAGATGATGCTACATACCAAATATGGAAGCTGTCTGCCTTCTGGTTTCATAGAAGAAGATTTTTGAAGATTTTCATTTTTTTACCCTTCGTGCTCATAAGAGATAAAGGGATGCACCTGTGCAAAGCCCAAATATGACCCAAAGGTCTTGATATGGACAAACTTTGGAGAGGCCCACTAGGTGATGCTACATACCAAATATGAAAGCTGTCTGCCATCTGGTTTCAGAGAAGAAGATTTTTAAAGATTTTCGCTCTTTGATTCTATGTAAAAAGGGTTGGGCCTGGGCAAAGCCCAAATATGACCCCAGGGTCTTGATATGAACAAACTTGGTAGAGGTCCACCAGATGATGTTGCATACCAAGTATGAAAGCTGTCTGCCATCTGGTTTCAGAGAAGAAGATTTTTAAAGATTTTCATATTTTCACCCTTTTTGTTAAGGGTAAAGGGAAAGTTAAGGGTGGATTTCATTTATTTGAACAACTTTGGTAGAGCTTGATCCAAGGAACATCCCTGCCAAGTTTCACTGGTTTAGGGGGAGAAGATGTTTAAAGAAATTGTGGACAACGGACGCCGCACGACTGACATTCTACGATCACAATAGCTCACCTTGAGCACTTCGTGCTCAGGAGAGCTAAAAAGGTAATAATAGGTCTCAGATATAAATTAGCCTAATGTTTATCCAAAGATCATGGAAAATGAAGTTATGGAAAGAATATGTCCCGCTGTCAGGGATCGAACTTGAAATCCACTTTGCTGGACAAGTTCATTTTGATCCTGGATAAATCGAAAAATCATCTTTTACCTGTCCAGCCCTGCTTTCAGTATGACAAAATGGTGCAAACAGTTTGCCAGTTATACCCCACTTTGCACGCAAAGCAGGGTATATTTGGAAAACTATTTGCACTGTTTTGTCATCCTGAATGCAGTGCAGGTACAAGTGGAGAAATATTTCAAAGCCACTGCTTTGGGCAATAGTTGACCTCTTAAAGCAAACCCACTTTTGGGAGGCCATCTTTCTTCTGTTTGTTCAAATTAATGCTCGTCAAACAATTTTGCATTGAAAACAAAATGTGTTTGTCATTCAGCAATGCCACCGCCAATGTCATTTTTCAGGTACAGTCCATTGATTTCATGATCAAAGAACAAGGTGCCAAATTGTCACAAGATACGCCCGTCACACTGCTTAGTATTAACTGGGGGTTTGAATAGAACTGAGGTTATTTTGAATGAATATTTTTTGCACCCATGTAGTTTCATTATCCTAGCTATTATACTTTTACAGATATACTCCGGACAAGATTCAAGTCTGAAAAACGACAAAGGGCAATAACTCAAAAAATAGGCCAGGTAGAATTATGGTTATTGTACACTGCACTACCCCTTGGTTAGATCTATATACACCCATGCAGTTTCATGATCCTAGCTATTATACTTGTAGAGATATACTCCGGACAAGATTCAAGTCTGAAAAACAACAAAGGGCAATAACTCAAAAAAAAGGCCAGGTAGAGTTATGGTTCTTGTGCACTGCACCTCCCCTTGGTGAGATCTATACACCCATGAAGTTTCATGATTCTAGCTATAATACTTTTACAGATATACTCCGGACAAGATTAAATTTTGAAAAACAACAAAGGGCAATAACTCAAAAAATAGGCCAGGTAGAGTTATGGTTCTTGTGCACTGCACTCCCCCTTGGTGAGATCTATACACCCATGAAGTTTCATGATCCTAGCTTTTATACTTTAGGAGATATACTCCAGACAATATTCTAGTATGAAAAACAAGAAAGGGCAATAACTCAAAAAATAGGCCAGGTAGAGTTATGGTTCTTGTGCACTGCACTCCCCCTTGGTGAGATCTATACACCCATGAAGTTTCATGATCCTAGCTATTATACTTTAAGAGATATACTCCGGACAAGATTCTAGTATGAAAAACAACAAAGGGCAATAACTCAAAAAATAGGCCAGGTAGAGTTATGGTTCTTGTGCACTGCACTCCCCCTTGGTGAGGTCTATACACCCATGAAGTTTCATGATCCTAGCTATAATACTTTAAGAGATATACTCCGGACAAGATTCAAGTCTGAAAAACAACAAAGGGCAATAACTCAAAAAATAGGCCAGGTAGAGTTATGGTTCTTGTGCACTGCACTCCGCAATGATGAGAAGAATATAATTGCCAAGTTTGAAGTCAATCGGACTTCAAGTGACAGAGTTATGCTCCGGACAAAGAAGTGGACGCCGCCGGACGCCCGGACGCCCGGACAACCGGACGCCACGGGTGATCCCATAATACGTCCCGTCTTCGACGGGCGTATAAAAAGGTACAAGGAATAATTTTACACGAAATCGACCTTGAAAATGACATTGACCTAGACTTATGCCATTGGAGTTAGTACCAACAGAAAGCCCTTTTCGCAAGCAGTATACATGTGAAATATGAAGGCTCTGTCCACTCAAAAATTATCACCAATTTTAATCAGAGTAAGGGACAAATAAACAGAATGAACTATCAATGCCAGGGACAAAAAAAAAATAAAAAGAAAGTCTATGTGCTTAGAAGTTAATATCAAAAACACAGTTCTAGAAATTATGTAGTTTGGACGTTAAGGTAGTGGACCCGTAAAAGTTCCGCAAACTTTCAGGAGTAACAAACTTTAACAGTGTTAACCGAGGTTTCCAAATGATTTTCATTAGGAAACCTCTGTTAACATTGTGAAAGAGCATGAGTTCCGAAATGTTGCTGAAATATTACGGGTCCACTACCTTAAAGTAACTAATACGGTTCAATAAACATTGACCTACTGCGCTGAAGATACAATTGGGTAAGTCATATCATTAGAGGGCGACCAAAGTGCCAGAACTACAGGTAAATAATGATGTATAGTGTAACATTTAAAATTACCATGCCAGGGAAGATAACCAGCTGAATCTCAAGTAATCATTAAAAAATGGAGTAATACATTTTTTTTCAGTTTTTTTTATTCACAAAAATATAAAAAAACATCAAATATATGTATGAAAGATAACAACTATTTTGATTTATAAAAACAACTATTTTGATTTTTAAACTTCTAAGAATTAACAGGAATAAGGACACAAGAAAACAACAAATCAATAGCAGAATTGCTTCAACATGCTTTGAGTAATAGTGGAGCATCCATGAGCACTTTCTTTGTGAAACCAGCCCCGCATTTAGGATAACAATACAGCACAAACTGTTTGAAAATTATACTTTGCTTTGCACATGAACTTGTTTGTTAAGCAGGGTTAAATTAGCAAATAATTTGGCATTCTGAAAACAGGGATAATTTGCAGATTCGTTTAATCTATCTCGGACACTGGGATTTCTTTCATTTGATTTGATTCGCAAAAGTGACATTTGATAGGTTTAACCAAGCTTGTCGTGTTGTCACGGGACAACTGTTGTCAAGCCTGCTAAGCCTGCTAAAATTTGACATAGCTCAAGTTGAGTCTAATTTTAACATATGACCTTGAGTTGTGACCTTGACTTTAGAACTATCTGATACTTTCTTTCAAAAATTTCTCAACTACTCATGATGGCAAATTATTGTGCCAAATTATTTTGAAATCGGTCCATAAATATAGGCGCTATGCCTTGGACAAGATTTTTTTTACATTAAACCTTGACCTGTGACCTTGATCTTACAGCTTTTTAAAAAAATCTTTCAAGTAGCACATCTGCTTAATATGTAGAACAATTGTGTTTTATGGTGGTTATTTTTTTGAAATCCATCCATAATGTCTGGACAAAATCGGATGGATAGACAGACTAACAGATGAACTCATACCAAGCCATCATGGTAACAACTGTGTCTAGCTCGACGCATGTGGGCTTGACAAAATTGGTCACAATACACATGTATCACTAAAGAAAATGTAACCACAAAATTCACAAACTATCAAAAAAAAAGATAGTACAGATCCAGGGCACTGTGAATAAGCTGTTGTTTTGATCATTCATCTACAACATTTTTCGAAAGTGGGTTTATTTTTATTACACACTTGTGTAATGTGCATAATGGTAGTTAAATACTCATGCTATGCACAGTGAACAAATTGAAGACTCAGGTCAGACTGTGCAGTTGCACAGGCTGATCCGAGTCTTCAATTGGTGTTCATGTTAAATTGTTGGAAAAGTCTTACACAGGCTCCAATAATACTTTTAGCATTCAGTCCCACTATTCTTGATAAATCATATAAATAGGAATAGTATACTGTCAACCTGTGATTTCAACCTGTTCTTTAATCCTCTTCAGCATCTTCACGAGTCAAGGAGTATCGAATCGATAGCTTCTTCTCGAATACGATAAGTAAATCGTTCGTAGCCCTTGATTCGACAAGATGGCTTTTCAGTGGATTAGATTGAAAAATAACCATATATGGTATAATCATTTGATAAACCCACTGCCTGACCAGTGAAATTACCAAAAATTTTTACTATACATAGAGGATAATCGTTTGTTTCAGTGTAAGATCGATTTATATTTCATTGAGTGAACAACAAGTTATATTTTCACAAGTGGCGGAGCCATGAGTGAAAATATAGCTTTTGTTTTTCACAAAATGAAATATTAATTGATCTTACTCGAAAAACAGAAGATTATTCTATTTCTTTAATGCAAAAATGAGACAAAATGTAAAACTTTTAGGACATATTTTCATAAAGCGCGTCATTTTGCATGTGATTGCTATGCAACGTTCATTGTGACGTCACATATTTCGCCCCGCATAGATGACGTCAGATAGTATGAAATGCACAAAAGCAGGGTATCAGTTTTTGATAATCTCACTGCTTTTGCGGTGAGTTTATCAAGTGATAATCTATCGTTATTTATCTATAAACCACTGAAAAGCATTAAAGAAATTACTATCTTTTATTTCAACCTTTTTGAGGGTTATTAAGTGTAGCCCAATAAATGATGTCATCATGGACATTGCTTTCTAATAACATGCAAATTAACACGCTAGAAGATCACATTTTGGCTAAGTTTTGCATTAAAGAAATAGAATAATTGTTTGTTTATCAAGTAAGATCAATTAATATTTCATTGATCACTTGAAGAAATATTAATCCATCTTACACTGAAACAAACGATTATAAACTATCTAATTCTAGATTGATTGGTAGACTAGTTCTTGCAACTTAGATTGATTCCTGCTTATCCAGATTCTCTCTACTTGTCTGTAGACAAGCACAGTGTGATTTACTACTTGTCAAGGATTAAAATGTACTTGTCTGCAAAAAATAGAATAGAAAGATTTTGAGAAAACATTGTTTTTAAAGAAGAAAATGCTGAAACCAGCATTTACTTCATTAAATACAGTGTTTTCTATTCTTTGGTACAAAGAATCAGCTAATTACTCTCTTATCTATAAAGTGCCATATGAAGATTTGCCCTAGTATTTACTTGTCCACCGACAAGTGGACTTGCAAAATGTACTTGTCTGCAGGTAGAAATGCCCATGTTGTACAAGTCGGACATGCAAATTCCACACCCCTGGGCTTATCCTTTCTCAAATATTTGTGCTTAAAGTGTTGTGTGATGTCATTGGTCTAGGAGGTAGAGTATCAGCCTTTTGACCAAAATGTCATAAGTTTTGATTCCTGGGAGCAGCTATTGATCTTGTTTCTTTCATTGGCCCATTTATTTGGCACGAATACTGGAGAATTTTATAGGAAGCAGAATGGAGGGGGATTAATCTAAGTTGTGAGAACTTGTTTCCGAACAATGTACAATAAACTTTTTTTTATTGTGTTAGCCAAAGAAAGAACCAAGATTCCCCGCCGCTCTTAAAGTAGGGAACTTTAATAGTTATGCAACATTTCGGAATGCTTGAACTTTCACAATGTTGACCGAGGTTTCCTAATGAAAATCATTAGGAAACCTCGGTTAACACTGTTAAAGTTCATTACTTCTGAAACATTGTGGAACTATTACGGGTCCATTACCTTAATCAAACTTATTATCTCTAGTTAGAGATCCCCACGCTCTTACTCTCAAACCCAGCCATTACCTCTTATCCTACAGTTCAGTATGATTGTAAAATGAAAATGATGAAGGAGAAAAAGATGGGAGATTCTGTCTTTGACTTGGCTGCTCATTTGAAATATAAAACGCCGATATCAGTATTTTCAAGGGAGTATTCACTGCAACTATGATAAGGGATAAAAAACTCAAAACTTTTCTCTTTTTTTGGTTCTGCCTGTCTGTCACCTTGTCTTGGGTCTTAAAGAAGTCCGATGTCAGAAGAAAAATACCCGATAATACTTGAAGTCCGATAGATAAACAGATCATCCATAATAACGCATCGTAGAATTCATGGTCCTTATTCGACATCACAGTTCGTAATTGTGTTGCATGTGTTGTTAACAATGAGACGTCCATTAAGCCGTGAGCAAATGTCTTTGTTGAGATTGACTTCTTTTCTTTCGGCGGTTTTGTTGTAAACGTTTTGGAAAGCTGCTGCTGTTCCTGATAAATAAAGACCTTTATTACAAAATATAAGTTCCTGATAAATATATTACCTTTATTACAATACCATGAACAAAAAAGCTATATTTTCAGAATGAAAAGGGAGGTAATAAAATATTGGTAATTTCATCAAATTGGACGAAAATAATGATATTCAATGACCTCCCTTTAATTTCATTAAAAATTCGATCCTCACTCATTCCATTGCATTTGGTAATCATTAAAAATTCATTCACATTGTCTATTTCACATTGTTGTTAATTTCACTTTGTTTCTTAACCAGTCGGGCTCACATATTTCCTAAAACTAACAACATGACTAACTACAAAGCAGGCAGTGTAGACCAAGATCAGACTGCACATCTGTTCAGGCCTATCACAGTCTACACTCAGTGAATTACACTGTCTACTAAAGGGTTAGAATAGGGAAAGATATTACTGCAGACAGCATGAAAAGATTTAATAACCCTTACCATATCTTCGCAAGCCAAGGGTTATAACTCCACTATGTTCCTTACATAAGATCATAGTGGAGTTAAAACCCTTGGCTAGTGAAGATGTTCGTAAGGAACATAGCAGAGTTAGAACCCTTGGCTTGCAAAGATGTTCGTAAGGAACATAGTGGAGTTAGTACCCCTGGCTTGGGAAGATGTTCGTAAGGAACATAGTGGAGTTATAACCTTTGGATTGCGAAGATGTTCGTAAAGAACATAGTGGAGTTATAACCCTTGGCTTGAGAAGATGTTCCTAAGGAATACATTGTATAGTGGAGTTAGAACCCATGGCTAGCAAAGATGTTAATAAGGAACATAATGGAGTTATAACCTTTGGCATGCGAAGATGTTCGTAAGGAACATAGTGGAGCAAGTACCCTTGGCTTGCGAAGATGTTCGTAAGGAACATAGTGGAGCAAGTACCCTTGGCTTGCGAAGATGTTCGTAAGGAACATAGTGGAGCAAGTACCCTTGGCTTGCGAAGATGTTCGTAAGGAACATAGTGGAGCAAGTACCCTTGGCTTGCGAAGATGTTCGTAAGGGACATAGTTGAGTTAGAACCCTTGGCTTGCGAAGATGTTCGTAAGGGACATAGTTGAGTAAGAACCCTTGGCTTGCGAAGATGTTCGTAAGGAACATAGTTGAGTTAGAACCCTTGGCTTGCGAAGATGTTCGTAAGGGACATAGTGGAGTTAGAACCCTTGGCTGGTGAAGATGTTCGTAAGGAACATAGTTGAGTTAGAACCCTAGGCTTGCAAAGATACCCTTACCATTGAAATATCATTTTTGGTACAAGTAAAATTTTGTTGTATCTCCTCTTTGGGAAACCTATCACTCATACACTGTTGCCTTTGTCTAGAAAATGACCTCTGCCCATCTGATATTTGTTCAATGCCTTGTTGAAAAACTGGTTCATGGTTTGTAGATTGTGGCTGCTGTATACAGTTCATATTCTGCCTTTGTCCGCTGTATTTATTGCCAAGTTTTGGTGTTGACGTTATCTGATACACTTGACCATAATTAAACTCGTCATCTCTTCCATCTCTTTGGTGATTAGAAATTTGTTCTTGATTTGAATCTGCCATTTGGAAATTTTCACTTGTCTGAAAGGAAATTTTAGATAAGAAATGAATAATGAGGGTAAAATATCAAGGGGTCAGTGCAACACTATTGTAAGTGCCTATATATTTACAGGCACTTACAATAGTGTTGCACTGACCTTTCAATATGAACTAGAGCTGTCAAGGATCATACTCTGGTGACCATCAAACAAGATAAATAGACAAGGATTTGACACTCAATTTTGTGACAGAGAAGTCAAGCAGGCTCCAATCTTATAAAATCAGGTTTTAATGATTTATTGAATGGAGTTTTACGCTGCTTTCAACATTTTTTCAGTTATATCACGGCGGCTGGAACACCAGTACACCCATCACATCCTTTCCTAGCCTCCAGCTGCTTTCTCACATAGGGCCACTATTACAAACCCTGTGGTGAGAGACTAATAGTCAAAAATAATGAGTGCCACCATCAGGGATCGAACCCGGGACCTCTAGATTGACATTCCGACTCACTACCAACTGCGCTATGATTGCAGCGGTAATAAAATCAGGAGTCAGATCTAAAAGTAAAGAGTCTTAGTAAGTGATGTGCTAATTATTCAATATAATTGATAATCCTGTGAAGTTTGGTTGAAATTCATCCGGTAGTTTCTGAGGAGAAGATTTTTAAAGAAAAAGTTTACGACCGGAGGCACGGACGGACACACAGACCGACACATGCACAACGAATTCAACTCCATGACAATAGTCCCAGTGGCCTTTGACCAGTGGAACTGAAAATCAGTGTGTGAATGTAAATAATGAACTCCAGTTTTAAAATTTGAATGATTTTGTTTGAAAACAAGATCTTTTTTTAACAAATGCCTAGGTTATATATGACTGGTTTAAATCTGTATTCATAATGTAAAGACTTCTTCTATTTTGGCACATGATATTGTCGCACAGATGTTAAGGTAAAATTTGATGTATAACATAACATATTGTCCGTAATTCTAAATGTGTAGGTTTGTAGCAAACTTTATAATGTTTAAGTTGTAACTAGGGGGAGTTTTAGAGTGAAAAAGTCTTATAATATCTAAAAGATATGTAAATTGTTACATTTGAGACAAAAAAAATTCGTAAAGACTTGACTCATCCGTTATAAAAGATGCATTTTTGAATATCAAGAATTTACCAAGAAATTAAATTTAAAATGGGTTTTTGTAATTCTTCTTTTTTTAAAAAGGCTTCAAAAGATTATTTTCTAGAATCACGATTTCATTTTTTAATATAAAGTTTAAAGAATTTCCTACACATATAAAAAAAAATAATGTTTTACAAGTCTTATTGGGTCTTTTTGTGATTGGTTTTCTCTACTCATTTCCTCGGAAAGCAAATGGAAAGAAAATCCTTCATTATCTGGGCCGCATTATCTGTTAAAAATGATTTTTCACAATAAAAAGATATTAATACTTGGCACAAAATAGTTGAAAATTTCTTTAAAATTGATTGCAAGATTATCAAATTATAGGGAAAACTGTTTTTTACTTATAACATTCAAATGACTCGTTTTGGAAAACTCGTCATGCATTTCTCATAAAGTAAATGACACATACATTACTAAAACAAGTGTAGAAATGAGGCATAATTCAAACAAAAGTTCACTTAGACCCGCCCCCTTTGATACTATACGGTACTGTTTTGATACTGTATATTCCAAGTGTCATGTGGATACCTTAAAAGCAGTAATATCAGAGGTATGACGAAATGCCTAAACAGGTTTTCTTGCAACTGGTTCTAATTTAAAAATTTCATAACATCAAAACTTAGATGAAGGTTTAGAAGGTTTTATTCAATGACCGGGACCCCTAACCGGGGTATAGGTCTAAATGCTACAGAGTAACAAAACAATTAACAAAACATGTGAAGAACTTTGAAGAAAGCTCCAAAATAAAAATGACTAGATTAACAACAACAACCAAGGAATGTTATGATGAATGAATAATGAATGATATCAAGGGCCCCCAGAGACTGCACTAAAACCAATGAACACTGCTTATTAAAATGCATCAGCAACATTCTTACTTTAATAATAATATTCTGTCATATTAATGTTTCAACGGTTTTGGGTTTTGAATAGGATTCATCAAATAGCGTTTAAATTGATACCAACCAAAACTGAAATTGGACCCAGTAAACACCAAAAAAAAAGAATAAATCTGTAACAGGTCAGCAAAGATCCCGTTTGAACTCCAATAAGCCTCAGAAGTTCAACACACGACCATCATAGGTGCAAGTAATCTACAAACACGTAAAACAGCCCGAGCCAAACCACAGTGACCATAGGCAATATAATAAATTTTCTAATGAAGTGCAGCCTCTGAGGACCCAATCAGATCAAATTACTAGTCCACTAGATTTACCATAGTTATTGTTCACCATATATTATTTTAAAGGTATTCAAAATTTCTTTACAAAATCTACTCAATTTAAATAACACTTGAATATCTTTAGTATTCATGAGACCATTATACTGAATAGTGTTAGGACGCCGTGACAGATCCCTAGGAAGGCCTACCCGCCTCTGATCATCAAAATAACTACAACTAAATAGATAATGGTATTCATCACCAAGTTCATGTTTAAAGCACAGTTGACAATTTCTGTCATCCCTCTCAATACCCCAAAATCTACCAGATTCAATTGGTAACTTATGGTTCAAACACCTAAAATGGCACAATGCAGTGGCTAAATCTTTTGGCAAAAGCTTAAAGTAATGCTCAAAACAAAATTCAGTTTTGAATATTCTATAATTCAAACATTTAGACGAAAGGAAAATCTGCTCAGACCAATCTCGCTTGTATTTATCAATAAGTCTTAACTTAATAATTCTACCAAGGCCTAGAGGTATATTCTGCTGTGACTCCCATAGATTCAAATGTTCACTTGCTGTTAAAGACTCCTTAATGCTCAACAACCACTTAGAATGAAAATGATCACCTTGGTGCATTTTGAGTAAAATCATGTATAGCTTGTATGCAATTTTATCTTTATTTCCATTTATAATACGTTGCCAAAAACCAACCATTCTAGATTGAACTAAAATGCTGATTGGATAGCGACCTAGCTCTCCATATAAAATCAAATTTGGAGTAGACTTTTTAACGTTTAAGATAATCTTATAAAATTGAATGCATAGCCTTTCAAGAATAGAAGAGTTTTCAAAACCAGTTACTTCGGAACCATACAATAAGATAGGTATTACCATGCTATCGAAAAGTTGTAATTGTAAATCTACCGGTAAATGTAACTTTCGAGATTTCCTCAAAACAGAGAACATAGCCTTCCGTGCTTGGTCGACCATTCTTTGATTATTTTGTAAAAATCTACCATTGCTTGAAAAAAGAGTTCCAAGATAAACAAAACTGTCAACAATATCTAATACTTGGTTATTATATGTAAAGGAAAAATTATGCTCAAATTTTCTATTACTAAAAATTGTTATTTTGGTTTTTGAAGGGTTGACCTCAAGATTCCATGTTTGACAATATAAATACATTGCATTTAAGGCTGATTGCAGTTCTTCTTTTGACTCTGCTAAAATTACTGTGTCATCGGCATAAAGCAATATATATAACTTGAAAAAGACCTCAATTTCATCATTCCCAAGCAATAAGTTTGCCATTTCAGAAACATTATCAAGTCCATTAAATGCATGAGAAATGAATTCAGTAAGATCATTTAAAAATAATGAAAATAATAAAGGTGACAGATTCTCACCCTGACGTACACCAACATTGCTGTGAAAAAACTCCGAGGTCATATGACCCAGTCTAACACAAGATTTAGCATGTAGATAAAGGTTATGAATTATTTTAAACATTTTACCATCAATATTATGTTGTAACAACTTGTGCCAAAGATAAGTTCTATTTACAGAATCAAAGGCTTTTTTGTAGTCAATGAAAGCACAGAATAGTTTTTTCCCTCTAAATAGATACAAGTCTATCAAACACTTCAAATTAAAAATATGATCTGTTGTTCCATATTTCTTACGAAAACCAGCTTGCTCTTCACAGAGCAAATTCATATCTTCCAAGTAGTTATTTAATCTGTTATTTAATATTGCAGTAAATAGTTTCCCAAAACAACTTAATATAGTTATTCCTCTATAATTGTCAGGATTTGTCTTATCACCCTTGTTTTTGTATATAGGAGAAATAAAGCCCTGAGTCCAATCATCAGGCACAATACCAGAGGAAAATATAAGGTTGAAAAATTTGGTATAGGCCGAAAGCATTTTTGATTGAGAAAATTTTAAAAATTCATTTAATATCAGATCAGAAGAACAAGCTTTATTAAGTTTCAATTGACCTAAACATTTCAAGACCTCTTCCTCAGTAATTGCTGAGTTGAGAATAAAATTATGCTCAGTAACTTTCGACTGATCGATTTGGATTTCATCCTGATCATTATTAGTTTCAATAGAGTTAAGCTTTTTAAAGTGATTGGCAAAAGTTTCTAAAGTAACCTTTTGCAAAACTTCATTTTTTGTATTATCAGCTTTATTGAGGAGACCCCAATAAGATTTTGGGTCAGAATCTTTAAGAGAACGTAGTTTATTAATAAAATCTTTTCTGTATTCATTGAATTGCTTATTTAAACACTTTTTGTATGCTTTACTAGCATTGTGTAAGAATTTATAGTTCTCAACAGAATTAACCCTATGCCTAATATTTTTTGCTCTTTTGTATTGACCCCTTAGAGTGGAACATTCACTGTTAAACCATGGTACTTTGAAGGGTTTAGTATTAACTTTAGGCTTTTTAGGTGAGGGTATTACATGTTTAATGAATCCAGAGTCACTTGCAGCGTCTAACAAAATTGAAGTACAATCATGAGTTAGTTCCTTGATAATTTGTGGAGATACATTACCGACCTCGATATTATCAATTTTGTTAATGAAGGAGTTAATCTTTTCAGAGTTTAATTGTTCAATAAAATTGAAAGCTTCCGTCCTAATCCATGTTGCACGAGGAACAGGGGCAGGATTATTTTCAGGAATAAAAGTATTAACATTGATTTCACTGCACATCATAGAAAACGCAATTCCACTATGAGCATCACTCAACAATGGATCAAATGGAAGAATTTCGAAGTTACAAACATAAGGGAATAAAACTGGTGATAAGATAACATAGTCTACAACTGAAATTCCCTTGCAGGTTTTACAACCCAGGAACCTGTCACGACCAATCCTACCATTTGCAATATTAAGATCACATGACCTACACAACTCTAAGAGACGTTTCCCATAATTATTTATACGTGATGTATCAGAATTGCATCTTTTCTTTGGGAAACCAAGTTGTTCAATGGTACAAGAGTTTAAGTTTTCATCTATATTATTTAGATCAAGAGTCTGTTGAATAGTACTATCTACACATATAAAGTCATTATCAGTTTTAGGACGAATCAAGTTTTGCATTTTTTATAACTCCAAACATGAAGAGCTTAAAATGTTCAGTATGTCCTAAAGGTTGCAAAATAAAGTTGCAAAAATTAAAGATATCACTCATCAAGCTGGGAATCAATCCACTTATATCAAGATGGATAAGATGTTTCCTAAAAGATCGGTCTAAGAGAGTAGCTATTGATGGCCACTCATCATTTACCTTCCCTGTTCTCTCGAATGTCCCTCCTGATTCAGTTCCCCGTCCTTGTCTCTTCTTAGCCTACATAAATGACCTTCCAACCTGTATCAAAAGCAAAGCAAGGCTCTTCGCTGATGACACAATTGTCTATCTAACTGTGAAATATGTATCAGACTCAAATATTTAATAATCTTCATATTTTCCGTTGTATAAAGGCCTTTTAATGATTCTACAACGATACATACGGATACAGATACAAATATTCTCCAAAATGATCGAAGAGCACTGGAAAAATGGAAACCAGACTGGGCAATGGAGTTCAACCCAGATAAGTGTGAGGTCTTGAGAAAAACTCTTGGGAGAACCCTTTAATATTCCCTAAATGCACATCAGTCAGATAACTTCAAGAAAGTTTTAGGTTCAAGATAAGGTCAATCAATATTCAACTCTAAATTTATATTTAAGCGCTTTGTAGTCAGAATGACAGACGTTTCACTGTTTAGACGTTTCCTACCAAGACGTTTCCTTACTTTTTGGTAGTGAAATGGCTTGTATACTGTAGAGTTTTATATACATAAAGGTGTTTATATTTTAACATTTATTTTGTATTTTCTGGTGAGTTTTATGAGCAATCAAGATTTATTCTCCATAGAAAAAGATATAGATCTTTATTTGCAAGTATTAACTATCACAGGTATATGTGTATATATATCAATCAATTACCTGAATACAATTAGAAAATGTGTGAAACAGTTTCACTCAATTCGCACCAATCTTTATATGTTAGATATCACGCCTTTATGGGTAAAAAAGGAAAAAGAAGTTAATGAGCGAGTGTATGCAATATACATGTAATTTTCTCTTTTTTTACCATATACCTATAAAACAAGACTGTCGAAAGATAGTGCTTAGCCAAACAACATTGAGGACACACCATTGAACTAATTGTATTATAACACCAGTATTTATCATAGTAAGAGCATGATTTTATTTCCTAACTCAAAATGAGAAGAGACTTCGGTCTTATTTCATTTACTTGATTTTATCATTATCAAATTATATAGAATAATAATTTCGTTCATCAGTTCAATTTGCAATATAGTGTGTACAAAAATGTCTAAATTGAGAAGAAAATATTTTGAGAAAAAGAGATGTTAAGTTAAAGCAAATTTTAAATTCCCCAATGTTTCAAACTGCATTCCATTATTTAATATTACAAAATGTTAACAATTTGCGATATTATACAAACTCTCTTCCAATGGGGGTCCCTTCAACCATTCATAAGTTTTTGTATGATATTCTGGTTCATGTTGGTAGAAATAGATAATTAATAACTGAATTGGCAGATGTATGGATTCAATAACTTTGAAAAAAAAGACAAATACTCAAAACTAAAGACATGTCTATCGAATTGTCTTCTTTGATATTTCAAAGGCTGGTACTAGATATCTTCTAATGAATTTTGCAGTAATTCAATTTTGACATTGAATTGTAATATTACAGCCATATAGCCTGTTCAGATTAAATGTGTTTAAAGTGTGGCAAAGATAAAAAAAGGTGTCATAATCACTACAGTAGTTAAATGCAACTACATTTACAGTATACTAATTAACCCTTGATTACAATTACTTAAGTTTTTGATGTGATGAGCTCCAGTCGATCAAAGAAAATAATTCTCATGCAATTTGCATTAAAGAGAAATATATATTTGTCAAAAGCTGCTCCCATGATTTTTGGAATAACAGTGTTGACAATCTGCAACCTCTTTTATAATTTAGAAAAGTGACAATTCAAACTGTCTGTACAGTTTATTTCTACATAAGATCTGCTTATATATTTTCCATTAAATCACTAGTCAGCTAATTGTCTTTAAGTTCCATACCCTATATTCTGTAATCAGACCCTAATTCAATAACCATGTGCATTTTATAACAATAATAAAACATAACCATTAATGTCTCATCATGATTTATAAACCCTCCATTGATCAAACCAGCTATGTTGTACATGATATAATTCAAAAATAAAATTATAGATTAAACATAAACACATCAAATAGATAAATTATTTATTTTCAAAACCACATTTTTTTCCTTCTATATAAAAAAACCCAAAATCATGGTCATATTGAAATTTAATAAGCTATTTATAAAAAAGGTAGTGAAACGTCTATACAAATACAAAAAGGTAGTGAAACGTCTGGGTAGGAAACGTCTGAATAGTGAAATGTCTCAGGTGTGAACAGTCTCAATAGTGAAACGTCTGACACCCTTGTAGTCATGTCTGGCTGTCTCGCTGCAAATAGGCATGGTTCATCATGCCAACATCAGTTGAGGCAGAAATAATGCGCAGGTGTCCACGTTTACATTGGGAGATGAAATCTTCAAGTGTAGATGGGGACTCCATGTGTATTCTGTATGCTCCGTAAATACGGCTACCCTTGTGGCCGACGACCGCATCCATAGCTGACGATTTTATGTTAAAAATCTCAAAACTACAACATGTCTTTGAACCCCTTATATAAGTCAAACAAGCATGAAGATCATCATGCCATCTGTAGTCAAAGTGAGTCACATGGGCGCTTAGTGTTGTGCGGGTTTGAAAAACTACTTTTAAGATCAACATATCGATAAGCTAGAAATTAAGATATAAGCTAAGACTGCGTAAATAATCATCCGTCAAACAAGTCTTAAGCGTAAATAATGAGTACTTATGGTCACCCGTGTCTGACTAGATCAGTGCAACTTGAATCTAAAATTTCACTTATTAGTCCCCCACCGGTTACCGGTTGGGGGACTATAGGTTTGCTCGATTCCGTCTGTCCGTCCGTCCGTCCGTCCGTCTGTCTGTCCGTCCGTCCGTCCGTCCGTCTGTCCGTCCGTCCGTCCGTCACACTTTTGTCCGGGCTATATCTTCTAAACCATATGTGCTAGCAACTTCAAACTTGGTACACTTATAGACCTCATTGAGGAGAAGTGTCATGTTCAAGAACCGTTACTCTGCCATGCACACTTTTTGAGTTATTGCCCTTTGTTGTTTTTAGCCTTACATTCTTGTCCGGAGCATATCTCCTAAACTATAAGTGCTAGCAACTTCAAACTTTGTACACTTATAGATCTAATTGAAGAGAAGTGTCATGTTCAAGAACCGTTACTCTGCCACGCCCACTTTTTGAGTTATTGCCCTTTGTTGTTTTAGCCTTACATTCTTGTCCGGAACATATCTCCTAAAGTATGTGTGCTAGCAACTTCAAACTTTGTACACTTATAGATCTCATTGAGGAGAAGTGTCATGTTCAAGAACCGTTACTCTGCCATGCACACTTTTTGAGTTATTGCCCTTTGTTGTTTTTAGCCTTACATTCTTGTCCGGAGCATATCTCCTAAACTATGTGTGCTAGCAACTTCAAACTTTGTACACTTATAGATCTCATTGAGGAGAAGTGTCATGTTCAAGAACCGTTACTCTGCCACGCCCACTTTTTGAGTTATTGCCCTTTGTTGTTTTTAGCCTTACATTCTTGTCCGGAACATATCTCCTAAAGTATGTGTGCTAGCAACTTCAAACTTTGTACACTTATAGATCTCATTGAGGAGAAGTGTCATGTTCAAGAACCGTTACTCTGCCATGCACACTTTTTGAGTTATTGCCCTTTGTTGTTTTTAGCCTTACATTCTTGTCCGGAGCATATCTCCTAAACTATAAGTGCTAGCAACTTCAAACTTTGTACACTTATAGATCTCATTGAGGAGAAGTGTCATGTTCAAGAACCGTTACTCTGCCACGCCCACTTTTTGAGTTATTGCCCTTTCTTGTTTTTAGCCTTACATTCTTGTCCGGATCATATCTCCTTAACCATAAGTGCTAACAACTTCAAACATTGTACACTGATAGATCTTATCGAGGACAAATGTCATGTACAAGAACCGTTACTCTGCCAAGCCCACTTTTTGAGTTATTGCCCTTTGTTGTTTTTATTCTAACATTCTTGTCCGAATCATATCTCCTAAACTATAAGTGCTAGCAACTTTAAACTTTGTACACCTATAGATCTCATTGGGGACAAGTGTCATGTTCAAGAACTGTTACTCTGCCACACCCACTTTTTGAGTTATTGCCCTTTGTTGTTTTTACCCTTAAATTTTTGTCCGGGCTATATCTTCTAAACCATAAGTGCTAGAAACTTCAAACTTGCTACACTTATAGATATCATTGAGGAAATGTGTCATGTACAAGAACTGTCACTCTGCCATGTCCACTTTTTGAGTTATTGCCCTTTGTTGTTTCTATCCTTACATTTTTGTCCCGTACTTATCTCCTAAACTATAAGCTCTAGCAACTTCAAACTTTGTACACTGGTATATCTCATTGAGAAGAAGATCTAGTAAGTAGGAGATATATTATCAGAAAGGATTTTTTGTTATCCGGTGGGGGACTCCTGTATTGCATCGCAATACGACATGCACTTGTTTTGTTTAGTTTATCAAAATTGTTTTTACTCATTTTATTTAGTGTATTAAATTTTGTGTTCAATTCTTAGTTTGCACGCCAGACCAGCTGGGGTTCCCAAAATTGACAAGCCCTAACGGGCTAAAAAACAAATAGGACATTTTAAACATTTTAATTATTTTTAATTTTTGGCAATATATTGTCTGATTGAAGACACCCAATTTTTAACAATTTATTTCTTAATAGCATAAAATAAAAATAATTTTACTCAATTAAAATTTCCATATTACTATGATAAATTTCAAATTTCAAATTTGTGCGTGTAGTGCCCTACAAATTCGGAAAAACAACTACACCGAGATGATGGTACTCCAGTTGAATGGAGGGATATATTGAACGAACGAACGGATGCTCCAAATCAAATCCACTGATGCTGCCAAATACCTAGGGGTGACAATCACAAAAGATCTAAACAGGTCGAAACATATAAACAACATAGGTCAAGGCCAATAACTCCCCTAGGTTCATTAGAAAAAACATCCGCACATCAAACAAACAAGTCAAGACCAAAGCCCATACAACTTATGTCCGACCCCAACTTGAATACTGCTCTTCTATTTGGCACCCCTGGCAAAAAACCCATTCCTTCACAAAAGAAAAAAACAAAGCGTATACATTCCTCACTCATAAACTTCTACAAAATATATAATAGCCTAGTATACGTCGACCACAACCACCTAATCCCCCTCGTAACCTAAATTACCTTATTCCACAGTCCCGCACCCAATATCATTGTAATTCATTTTTCCCAGAACAATCTGCCTGTGGAACTCCCTATCATTTGAAGTAAAGTCAAGTCCAAACCTTGGCATGTTCTCCTCAAGGTTGAACTCAGCAACCCATATGTCAACTTAACTCCAAAAGTTACGTCCACAATTACATGTTGTCTTTAAACCTTAAACATTAATTACATGCTTGCATTTTTGTTTTTTATGTCCAGTCAAAACTGACTACCTTGATATAAACCGGGTTTAGACTCTTGGGTTCCATGTTCCTTTCCGTCGAAACGCCTTCTGAGTAAATGTGCCTCTTTACCTTGCTGGTCTGATGCACAGAGATTTATGAAAATCATTAGTGTGCATTAAAAGACATTATTGCACTTAGCAATAAACCGTTTCAAAATCTTTACATGTTCGCCGACGTCAAAAGTTACGTCAGAACGTTGTCAGCTAAAATTGGGTCAACAGCGGCAAGCTGACAAAAAAGCCGTTGTACTATCAATACAAACTTCAAACTGTTCCTGAAACATGAAGGGTGGTTTTAAATACATAAAAAACTGCTTTTAACAATTTTCCAAAAACTGGTGCAACTAACATGTTTTTTAATCTTTGCTCGTTACTACACAAACAAGATAGCGACATCAAGTCGTATTGTTGTTTGACTTTAGCGGACGATCTGATAATCATCAGCACAAAACAATTAACAAATCTAGTTGACATAATGACACATGTAAAACGCCCAGTATAGCCTTTTACAAGCCAATTTTCTAGAGAAAATTTGTGATTTGAAATCCTTTTGATCATAGTCGAATCAACTGAAACTTGTCAAACGTCCTTAATCATTAATTTCCAGATTTTATCCTCGTAAGGCAACTTTTCACACTGAGCACAGGATAAATGCTTACCCCGCCCACTCTCTAACCATACAATGTGGGTGAGCTGCCAAAGATCTATCAGACAAAATGCAAAGCTTTTTGGTACCGATTTATTGTGTGGGCATCATAGTAGAGTTCACTTGCGAAATCGGTACTCTAATTCATGATGAAAATAGGGTGTCAGACATTTCACTATTCAGACTTTCCTACCCAGACGTTTCACTGCCTTTTTGTATTTGTATAGACGTTTCACTACCATTTTTTTATAAATAGGTTATTAGTTATCCATTTAACCATGTTTTTGTTTTTCTATAGAAGTAAAACTCTGTTTGGGATTTTGTGAATAATTCATTTGTTTGCGTTTAATACATTTATGTTAAATTTATTATTCTACTTCTCATATTCTGAATAATTCTATGTATGACATAACTGGTTTCATAAATGGCAGGTTTATAAATCATGATGAAACATTAATGGTTATGTTTTGTTGTTGTTATAGAATGCACATGGTTATCAATTAGGGTCTAATTACAGAAGAATGCCTGAGGAAGTGAAAACCTATTTCATTCTGCGTATATCTTATCAAAATCAAAGCACTGAAAGTACTGATGGTGAACGAACCTGATGGCATTCTAGAGTGATATATTGAATTCAATTAGAAAAGAGAAATTATGAATGTAAAAAAAAGTGGGAAGAATTATCTCGACAAAATTTCCGTTATTCGGAAATTTCACTGCTGATTCAAAGAAAGGGAAAGAGAGGAAAATCCTGTTAGAAAAATATTTGTTAGAATACGAGATGTTACTCTGTGAAAATGTCTTTTACACATTTGAAATAGGTACATTTATTAATTAAACATAAATGGAGAAAACGATTTAATCCTATCTAAAACTGTCTTTAACCTATATCCAATGGTGTTTGTTTTTACAAAAGTAGTTGTTATCATGTTTTAGCTTATTTCGAGTAAATTTGTTGTATTTGTTTTAACTTTTTTAACTATCTTTGTTTCTTCTCAGAGGATGAAAAAGTCTTTGAGTACCAACCAAAGAAACACATATGAATATCAGTCAGTCCTGAACTGTACTCATTGTTTAAAGTTATGATTTGTTAACTTATTAATAGTATTTTGAACCATAACCTGAGAGATTAGTTTTTAACATATTTGAAGCCATGACCACTTCCGTGGTTGACACTTATGTCGTTTTTCAATTTATAACACTGCGGGATGAGAAATATTTAGGTATATGTTGAAGGTCTAGTGCCCTATTAGTATAATTCATAGATAATTTCTGTTTAAGGTTTAGAAATTAAAGTAAAACTTTTATATTAAACAATTGCTCCATTGTAAATTGCATACTAAAAGTCTTTATAAATATTATTTTTGTAACGTAATTTCTGCATCAAAAGCGAATAAGAATCTTATTTTAGAAGTTTATTTTTTAAAGGAAGGTAATAATTGCATGACTATGTCTATGAATATGTTTAAGTTTAATACAATGTTTTTTTTCCTTCCGACTTTCTTTCCAAAAAGAGTTGAGAATCCTTACAATTGTCGGTTTATTTTTTGCACGAGAAATTATTGTTTACCTTCAAGAGTTTGGATGCTTGTAAAATCATTCACTATCGATATCTTATTACAGTATTGCGGCTGATATTAGACTTTCTGCTCGGAGCTAGTTTTTGCTTAAACTGTAGTTAACCAATTCTAAACGTATTTTGGGAAGGATGGAGCCAGTTTTTATTCATCGATTTAGATTTTTATGATTTCTGTAAAAAACGCAATGACTTTTCTAAAATAATTTATCAACTAAACCCGCCTGTCGAAATGTAAACAAGTGCATGACGGATCTGGTCCCCCCTTGACCTCGGCAATATCTACTCGTCAGTTGGAGTGGTATCTAGGGATGAATATTTAGCTATCATTTATTTAATTTTCAAATAGAATTTTGAATTGATATGGTTTTACAGATTGAAAAAATGCAAAGTAGAATGGCCCCAATGAAATATCTTCCGTGCCTGTCGCATTTAGTATTCGGCAATATTCGCTTCTGAGACAGACGAATACGAAACGTTTTCGATGGGAATAAGTTCACCGAATAATCGAGTGTATCCTTACAAGCCCTACTTCAGCCAACGCAATTTTACAGAAAAATCTTAATAGCGACGTTCATCCCTATTCAAATAAAAGTACAAGAAAGGTTGTATATGTATAACACATGTCGAATCATTCTTAAACCCGTCTCGAGACTGACTGTCGCCAGTTGAAAAGTTATGTAAAACCGCGTTACCGTTTCTAATGACACAAGGTGTCTTGATGTGTCATTCGTCTCAACTCGGCCGATTCCTGTAACCTACATTTAAATCGGAGCCGTCGGAGATCGCCCGAGTATTGCCGAAAGTAAGTTCAAGAGGACATGACCTAAATAAACACGTATTTCCGGCTAATTACTACAAGTTGCACCAGCGAAGGCTTGGGTCAAAAACATAGTATCTGTCTCTACGGTGTCTAGACACAAACTTTGTTTTTGCTTTAAACTATCGACAAGCTAACGCCGATCAAAAATTCCCTTGATAAACATTGCAAGATTATTTTGTGTTTTTCAAGGCGAATTTTCATTATTTTCACTTGATAAAGAATATTAGTAGCACGCTTTTAAAGAAAAAAACAGTGATTTTGCGGAGAAAAATATTGAAAGATACTAAATTGAATTTTAAGAGGCGCTACTTTATTTCAAACGTATTAACATCCAACAGGATTTTCCTGACATGGTATATAACACTGGTGAACGACGTTCGTTCACCAAAAATGAAACAGGTTATATTAAATCATCAACGATGGTTCGTCAAAAAACCATAGGACCAGCTTTTTGACAAATATATTTCTCTTAATTGCAAATTTCATGAGAATTTTTTTTCTTTGGTCGACCGGAGCACACCACATCGCACACTTAAAGTAACTGCAACCAAGGGTTAATTAGTATACTGTAAATGCAGCTTAAAATAACTATTGTAGTGATCATGACACCTTTGTAATCTTTGCCACACTTCAAACACATTTAGTCTAAAACTTTCTATACGGCTTTTAAGACCATGCTGTAAAATTATATTTCAATGTCAGAATTGAATTACTGTAAAATCACCAGAATGTCCCTAACAGCCTTTGAAATATCAAAAAGACAATTTAATTGAAATGTCTTTAGTTGTAAGTATTTGTCTTCTCTTTTTATGCCCCCGATAGGGAGGCATCATAAATTTGACTTGTCCGTCCGTCCGTCCGTCCGGCCGTCTGTCCGTCTGTCCGTCCGTCATTCCGTCCAAAAACTTTAACATTGGCCATAACTTCTAAATCAAAGCGGTGTCGGGGGCATTGTCATCTTACAGTGACAGCTCTTGTTTCAAAATTATTTAATTCATACATCTGCAATTCAGTATTTACTTATCTATTTCTACCAACATGAACCAGAATATAATACAAAAAACCTATGAATGGTTGAGGGACCACCATCGGAAAAGAGTCTATATAATATGCCAAATTGTTAACATTTTGTAATATTGAAGAATGGAATGCGGTTGGAAACATTTCGGGAAAATAAAAATTTTGCAAAACATTTTCTTCCCAATTAAGACATTCTTGCACTAATATATTGCAAATTGAACAGATGGACAAAATTATAACTCTATATACTTCGATAATGATAGAATTGTATTAATGTAATAAGACTGTTCAAAGTCTCTTCTCATTTTGAGAAGGGAAAAGTTAGTCAACTTATTCAATGATTCGTCTTCAATGCCGTTTCACTAATTTCTGTCTTTCGGATCTGTTATTATAGACATGTTTATGGTAAAAAAGAGAATATGACATGCATGTTGCATACACCCACTCATTAATTTCTTTTCAATTTTCTACCCCTTTAAGCTCAACTATCTTGCAAATAATATCTTTTTAGCGCAAATTCTCTGACAATGGCCCTGTGGTAGGTGATCCCTCCCATTAATAATCAGCATATATTGCCTGGGAGTACCAAGTAGAAATGCCGAAGACTTTCCCTTTTACTCTAAATTGGACCCCAATTTTGCATCTGTTTTTTAATTATAATCATTTTTATATTGGGCCAACTTATTTCTCGCCCGAAAGGGTCCCGATTTTGATGTTTTTCAGCCGGGCCACAATTTGAAACCCGGCCCTGTGTTCCGGCTGACAAGATGCTACAAACTGTTTTTAAATTACACCCGTTTTTGAAAGCATGTGCACGGGCAAAGAGGGGTATAATTAGAAAACGGTTTGTAGCATCTTGTCAACCGGAACAGAGGGCCGGGTTTCAAATTGTGGCCCGGCTGAAAAACAACCAAATCGGGCCCCGCCCGGGGGAGAAATAAGTTGGCCCATTGTACTTACCTTAACCTTGCGATTCACAAAGTATTTGCTACCTTTCATAAGCAATGTCTTTCCGATCTAAATTGTTAAATCATGTGAAATATCATAGAAGAAAACTGTTTTCTGGATTCACTTTATTCTCAACGGCAATTGTTGCTAAATCCATCGGAAACGACAAGAAAGGTGATGTACTATTGTTTCGTACCCTGTATCAATCGTTAGGTCACAATGTTTACAAAGACATTTTGGTTGATAATAAACATTTTACCCTTTATTTTTTAGCCCGGCTGATTCCAAGACTTCTGGGTATTTTAATCACCTTGGCGTCGTTGGTGTTGGCGCTGGCGTGATAAACTTTAACTTTAATCATTATTATCTAGATCTGTTGTTATTGAAGACATCTTCATGAAACTTTGTGTTTCTCATCACAAGAGATATTGAGACTATCAAGGGAGGTAACTCTGGATGCAGTTTTGTAGGACTAATGCCCATTTTTTACTTAGATTCTTTGCATTATCAAGCACCTCCCCCCAAGAGTTGCACCCATAGGCGTTGCTTTTGTTTAAGAATTTATTCTCTCCTTCAATTATTTACGGATGTTGTTTTGATGTTTTGATCACCCTTCAAAGAAATAAAAAAAAAATTAAGTAAGGTTGCAGACCCCCTGCATTAAATTTTTAGGGTCAAAATTATGATTTCTGGTCTAAGGGTCAAACACAAGCCCTGCTTCATAATTATATTGCAGTGGACTATTGTCTTTGACACCCTTGAAAGTCTTTTACATGTATTTGACTTTGACTTGCACATAGTTGTGATAACATAACCCTTGTTTTATGGTATGAAGTTGGGCATCAGCTTATTGTCGATTTTCTACTAAAACCTCGTAACTACAGCTTCAAACAAACTGTAGTTATGTGGTTTTAGCAGAACACCGACGATGTATATCAGAAAAAGGGATTTTGCAGCTAGCCTGCACAGTACTAAGCCATATTTAAGCTTACCGGTATGCAATGTTGAACAGTGAATATTCCTCCCTTAGCAAGAGCTATAGACAAAGATCAGACTTCACATAATATTCATATATCATGTTTAAATATGCATTATTTATGTATTTCTATATATATGGTTATGGAATTTTTACATTCAAGACTTTGATATAAAGAATTAGGGTTTTTGTCTTACCTCTTTATTTCTGTTGGTTTGCAAAATCTTAATTAGCTTCATCACTTTTCTAGTTGCATTTCTCTTATTAGGCATAAAGGGTCTTGCTATCAATCTACATATTAGAAGGTCAAGGTCATTTATCAAGGTCAACTTCTAATTTTTTTGTTATAATTTATAACTACACGTATATATCTTATTAGTTGCAATAATGTATCCCTCTCTCTGATATGCTGCCGATAGAGCACATTAGATTATCTAAGATGGGATATGTTATCGTATCTAATATCTTATAGGCTTTTTTCTAAGAAACCTAGTTCCTGATTCATAGATACTCTGAGTGATTATAGATGAATTAGATCATCTTTAGAGAAAACAGTGCTCACCGTCTTGCTTTACAAGTTGCCAATAGTTTACTTTTTGTGCAATCTAACAAATGGCTTCTATCATTCTCCGACAAATGAGTCGATAATCATAGACCTATGTGGGATAGCAGCTTGAGGCTAGGAAAAGTTGTAATGCTAGTACTGGTGTGAGAAATACCAGGAATCCATTGTTAGGTGCTCCAGATGCTGAAATATGTCTAAGAGATTGTTGAAAACCCCATTAGAAAAAACCCAAATGAAACCAAATGATTTCCCGCCACAGTTGGTAGCACATCATAATCTTTGATCATCAGGTGTCACAACCCAAGTTGGATAGCTGCTTGAGGCTAGGAAAGGAAGCATTAATGGTTACAAGTATTACTGCGAGAAATACCAGCTGGTATCCATTGTAAGGACCTCAGGCTTTCTGCTTTCTGACTGAATAATTTCGATCCGTCACTCCAAAAGGGACGATCTGGGAACTTCATAAATAAATATTTGAAAAAGAGATTGGTTCTAGAACAGGTCAACCAGAGGTTGCATTTCAAAAATTTCACTTCACTGGAAGGTAGATTGAACATTCTAGATTCAGAAAATAAGAACATAATTGCTAAAAGTTTCATCCTTGTCAGTCTGCGCAAAATGCGCAGTCTGACTAGGGTCGACACTTTACAATCTACCCAGATGGTCCCTTTTCGTGTGATGGGTCACAATTGTGAAAAGTGGTGATCCTAAAACCCCTAAAAAAAACCCAATCAAATCAAATGACCCTTTATAGCATTTACAATTTCAAATGTGCGCCAATCAAGACTTCAACGAGCCTGGCAAGGCTGTACATCCGCACAGTCTGATCAGAGTCTTCACTTTGCACTAAAATTCTAGATAAATGAGGTCTCAAAGTATCTGTAGTGTAGGCAGTAAGGCAACCTTCTAATTACACTATATATTATAGCTGTCTAGGCTGCTTAATGTTTGCATCTCGTGCATGTTTCAAATTGTATGATGTGTCACACACGGGCTTAAATGATATATCCGTTTGTAATACAGTCAAACTTGTTTTAAGAGACCACTACAGGGACCACCAAAAAGCAGTCATTATAGAAAATGGCCGCTTATTACACGTTTTGTTCACAAATAAGAAACATACTTTTTGATTGAATATGCATATTATTGCGTAATCCTATGTTGTTATAACTCAATAGAATCGACACATTGAGATGATTCAGACAAGTTTTAACAACATTAGGCAATGTTATAAGTCAATAGAATCGTCTCATTCAGACTAGTTTTAACAACATAGGATTCATTTTCAATATATTTTTGCCAACAATACCTACTTTTTTGATATTTTGAAATTAAGAAGCCAATTTTGAAGATGGTCGCTTGATAGATGTGGTCGCTTAATAAAAATGGTCGCTTAATAGTCATGGTTGCTCGAGCAATATTGAATGTATTTTGATGATATATTAACAGATGAGATAGTGTTTTTGAGCCGAGAGGAAAATGCCGTTCCATCCAAAGCCACAGTGAAAATACATCCATCTACACTTGGCGAAATGAGAGGTTGGTTAATGGATAAAGGTTTTTGGTTTCTTTTCTCTTTGAATTCTTATTATAATTAACCATTTACCTGCTGAAATTCTTTCAAACAAAATAGAAATGTTTGGGAAATCTTAACCAGTGTGGCTCAAGCCACTGAAAACATATAGAGGCAGTGTAGACAAAGATCAGACTGCACATCTGTGCAGGCTGATCTATGTCTATTTTGTCTGCCAAAGCAAAATGGATAATGGAGGAGAATGTGAGGAGCATCATGGAAAGGGTTGATATTGATAGAAACTGCAGCAACAAATCTGCAAATAATATCTGAAGCGAGTTGGTCAAATTGACACAATTCATTTTACAAACTTTGTTCAACTTAAAATACTGTAACTTAATTATGTTTGTGGGATATATAAGGTTGTTGGTCCTTATGTCTGTCTGTCTGTAGCTTTTTTTTGCCTGGAAGTCTCTTTATACACCATTATTTAGCTTTGAAATTTTACATAGTGTGTACTGTAAATGGGGTAATTTTGGTGTTGGTTTTATTTTGGCTATATTGACGATCAAGCTAAGATGTGCGAAAATAAATCACAGCCAATACATCGAAATGGAAAAACGCCAAATGTCGACACCGCCAATATAAAGCCATTTACAGTATCTGCATATGATCTGCAGTTTTGAAGCTCCTATTATCATTGGTTGCTGAATTATCTCACTGTGAACATGTAAATTTCATTTAACCACTGTTGTCTGGTGCATTTCTGTTATGTGTTAGCATGTACTTATTTGAAATTGATACATATGTATCTGCATATGAAGTTGTGTACCTACAATTTTGAATTGTGAAATGTTTAGGATATAAGCTGCTGAATTGTTCCCCCTTGTACTTCTGAATACATTATTTTTATTATCTGGAAAATTTTGCCTCCCAAATTGCACATATTATCTGCCTTGGTCCACTTAGATTTGTGTATCCCCTATCCAGCACTCAACAGTCAAGCATAGCAGGGCTTGAGTTTGACCCTTAAACCAGGGTTTTGACCCCCCAAAAATCTGAAAATATCTTAATCTGACCCCTAGAAATTTCTCCCATGGTTTTGACCCCCTTGAGAGGAATTACTAGGGATCAAAACATGATTTTATACCTAAGATTTTCACAAATTAACCATCTAAAGTGCAACAAATAAATCAACAGTTTCATATCATTACAAGAAACAGTAAAAGTGACTCTTAAATATGTAAAATTCTACTTTTGATATGCATTTTCTGTCATTTTGACCCCCTTTAAATTCAGATTTGACCCCAAGAATTGCTTAGGAGAGGAGTCAGTAACCCCCAATTTCAAACACTGACACAAGCCCTGCATAGGGACCCATAGACGGTGCTCATGTTGCAAACACTGTATGCTCTGATGGCACTTATTTTGGGACAAAGCACTGTGGACAAAGTGGGAGGTGCATGTTAGTCTGCTTTGCAACAGCTCTAGTATGTAATAGATTAACTGGGGCCCGTTTTAGTAAACGTCTTACGAAAAAATGATCGTAAGTCAAAATCACAAATCGTACCTGGTGTTTTCATTTAATGTCAGATTCTGCCTTGCAATATCTCATTGGAATCTTCTTTTGAAGGCGATTCCGATCAGATAATGCATGTCAGAATTCCATATGAAGTTACTACTGTGGAAGCAACTTGAATTTTTGAATTACGCAAATAATGATCGTAAGATGTTAAGTAAAACGGGCCCCTGGTCTCCAAATGTAAGACTTACCCAAATAGAATTAGGCTGCAGTTGTCAATGAAATATTGATAAAAGTTTGAAAAATTGAAAATTTAGTGAGAAAAAAAGAAATTGATTGTAAAAATTTCCAAGTTGCCATTACATGTATTAAGAACATCTGGTATAATATGTAAATGAAAATATCAAATTTAGGAAATGATATATTTAGTCTTGAAACTAAAATTCGAATTTAATTCTGTGAAAATTACAGGTCCAATTCTACCCAGTGGTGAAGTCAACTGGGCCTGTGAGTGTATTGAACGTTCTGTGATTGGACCATGTGGCCCAGAATTCCGCAAAATGAGACAATTTGTTCATGAAATGAACTATGACAGGGAAAGTTTGCCAGATGAGAAGAAAAAGGAATTTGATCAAATTTTGGAGGCATATTTTTTCTGCACATTTGAGCATCCGAAATATTATCGTGACGAAATGTTGGATGAAGAGAAGGCTGAATATGAACGGATAGAAGAAATGAAGAAACAGAAGGAGAAAGAGAGATTGGAGAAATGGAAGAAAAACTTCAGACGTTATGGTAAATAGGCAACTTATTAGTCGTTTTTGTCCTGAAAATGTCCAGCTGAGGTCAATCAATCAGGGGTATGGAATGTCCATGCCTGACTTTTCTGACACAGGGTTCTCCCCTTGCGGGCAAGTACATTTTTCTTGGCTACTTGTCCGTGGACATGGAGATACCAGAGAAAATATTATAACAGTACTAAAAAGATCTAGGAGAAAAGTCATCCTTATGCAGGGATATTTCTGGAATATTTAAGGATGAGCCATTGAAATGAGCCAATGGCCCATCTCCCTTTTATTTACATGCAAAATCTAAGATTTTGATGGGCCATCTGCAAAATTAATGGGCCATTAGGAAAAAGTGGTGGGCCCAAGAATCTTTGATACCTATCCTAGATAAAAATAAGCATCAGATTTGAGTTTATTGTCTATGGGGCCCATCCAAAACTGTAATCAGATTTAGTCCACAACAAATAGTTTGACCTCAAAATCAGTACGGCCCATCCCAAACTAATGCCTGCTTATGTTTGTATCAAAGGGGTGAAAACATTGTCTTTAATGAAGAAAATGCTGGGTACAGCATTTTCTTCATTATAAATAATGTTTTGTCAATATTTATCGATTCATTTTTTTTGCGGACAAGTTCATTTTGATCCTGGAAAAGTAGGAAATTGACTTTTACTTGTCCATGGACAAGTGGAGAAAACTCTTATTTCCCACTTAATCTCCCATAACCGCGACAAACGATGTCGCCAGAGTTGCATCAACTCTGATTTAAAATAGATGTCTTTAAAACCCAAATAAGATATATTTTCGTTAACTAATATCATCACTGGAAAGTTGAAAATATAAATGCATCCTTTATTTCAAATAATTCTATCTCATATGGCACCAACAAACATGACAGGTGATTGAAAATGACATGTCGCCATTATAAAAACATTTCTTTTTGATTGCCATTGGAAATTTTATATCAGACTGTTACACCAAAAAATTGTTTTAAAACGTTAACTCCAATGGCCTTTTTTATTTTTTATATCTTTCACGCAAAGCCTGAATAAGTTCAGCCGACAAAGTGAAGAGCATTGGCTGTCGCCAAATTTAGGACATCTACGGGACGGACATTAAAATGTGTGCCTAGATCTTTCAAATAAAGAGAAATTAGCCATCCTTGTGCGTTGATTATATCCTTAGCTCTACGGGTTCACAGTCAACTCAGCCTGTGAATAACTCGGCCCGTCAACTCGACCCTTTATTTCGGCCCGTCAACTCGGCCTGTTTATATATTATATAGGGGTAAGAATAAAAAGAATCAACCGACTGCTGACCAGCTGACCACTGACCAGCTGACCAAATAGGTATAAAAAGCTGACCAGTAAATTGCTGACCACTTATTTCACACATATGCAGGCTGATCTTTGTCTAAAGATACCTCCTGCAAAAGCAGGAATATTCAAGATTCAGAATGACAAGGGTTAATTTGGCATTTGGAAGCTGCTTCCTAAGATATAGTGGAAAGGCCTGAGTTTGACTAGTTAAAAGATAAATGTGTTTTTCATTGTCAAATTTATACCAGTGATTTCTAACAGTCCCCAACCCCCAAATATATAAATAAATTAATAAATAAAAGCATTAAAAATATTCAAATAATTTTTCTTAAACATACTTCAAATTTTGACCAACCAAAAAAAATTGTTGTCTGTAAATGAGTTAATTTTAATAGAAAGTTAGATGGCTCCAAAAACCTGGTGACTACAATGTGAATATATGAGTGAAAGATTAGATTAAAGCTGACAATCAATAATATAAAATGAATACCACCACATTATTTTACATTCTATTGAGAAACATTTCAAAACTAAGATTAAAGAAAACAAATTTAATTTTCTCTATTTGCCTTAAAATAAACAAAGAATATAAAATAAAAAAAAAAAACAAACAAATTTTTAATCTTTCTAATAAAAAGGTATTTTATTGTAAAGTTTAATCACCTACCAAAGTCGTGATAAATATAAATAGATCTAGTGTAAATGGTGTTCTAATTACATAGAGTAAAGGGTGTGTTCAGGGGCTAGAATAAGTGGTAAATAAGTGGTCAGCAAATTATTGGTCAGCAGTTTATACCTTATGGTCAGCTGGTCAGCAGTCAGCGGTCAGCAGTCAGCTATTTATCCTTACCCATTATATAGGTACATGTATGCCGATGCAGTGTAATATTTTGGGGACCTTATTTGCTTTTTCTAGATTAATAATCACTCGTTAAAAGGTGTTTAATAATAATCTTATGTTACTATTATATGGCATTTGTGCAATTATGAGATAAAATAGATATAATTAAATACTTAATTCACCTTGCATTCATTTTTTTTTTTTTCAAATTATTTTCTTAAGTACAAAAGAAGATGACAAGTTATAAATATGAAAATCGTAGATTTTAGTCATCTATTGTGAATTTGCACCTCCTTTAACCCTTTGCTGTTTAATCCCTGTTTTTTACGTGCCTGTGATTTTATGATTGAGAAAACATTGTGAAAAATGAAGAAATTGCTTCTGACAAGCAATTTCTTCTTTTTCCACACTATTTTCTACCCTACTGAATGGTTATTTTTCAAATTAAATCCACTTTAAATTTTCGTCTGCAAAACCTTTGAATTTGGACAGGTCCAAAATATTGTAAAACAGGAAAGGGTTAAGTAAATTGCACACATTGATTAACTATCTGATAAGTGTGCTTATATATCCAATTTTTAGGCTAAACACTATATAAGTTATATACAGGCCGAGTTGACGGGCCGAGTTTAACACTGGCCGAGTTTTTAACAGGCCGAGTTTTTAACAGGCCGAGTTGACAGGACACCGCTCTACACAGTAAGAAAACGTGACCTCTTGGACGGTTTATATGTATCCCAATTTTGTTAAATTTCATTGAAATGAACTGAGATCTGACCGTAATTTTTATTACGACACCTACGAGACATGCTTTACCTCCAAGTTATTTCCGAAAACTTATTTTGATACGGCCAGTAAATTACCAATAAACAAAGTATTCAACTTCATTAACTAGCGTTTACCTTCCTTTTGCAAATCATCCTGTCTAAATCGAAAAATTTGGGTTCAAACAGTTAGGAAATTCGAGGTTACGCAACATACGGGACAACATTTACGAGACATAACATTCTAAAAACTACTTCAATTTAAATTCCTTCCCACTTATTTTTTCATTTTGCTCCGGAGTGAATCATACGTCATAACAAACCGCCGGATGTTTACATGTTTCAATGGCGGGAAGAAATTGATTGCTGTTTTTAATTCGTGGAGAGTCAGATTTTCAGGTAAGTGTCCGAACAAACCATTATGTGATGTTATATTATTTTTTCTCGGTGTCCTCTATGTGTTTACAAATATAAGATATGATTGTTCCCTAAAGACTTAAAGCAACAGATATTCGTTCAATTATCCTATGTCCAGGAGAGGTATGTTTTAGTCCCGTAGATTACGCTTTTTCGTCCCGTAAATTGTTTTGAAACATTGTGTATAAAATTTATGCCACACTTGAATTACAAAACTATTTAAGCTGTAGATGTTTTGTATACGTCGACTGGTGTAAAGTAAGATATTAACACGTGAATAATATGACAGCATATAGTAATTTGTGCAAGCTGATTGGGGATGAAAGTAAAAATGTTGTTTCCATTCCTTTACTTCATGATCAAGCATTATAGAAAACATTTTTCGGTGTAGTTTCCAATAATTTATTTTTAACCGCCAAAGAAAAATGTTTAATCTTTTTGTATTTTCATCAATTCTAGTGTTTGGACTAAATTCCAAATAATAACCCCCCTAAATTCTACTGTCCCGTAGATTACATGTCCATGTCCCGTAAATGTTCAATCGCGTTTTTTGAACAAAACGAGAGGTTTTTGTTAAGAAAACACCTGAACTCATATCCACTCAATCCTGCATTATTTTAGGAAAACATTTTGACGAAATGAGAAAATGCACAGAGCGTTCATTTTCTCTCTTTTCACAAGATTTTCTATCGAATACAAAATCTTTCTTTTTCGTCTGCAAAGCCACCGTCATAGCGCAGTTGGTAGCGCGTCGGACTGTCAGTCCAGAGGTCACGGGTTCGATCCCCGTCGGCGGCACTCATTCTTTCCGACTATTTGTCTCTCACCAATGGGTTGATAATCGTAGACCTACGTGAGATAGCAGCTGGGGGCTAGGAAAGGATGTGGTGGTTGTAATGGTGAGAGAAATACCAGGAAACCATTGTTAGGTGCTCCAGCCACCGCGATATAACTGAAATAATGTTGAAAGCGGCGTTAAACTCCATTCAATCAATTCAATTTTCGTCTGCAAACTTTCAAGTTGAAAAATTATAAAATTATCCTGAGTGGAAAAGAGTTTTTTTGTGGTGTTTATAAGACAGCTGTAAAAATAGAGTAATTGTTTATTTTTCTACCTTTCAGGATGGCAAAGTCTAAAGCCCAAAGAATGAAAGAGTACAGGCAAAGAAAGAAAGAGAAGTTAGGTGAAGAATGGCTTAAAGCTGAGAGATTGCGTGTTAAAGCATACTATGTTCCAACAAAATGTTTGAGCAAGCAAAAGCAGACAATGAGGCGCGCCAAAAACAAAGAGAGCTGTAAAAGATATAGACATAAGAAACAACTTGAAAAGGAAAGAATAAAAAGTAACGAGGCAGTAGCAAGTACCTCTGGTGAACCCGATATGGTGTCATCTTCTTCGACTGCTGAAGCATGTAATGAAGTCAGTAGCTCAACAAGTCCATGTGAACTGACTGCGAAAATGCCATTCGTTACAAGTACAAACAAAGCGAAAGGAAAGAAGAGAGTATCCAGAGCTCTTGCTAGATCATATAGAACTATTGAAACACTTGAAGATAAGAATGAAGAGCTAAAGAAAAAGCTTAAATCAGCCCAAAAACGTATCCAAAGAGTAAAACAAAAGAATAGATTATTGTGTAATACTCCAAGAAGTAAAGCCGATAGAATAATTTCTTCTTCTGGTATAAATCCCAAGGAAGTGCCAGAAATTAGGAAGCGCTTAATTTACAGCGAATGCTTAAACGAGGAAATAAACAAGCCAAACAGAGTAACAGTCAGCGTTTCAGTGCAGTGCAAAGAGTTGTGTCTGGTATGATTATGAAAAAATACAGACTAAAATCAACACTACAAAGTCTTACAAATTTGAATAGAAGAAAAACTGTTCACCGTAAAGAGATTGAGATATTGCAGAAAACCAAATTTGAGTCATGGCGCAAAATCATATCGGCCGAAGTGTGCGACTTCTTAAAGAGAGATGATAATTCCCGCATTCTACCAGGAAAAGCCGATGCTGTCAAAGATGGAAAAGGCAAAGTTCAAAAACGGGTTCTAAATGATTTTATGTATAACTTGTACCTCAAGTTTAAGGCAGAGTCTGCATCTAGTGTATCTCTCGCAACATTCCACGGCTTGCGACCAAAACACATAAGTCTTGTTAACTTTGCTTCGCGGAGTGTGTGTTTATGCTCTAAACATCAGAATTTTAGCTTTCTGTTGAGAGCTGTGAAGAATCTTAAGGTCACAATGTGCACAAGCCCTGATTCCTTTGTGAAGATGGCCAAGAATTCCCAAAACCATATAGATACAATACTTAGTCAAATACCAGAATCACAGAATACAGTGAAATACCAGCAATGGCGCCGAGTGAAATTGAGTAATGGAAAGGAGAGGCAAAGGATAGTAGATGAAGAAAAGTTAAGGGAAGAGTTCATCAAGATGTTCAAAAAGGCATACGCCGAGTTCGAGTGTCATGTTGATAGAGTGGCTGATCAGTATAGAGCTGTGCGAGATATGAAGAACAAGCTGCCATCGAACCAGGTATTAGTTCAAATGGACTTTAGTGAAAACTACACATGCCAAAGCTTGGAGGAGATTCAGTCAGCTTACTGGAATAGCTCGATGGTAACCCTTCATCCAGTAGTTATATACTTCAGAAATGATGAACTTGAAATAAGTCACAGAAGTTATGTCTACGTGTCCGAGGTGCTAAGTCATAACACGTCAATGGTGATTGCAATCTTGAAAAAGGTTGTCCAAAATGCTAAGCTGCTTGTGCCAGATTTGCACACAATTCACATGTGGACCGATAGCCCTTCCTCGCAATATAGAAATAAGTCAATTTTCGATGTAGTTAGTCATTTCAGGAACAGTTTTGGTGTGAATGCGAGTTGGCATTATTTTGAATGCGGCCACGGAAAAGGTCCCTGTGATGGAGTAGGGGGCACTGCAAAGAGAAACGCTGACAACGCTGTTAAACAAGGGAAAGCAGTCATTCAAGATGCCGCTGACTTCTTCGCATGGGCTTGTCAAAGTCAGGGTGGCATTTCGTACGAAATGGTAACATTGGACGACTACAATGAATCCAAGAACATGGTAGAAGCGAGAAATAATGTTATCAAACCCTTACAAGGAACGATGAAGATACATGCTGTAGTCGGCCTCGGCGACGGAAGAATTCTGATAAGAGATACTTCTTGTGCCTGTGAAAGTTGTTTTATGAACGCAGAGTTCAATGAAAATTCTGAGTGTATATGGAAAAAGACCAGAATAATGACAAAAGCAATGGAAAGGGGCCAAATTGAAAACTTAGAAGTTGAAACAGATACAGCACCAGAGAATCAGCTTAATGAAAAAGACACTAAAAATGAAGAAGAAACAGAGAGTTTAGCTGTAAAAGACAATAACACGAGTAACAATGATAAGATTGAGCTAGGCGACTTCGTAGTTGTAAGGTATGAAGGAAGAGCGTATGTGGCGAAAGTTACAGAAGTAGATGAAGATGACTCCTCTGTTTACGTTAATTTTATGGCAGCATGTGGTAAGGTCAAAGGGCGCTTAAAGTGGCCCAGACAGAGAGAAGAATGTTGGGTAGAGAGAGAAGATATCTTGAGAATTATTGAAGCGCCTCAACCAACAGGAAAAACCGGGCGCATTTTCAGTGTGCCAGATGATGTCGCCCAGCTTCTCAATTAACACCAAAGTGACAATATACGGGACAGTGAAAAGATTACTAGAAATTCCATCCATGATAACAATCACTACTGCAAGATCAACCATGAATCAGCCATGAATAATTCATGGCTTGAGCCATTAACCTCACCCGTTAAAAGCGACATTGTGCTGGGCATTAATAAACCATCAAGATGCCATGAATTAAACATTAAATTATTTTAATGGGAGAGTGATGGCCATTAAAGAAGTCATTCATGGCCATAAATGGAGAAAGGACACCATTAGATTTTCAGGAGTAATTACTGGGGAAATAATGACCATTACAAAAATGAATTATTGATGGGCATTGATTTTTTAATGGTAGCCATTATTAATATTAATGGTAGCCATGAATTGGTAAAATTGCTAAATTCATGACCCATTAATATTTTTCATGGCACATTTTAATGGGCAGTGGCCATTAAAAGCGACATTGTGCTGGGCATGAATTTAGATTAATGGGTAAGAATTTTATTTTCACTGCTATACCATGCCCATTATCCATAAACCCTGAAATAATGTTAATGGGCATTAGAAATAAAATGAAAAATTAATGGTCAAAATATCTGCCAAGTAATGGCCATGAAAAAGTACTTAACTTTTTTTAGTAGATAAATTATGACCATTAAAGTTTACCCATTAAATGTTGTAAATGGGCATTAATTTTCTAATGGCCAAACAATGGGGAGAAAATACCAGTCATGGACCAAAAATGATGGCCATGGAAAACTTTTATGCCCATTATTTTAATGCCCATCAATACAAATCATGCCCATTATTGTTTCCCCTTCAATGTTGGTAATCTTTAGTTTCCTAGGGTTGAAAATTCATTAGTACGAATCTACAAACATTTAACAACTTGACAGATCTCATTCATACAATTCTTCTATAAAATTGATGCAATAATGTTTAATTGGGGTTTGAGTATATTTGCACAAATGATTTATTGCTAAAATCTTAAAAAAAATATCTTATTTTCTTCAATTTTTGCAAATTCGAAGGCTTCATTTAAAATTTGTCTCATATTTTGTTAATCAATTGTTTTAAGTCCAACAGTACAAGATTCTTATTAAAATAATCAAATTTCAGCTTTTTACATACCTTCTGCTTGCTAGTCTTCCCAATGTACAAGAGAATAAGGCAAAAAACATTTTAACTGGAAATTTTGTTTGAAAACAGCAGCCATGTTGGATTTCCATAGACTGGATTCACGGTCACTTTTAGACCGGTACTCTTGGCCATGACTTTGTATAACGACTTATTCATGGTTTGTGTCATGGGCATGAATCAAAATGAAAGTAGTTAAAGCTTTAATTCTTTATTTAATTTCTCATTAATTAATACCCATTTCAAATAATGTAAAGGGCCATGAATAAACTGGTTTAGAATTCAACAGCATATGAATGGCCAGAATTAATTTTCAGAATTTTTTCAATGCCAATTAATGACTTGATTTTTTTATTATGGCTATTATTTATCAAAATGGTATTAAATTATTGTCATTTATATGGGTGATAACCTTTAATAAATGTTCATGATAGTAACTGGGCATGAATCAAAATGAAAAAAAAAGTTAAAACTTCTCTGTATTCCTTTCATCCCCATTAAATAAAGTTAATGATCATGGGTTATCTGATTCATAAGTGTATGATATATCAATGGCCATAAGTGATAGTCAAGATTTTTGTCATGCCAATGATTTTTTTATAATGGCCATTTATTGTAACTGTTTTGTATTTAATGGTCATCTTCAATGGTTGATTGACGGGCATGAATAAATGTTCATGGTAGTTAATGGGCATGATTCAAAATTAAAAGAGCAAATGGTTTTTAGGAATTTTTATAATGGCCATTATTTGTTACTGTTTGGTATTTAATGGCCATCTTCAGTGGATAATGATGGGCATGAATAAATGTTAATGGTAGTTAATGGGCATGAATCAAAATAAAAGAACTTTAAAAAATTTCAGTATTTCTTTGATCTTATTACAATCAAAGTTAATGCCCTTGAATGGTCTGATTCAGATTCAATGATATATTAATGGCCATGATTAATTGTCATAATTCATTTTAATGCCAGTGACTTTTAGCAATCTTTATTATGGCCATTATTTGTCCTTTTTTTAATTTAATGGCCATCATTCATGGGTGATTGATAGGCATGAAAAAAATATTCATGGTAGTTGATGGGCATGAATAAAGCTAAAACAAGAAGTAATGGCCCATTACTTTTTTAATGCCAATACTTTTAGGCCGACCCATTATATTAATCTGCATTTCATGGTTTTTTAATGGTCAAATCATGAATTAATGGCCATTAGTTAGCATTTTAATGGCTAAAAGTGTTACCCATTATTATTTTTTTACAAGGACTAATGGCTCATTTTAATGGTTTACCTTGTTTTCATGGGCCATTAATGGTCTTTTAATGTAATTTTAATGGGACCCTTTTGCAGTAGTGAATAATATCTACTGTAAACCTGATTTGTTTGGGAAATACTGATATAAATTCTAAGTTATCATATATCATCTAAATCGGACTGACATTGAAGATCAAGCTTTAATTTTGGTGTATTATCTTATAGGTACAGTGGTGAATAAACAACACACCATGCAGTTACGCTACGGCTCAGTGAAATAAACATATTTGGGTTTTTTTGCATATAAAGATATGTTGTTAGATTAACATACATTGCAATTGATTAATTTTTTTCTTCTTAGAATTATGTTTATAATCTAAGTGTAGGTAGACAATTTACGAGACAAAAATTTGCAATATACGGGACAGACATTTGAAATGATTTCGAGTTTTTGATTGTACAGCAGGACGTTTGATACCAAGATACACATTTTCTCACATGTTAAGACTACTTTTGTGTTATTGTTTAGTTAAAAATTACTATTACTTTGAGTTTCACTCTATTTGCAACATAAATGATGTTTTAAACAGTAAAACGGACAAGTTGTAAAGTTGGGTTTCACTTCATTTTTTTCACATGATTATTATTCCGACGGGATAAATTTCAATTGGAAAAGTCGTCTAATGTATATACATTCAATTTGTATCACTAATACCGTTATTTAAAAGGTGCACTCGAAATTTTGACACTTCCGAATGATACACCCCTTATTCTTATATTCTGATAATTCATCTTACCCTTGTTATAATAATGAACACATAACACAAAATATAATCTTCCCCAACTGGTGAAATTTAGAAAAATATGTTTAGGATTAATATATGTTCAAGATTATATTAACTAAGACAGTTAATTCGAAGCTCTCAAAAAAAATTTTTTTTTCATCAATTGTCGCAGTTGTGGGAGATTAAGTGTTCCACACCCCTTATCAATATAAAAACATGTATACTTCATTAAGAAAAACATGCATCCTCAAATAATTTAATTCTAGTTGATTTCATCAGATTTTGTGCATTCTGATTGGCTGAAAAATTGTTTTTATTTCTCAATGAAATTAATTTTAATTACACAGCTATTTTCAAAGCTTCTACAAAAAGTAGTCCCATTAAAAACTGCTTCATTGGTGACAAATCTTAATATTTTTTGCTTCATGGTATCAAATTATAAAGATATGAAGAGATAATTTGTTGATTTCATGGAGTTATAGAACTCAAAATCCCAAAAATACTCATACATGAATCCGCTTTGCTTATTCATACAGTGTGATTAGGTTTTCAGCTTCATACCTGAATGAAATTTACAAATAATTTCTTAATTCAAAAATCGTAATTATGTTCAAGATTAAACCTACCCTGCCTTCAAGATACCGTAATTGCCCTAGCAAGCTCTCTGTCTTAAACGAACCATGAGTGCTTTCCAAAAATGACAGGTTGATAGGCAAGAATTTGACTTGACTCAAAGATAAACCCAACCAATACCCTCAGAAAACATTGTTAGACTTTAACCATCAAGTAACTTTTACAAATATTTGTAATTTATAAATCCAGCCCTATTGTAGAAGATTACACATCAAACAAAATGGAAAATTCACTCGTATCTTAGCTATGTTATTCACCCCACCAGTCTGTTCCCCTTTTAAATAGGTCACAACCAGAGTAAATCGATGACTCAGGACAAAACAGTTGTAACTGCCTATATTTTTATAGGCAGTTACAACTGTTTTGCACTGAGCCATCAAAATGTGCCGTTCTGTATAGGCAGGAAAGCTTTCACTTCTGTATTCAGGCTCCTTTCCTTTCCGGGCTTCAGGGCTGGTCATTTTGTACAGGTTGGACCGAGTGTCTGATGGTTTTGTGAAGAACACTAGTAATATTTTTATGAATGGGTTTTTACACCATTTTCAACAATCCTTCAGTTATATTGTGACGGCTGGAGCACCTATTAATGGAATCCTGGTATTTCTCACACCAGTACTACCATTCCATCCTTTACCAGGGTTCCCACGCTTCAGCAGTTCCAGAATTCCCTGACTTTTCCCTGACATTTCCCTGACATGAAAGTGATTTTCCCTGACACTTAATAGACATTATGCGCATGATTCGCTATTCATTAACAATTTTGCTATTGATCTACAAATGGTTTTATGTAAGAAATAGCTCTAGGAATGTTCCTTTAAATCTCCCAATCTTGAGCCCTATGGAGTATATAGGGAAATGGCATTTTCTTACTTCAAGTTTGCTTGCATGGGGTTTAAAAGCCACTTTCTAAACTAATTCATATATGGCACAAGGGCTCAACATCTAAATAGACTTTCCATTTATAGTACTTCTCTAGCCATTTGAAATATTACGTCCTATCAGAAAACATAAAGCTGGCATCTCATCTTTATTAACAAGTAAGTGAGACATACTTCAATCTTGTCAGTAGAATGTAGGCAGGTGGAGCAGTCCTTAACTTACTTATTGTATGAGGGCATGCATGTTTAACTAAGAGGCCCGATAAGAGGCAGAGATTCTCTGCTAGCTTACTAGAAAAGAAAGCCCTTAAGATGGAAGGTTTGAACAAGACATTCACTAAAAGAAGTAGGAATCTAGTACTCTGTTAAAGCTCAAAAGTAAAGGAAAATACCATGAAAGAGAAAGCCTAATACATAAGTTGTTATGTTCAATTAGATTGCCATCAAGTCATGGTGCTGGATATTTTACTACTGAACAACTTTATCTAAGGAAATCAAAGGCCAAGGACTCAATGTTTAAAAACTGTGACAATCACTTTAAGGTGGTCTTGGTGAAATAAAAATAATAATAATAATAATAAAAATAATACATATTATAGGTAATAATGCATAAAGCACACATATACAAAAGGTAACTCTTTAAATGCCAATAGGTCAGTTGCAAAAGTTACCATATTATAAATCAAAAGTCAAAGCCTTTGGTATCTGTGGAGGAGAAGTAAATTGTCTGTCTGTGGCAGAGAGGTTCAGAGTCTATCTCTTGACCAAGAGGTTTCCAGTCCCCTAGTTCTTTTATTATATTATCATAAGCCCGAAAATTTGACTGAGGTACAGGTGAATTTTCCAGAAAGCCGTATCAAGGCCCTCAATTTTAGGTGAATAAATCTTAGGTGATTGACTTGTTTCAAAATGGATGTAAAACATATAGGTTTGAACAAAAGCCTTTCACATGATTGAGATATAATCACAAATTGTAACTATAGGAGTTACATCAACATAAAAAGACATTTCTCAAAAGTAAGACAAAATCTGTCATGTAGTGAATGGTTACATTGACCAAATGTGGCTTGAGTGTTAAAGTGAATGTAATTATCATTTCAGCAATTCAAGGACCAAGGAATCAGGATTTTTTTATTTCAGCTTTCCTAAAGACTTCTTTTCAATTATGAAGGTCCAGTCTGATGCTAACAAACCTAATATATACAATATAACCACTATTGGCAATGTGACAAACATCTTTTACATTTTTGACACCATCAGACAGATTTGCAGAAAATATTGAAGCTTGATTACAAAGATAACATTAGATATCAAGATGTGCATAAATTTATGAATTTAAATTATGGAATCATCTTACCTACTCATTGTAGTCTGGATTAAAGTAACCACTTTTTGGTATGAAGAAAAATAAATTAATCTATACTCTTAACATAATTCATTGAACCTCAAACCTGCACAAACTATTATAGATAAAGGAGCTTAACATAAATTACAGAAATGAGACATTAGCCCTTTCAGTGAAGAATTTGTTGACAAAATCCTAAGAGACTGCCTTTGTGTTAAATACTCCTGCAATGAAAAATTCCCTGACAGTCTTTTCAAAATTCCCTGACATTTCCCTGACTTTTGTCTGATTTTTCAAATTTCCCTGACACTCAACAAAATTCCCTGACATTTCCCTGACTTTTTCAAAAATCCAGTTTTCCCTGACTTTTCCCTGACGCGTGGGAACCCTGTTTACTAGTCCCCAGCTGCTATCCCACATAGGTCTAGGATATTCACCCACTATTGAACCCTGGACAGGCATTGTAAGAACCTTCTGAATGAGGTGTTTTGCAATGGGGCCAAACCTGATAGGATAAGGATTGCAAAGATTTTGGGTAATCCTTTCATTTACCACTTGGTGTTGGACACTTTACGGAAGAAGTCATTCTGACTACTATATTACGAAGTCAGGGAGTTCAAATTCTTATGATGGATAGAATATTGTGGAAAAGAAGAAATTGCTTGTTACAATCAAATTCTTCTTTTCCACAAGATTGTACTTAAAAAAAATGTGGTTTTCTTTATAAATACTAGAAGAAGAACAAAAATGTTACCTGCTACAACTTTTGTAGATCTAAAAATTTTGACAAACACACAAGGTTTTAAATGAAAACTGCCCTTTTTATTTGTTTGTCAGATTAATCCCACAATTATGATAAAGGAGTGTGTTGCAGGGATAATTCTCAAAATAATATGTGGAAAATTAATTCTCAAAATAATATATGGAAAATTATCTCATTATAGCTGAATCTAATGAGAAATTAACAATTTTTTATGTGATAAATTATAACAAAACGACGTCTCAGTACAAAACAATTATAACTGCCTATATAATTATAGGCAGTTACAACTGTTTTGCACTGAGCCAATAAAATTCTTCACAAAATTACATTTTGCTTTGAGATTTTTCTTTCATAAAGCCAGTTTCAATGAGATTTCTGGCAGAGAAAAATGAGAGAATCTCTCAATATTTCAGCCAAAAATGATCCCTGCTGTTGGAGTCAAAGGAGTCTCATTACTTTTAAAATAAAGGAGACCTACCCTGAAAGTATGACTGGCTGTTTTTCTTTGAAACATAACATGGGAACTTACCATTTTCCCATAACACTTTTTAACTCTTGTCATGCTGAACCTGGAATATTTTTGGTAGTTTGCTATAGACAAACATCAGCCTGCACATGTGTGCAGTCTGATCTTTGTCCATACTACCTGTTATTCCTTTTTTGAAACCAGAAAAGCTAGAAAATTTAATTTTCAAAATGAATAATTCCCTAATTACATTTAGTGCATCCAGAGCTTTGAGCACTTTGATTTAGTTGCAATTTTGCCCAGATTTTTTATTCGGCATGACAAGGGTTCGGTTACAATGCTCTTTTTTGGCATGAAGGTTCTTCTAATTAGCCTGCGTCTTTAAGTGTCAAGGTTATTTGACAAGGTCAAGGTCTTTTATCAAGGTCAATTTCTTTAAAAAAAAAAAAGGGGGGGCTGAATGTGTTTTACGAACTCATCTTTTTTTTTCTTTTCTTTTCTTTCTCGAAACAATAAATTTTAGTACATTTAGTATGTTCATTCATTATAGGTAAGGATGTTGTAATGTTTTTACCAAAAGAAGAGAACGATATTAGAAGTAAGGCAAATATAGAGGTGACAGAGGTGGAGGAATTTAGAGGTAAACACATCAGTGCATTTGGCAAATTACATGTACTTAAGGGATGAGTAATTTGTTCATTTCATTTATTGGAGTATAAAGTGCAATTGCCTAAGCACATGGCAAATAATGCCCACAGGGCATTATATTTAAGCCAATGTCATAAGGCAATTTCACTTTATACTTCAATAAAACCCCGACGGCGGCACTCATTCTTGTCTCTCACCAATGGGTTGATAATCGTAGACCTATGTGAGATAGCAGCTGGAGGCTAGGGAAAGGATGTGGTGGTTGCATTGGTGAGAGAAATACCAGGAAACCATTGTTAGGTGCTCCAGCCGCAGAGATATAACTGAAAAAATGTTGAAAGCGGCGTTAAACTCCATTCAATCAATCAATCAATAAACGCAGTGAAAAAGACGCATGGCCCTTTAAATTGCAATCCTTTAGATATAAGAAACAATTAGAATACTCCCCCAAACAATAAAATTTCAAGTCTACTTTCTGCACATATTGATTACACAATCTATATTTAGATATGTATTTTTATGCCCCTGATTGAAAGCATCATATTTGGCAGGATGATAGATGTCAATGATACGCATCTACAAGTACCAAGGTCAAGGTTAGGTGACAAGGTCAAGGTCAATGTATTAAAAAATTGCCATTTATTGATTTTGAGGGCATTTGTGATTCACAAACACATCTTGTTTTAACTGAATTTGAGCATGAAAAGTAGATCTGTTAATCTCCAATTTAAGGTTAAATACAGGATGTGTTCATGTAATTTGCGATTGTTTCTCAAAAATTGCAACAAAGTGGGGTTGTTGAGTTGAGTCTGTGGATGGATTCCTACTTGATAAACAGGGAGCACTCTTTTCTACAACCTATTTATGGTTGGAAAAAAAAAAAAAAATAGATACTGAAATTTTGGTCACTACAGACACCTTTTTTCATATGAAAATATTTGATTTTTAAAAATCTTAGGTTTATTTCTCCTTGATGAATTTGACAAACAGGTAAAATTATAGACTTCATGAAGTTCCAAATTTTTTCAGGACATTAATTTTGGTGGGTTTTTTTGTTGTTGTTTTCACAACACTGACTTAAATTCTACCAGACAGAAAAAAATAAGATGTTGTATATGTGGCTAAATTTTTTGTTCAATTGGTCTGACATTCATGTGTGACAGGATTATTACTGGACATGTCTTTGGGACTAGTGTTGGGCAATCGGTTTCAAATCACAATCGACAATTGGTCTTTTGTTTGAAAAGTAAATCCACTAGTGATCAATCATACAATTGTTTTCAGAGAAATTAATAATACAGCACTCCCAGTATCATCCTTTGAAGACCAGAATGTGAAAGTTCAGTTAAAACTTAAGACCTAAAGACTCTTTCTGTGGATCAGCATGAAAAAGTTGTAACTGCCTATAAACATATAGGCAGTTACAACTGTTTCACACTGAGCCATCAAACTGATGTCGGTTCAGAAATCAATATATAATGGCTTTCATTTATGTGTTAGGAACTGAGTAATCGATTATGAAATTTCTTAGTCGATAATTATCACAATTGGAAACCCAAACCAACTGATTAACAATTATAATTGATTAATCTGCACATAACTTGTAGGGACTGGCACTATTTTTCCGAAGTCTGAGATTTAAAGTTGACATATGAATTGTTCAAAGTACAATTGACCACCATTTCTCACCCTGATGTGTGATGTCATTTCATTAAATTTGATGTCATAACTACATAACTTTATGAAAATGTGGCTAGTTGATAATTCATTCAGTAACCAAAGATCTCTAATTTTTCACTTATTTCAGCTCCCTTGTTCCCAAATGGAGAATTAAACTGGGCATGCACATGTATAGAAAGGGACGTTGTTGGGCCATGTAACATTGAGTTTCGTCGATTCCGTCAATTTATTCACAACACAAAGGAGGTCAAGTACGAGGAAATGTCTCCAGAAGCGCAGCAGGCGCAAGCAGAAGAACTGAGTCATATTGTGAGGGAGTTTTTGAACTGTTGTGAAAAATACCCAGTTTATTATCAGAGATATTTAAAGTCAGATGACATGAGTGTAGACCAGGAGGATGGTTCTGAGAATGACCCAAAATGATTTAATTTATAAGGGTTCGACACTAACTTTTGAGAAAAAGGGAGTCAAACGGACTACCAACTAATCAAATGAAGTAACCAAGCTTAAATTGCGGAGTCCAAAGTTTTATAATTTTGGGAGAAAATTGTGGAAAAGAAGAAATTGCTTTAAGCAAGCAATTTCTTCTTTTTACACAATAATTCCAACAGAAATATAGGATGGTTTTCTTTTGAAATGATAAGTAGATACAACCAACAACTTTTGTATAACAAAAGGTCTGAGACTTTGACAAAAAGGTTTATGGATATATGGAAAGGAAACTTGGGACATTTCTCTGATAATTTATTTGAGGAAAATACTCTTTGAGGAAGGAGTAATGGACTCCTAACTTGCAAAGTAAAGGAGTCCTGTCCACGAAATTAGGAGTATCAGACTTCCAGACTCCCCTTAGTGTCGAATCCTGTTTATCTGAACTTTTACAATATTAACAGAGATGCAGATTAGAGGGGGTATTGCTAGTTAAAAGTCTTTATCATGCCCTGCTCCAAAGAAAAGGGGGTAGATTGCTCTGCACTTGTCAGTTTATCTGTTGGCCCATCTGTAGATTAAATTGGTCCCACTGTCGACTATCATAAAAGCTGATATATAGTCACCAAAATACATTCACAAGGTATTGGCTTTTTCAGTATTTGATGATGAAGCACTTCTGATTTGCTGCAGATGCTGGATTATGCAAAAGATCTGATTGAAAAAGGGGCATTATCTACAAAAATGCTTTCAGAGTCATCCCTCTTGATAGTCTGGATAGCTCTTTTGATGGTGAACACATGAAGTTACCTTAAATTACAAAAAGAGGTCCAAACAAGGTAAAAGTTTTTCATGCCAACAACAACGCTAACGCCGAGGTGAATGCAGCCAGGGCAATGCAATACCTTGGGTTTAACAACAACCAAGCTAAAAATGCATGCCAGGTCCCATTGAAATCCACCAATAAATGTGACACATTGCTACAAACAAGCTAAGCTTTAATATATGACCTTGGCCAGTGACCTTGAAGCTATCCAAAAATTTTCAAACAGCCACCAAAATTGTGTTTGTGGGGTGTTATTTAGAAATACAAGATCATTTCTCTGGATTGACACACAGACAATGCAGTAGTGTTGGGCAATCAGTTTCAAATTGCAATCAATTATCGGTTTTATTTTGGCAGAGTTATTCAACTAATGATCCATTGTACAATAGTTTTCTAAAAAACTTATACAGCACTCCAAGCATCATCCAAAAAGAAAAGAATGTCAAAGTTTAGTCATAACTCATGACCTAAAGACTGTTTCTGCAGTGTATATTGTTCCATTGATGGTGCTCAAATTTTTATTACAAGCTAAGTTTGAAGATGATTTCTTGATAAATAAAAGACTAGACAAAATGTTTAAGTTGGTCATGTCAACCGTAACAGTACTGTCCTACTAAAGTGGGAGGGGTATTGGTTGTTTTAAATATGTGTGACCACACACACCTTCAACACTCAATTCAGTCATATCACAATAATTTAATTTTAGATGTGTCCATCAAGATTCATGAAATCTGATTGGCTGAAAAATTGGGTTTTATTACTCAATGAAAACAATTCTGAGTATGCAGCTATTTTGTAAGCTTAAACACAAAATAGTCCAATGATAAATCTATCTTTTTAGGAAAAAAAAATTCACTTCAGAATATTAAATTATAGGAAATGAAGAGCGTATTTATGAATTTTATTGAGCAATGAAACTAAAAACCTTATCACATTTAGATGTGAAACCACTTCACATATTCATACAGTGTGATTAGGTTTTTAAGTTTCATTCCTCCATGAAATTCATAAATATTCTCTTCAACTCATAATTAACTTAAGGCCCTAACCATGGATTTGTGGCATTTCTTGTGCCTGTACTACCACAAGATCTACATCCATTCCTAGTTTCTGTCTATTTCAGTTTCATTCGGAACATCGCTGGGACTTTTCTGTAAACTAGAAAGTGCCTCGGACATAAATGTAGTAATTTTTTTGTCATTTTTCAAGTTATTCGGTTCGTGGTGGTACTTTGGTTAATATGCTTGAAGAATAGTATATTCCATTAATGTTTTCCGAATGTTTGTGGAGATCATTTTGGCATGTTATACTTTAAAAGTAAAGCACAGTAAAACACTGCTTTGTTGGATCATATTTGTAACAAATCATATATGTAACACCTGTTACTTATATGATCACATATGTAACATGTGTTACATATATGACTCGGAAATCATATTTTGTGACGAATATGATCGATGCCGGTTTTTGATGTGACATGAAATCACATATGTCACAGGTCAATTTTGATTTAAAAACAGTACATATTACTACCACACATGCCTGCTAGTCTGCCAACTTAAAGCCACTAGGCTGTCACAATCCCACCACTAAACTGGCAACTTCGCAAACATTATCAAGACGGGACATGATAAATTTTCACTGATCTCCTACTACTGCAGATGTGCAGGCTGATCTATATAATGTGTGTTTTGCCTTGAGTTCCAATCTGCAGATCAATTTTCTTGCTGTTTGGATGTTGCTGGACACACTCACGTGCTCGCTTGAGATAGTACCATAGGCAAAAAATCATTATTTCATGTCCCCTCTCTCTCTCTCTCTCTCCCTCTCTCTCTCTCTGAGGTTGATTCAAGTTGGAGTGAGTCTAAATAGCTCTGATGTGCTAACTATTGTTTTGCAATCGAGAATAAAATCAATAGTGTAAAGAATATAATGATGTTGCTATTGCTGTTCATTGTTTGACTACAAATAGACAACTAAACCTGTTACATATATGCTTCTCATGTCAACCTCCATTTCGGACAAACACATTTGTAACACACTTTATCTGTTACGAATGTGATCATGTACGTAACAAATGTGTTACATATATGATTTGTTACAAATATGACCCAACACTGCTTTTTTATACGCCGCCGGAGGCGGACGTATATTGGCGTCATCTTCTCCGTCTGTCCGTCCATCCGTCCGTCCACTTTTCTTGTCAACGCAACTCCTCCTAAGTTTCTGGCTGGATCTTCTTGAAACTTGGTCAATGTTATCACCTCAATTGGTAGATGTGCATGAAGGAAGGATTTTATGGTTCGTTGATTTTTGCCTGAGTTATGCCCCTTAAAAACTTAGAATATGGGTCCACTTTTCTTGTCAACGCATCTCCTCCTAGGTTTCTGGCTGGATCTTCTTGAAACTTGGTCAATGTTATCACCTGAATTGGTAGATGTGCATGAAGGAAGGATTTTATGGTTCGTTGATTTTTGCCTGAGTTATGCCCCTTAAAAACTTAGTCTCTGGGTCCACTTTTCTTGTCAACGCAACTCCTCCTTAGTTTCTTGCTGGATCTTCTTGAAACTTGGTCAATTTTATCACCTGAATTGGTAGATGTGCATGAAGGAAGGATTTTGTGGTTCGTTGATTTTTGCCTGAGTTATGCCCCTTTAAAACTTAGTCTCTGGGTCCACTCTTCTTGTCAACGCAACTCCTAAGTTTCTTGCTGAATCTTCTTGAAACTTGGTCAATGAGGTAGATGTGCATGAAGGTAGGATTTTATGGTTCGTTGATTTTTGCCTGAGTTATGCCCCTTAAAAACTTAGTCTCTGGGTCCACTTTTCTTGTCAACGCAACTCCTCCTAAGTTTCTGGCTGGATCTTCTTGAAACTTGGCCAATATTATCACCTCAAATGGTAGATGTGCATGAAGGTAGGATTTTATGGTTCGTTGATTTTTGCCTGAGTTATGCCCCTTAAAAACTTAGTCTCTGGGTCCACTCTTCTTGTCAACGAAACTCCTAAGTTTCTTGCTGGATCTTCTTGAAACTTGGTCAATGTTATCACCTGAATTGGTAGATGTGCATGAAGGAAGGATTTTATGGTTCGTTGATTTATGCCAGAGTTATGCCCCTTAAAAACTTAGTCTCTGGGGCTTATTGCCTCAGTTATGCCCCCTTAAAATTTAGTCTCTGGGGCTTATTGAAATTGCAGCCTTATGAATGCAACTCTTCCTAAGTTTCTGGCTGGATCTAAATGAAACTTGGTGGATGTTATAACCGAAATTGGTAGATGAGCATGAAGTAAGGATTTTATGGTTCATTAATTTTACCCTAAATTATGCCCCTTTAAAATGTAGTATCTAGGGCTTATTGAAATTGCAGCTTCTTGAACGCAACTCCTCCTTGCTTTTTGTCTTTATTTAAATGAAACTTAGTCAATGTCATCACCATAATTTGTAGATGTACATGGATCAAGGATTTTATGGCTCATTTATTTCCCTGAATTATGCCCCCTTAAGGTTCATGTAAAGTGTTTGAGACCCAATTTTAGGGGCATTCATTTGCCAAGAAAAAGCAGTATGTCCAGGAATATTATATATCAAAATGAAGCTATTTATGAGCACAAACAGTTGAAAAACATAAGACTGTTATAACTATAGCGGTATAGCCAAAACATTGTGGAAAAGGGTCATTTTGTACAGAACAAGCAACTGCATGACTGTTGGATAAAATTGGCTAATATTTTAACAAAGTCTAGCCTAAAGTACCATCTAGGTAGTGCTACAATCATTGGTATAAAACTCAGCCCCAAAACGTAGTTATGCAAGCAATTTATTTTGACTTATTTTATAAACACATATGTCATATATGTCATTCTAAATTTGTAAACGTGTAGATCTTTTCAGGGTATGGTGTGTTATCACAACATAAATAGACATTAATTGTTTATATACCTGTAAGGTTGTTTAGCAATATATCAATTTCCATATCACAGAATCATAAATATATAGTAATATTGTAGATCATTGAATTAAAAAAAACTATAATTTGAAATAAATCGCAGAAAATATTTCACAATATTATGGTGTGATGTTGCACCATACCTAACATCTATTTTGAAAACAGACCAAACCGGTTTGACATGTATGTTGACAAAATAAATGGAAATTGATTGTTTCAAAAGAGTCTTTTGAGACTGAGTTTTATATCTAAGGTTGTAGCACTACCTGGATGGTACTTCAGGCTGTACTTTGTTAAAATATGGGGCGATTTTATGCAACCGTCATGCAGTTGCTTGTTCTGTACAAAATGACCCTTTTCCACAATGTTTTGACTATACCGCTATAGCTATGGCGGTCTTATGTTGCCTAACTGCTTGTGCTCACGAATAGCTTCATTTTGATATATAATATACCTGGAAATACTGCTTTTTCTTGGCTAATGAAGTGCCCTAAATATTGGGTCTCAAACACTTTATATGAACCTTAACTTAGTGTCTGGGGCTTATTGAAATTGCAGCCTTGTGAAGGCAACTCCTCCTAACTTTTTGTCTTGATTTAAATGAAAATAAGTAGTGTCTACAATTATTTTCGTGAAACAGCAGCAAAGTTGCGGCGTATTTTGTGACGATGGCACTCTTGTTGTTTTCAAATTATAATATACCTAATTTTAGCCTTATGTTGATTCAATTTTCTGTATCGACATCCTCAGTTATATTTGTGACGTCATAGAAACCCATGTGCAATATGATGCACTTTCATGGATGCGCCCTTATTATTCCCAAGGTCTATTCCATAGAATCGCCGAGGGTTCCTGAATGCTTCAGGTTATGATTATAAACCCATTGGTTACAAACAGATGTCAGAAAGGATATTTCTACCAACAAAAATGTATCTTTGATAACAGGATGATTTTGTCAAAAACCAATGCCCTCACCACTGCTATTTTTAGAATTTTTCAATATATTTGACCTTGAAAGTGGTTCCAACAAAAAGGTCTTGTCACAAGCAATACTCGTGTGAAATATGAAGGCCTTATCCTTTACCAATCAATAGTTATGGCCAATGTTGAAGTTTAAAGGGGACAAACAGACAGGTCAAAAATAATGTCCCCTATTTGTCAATGAATAAAATGTCTTGTAAATTATAAAATGTGCTTTGGCATTGGCCCGGGGTAAGAAATCTTTTTAAGTTCTAATTAAAGAGAAAACTAGTTTTTCTATTTTCATATTTAATCTTATTTTTGTATATTCATCATAAAGATGAAATAGCAGTTTTGACTCATAAAAATCATTAGGAAACCTCAGTTAACACTGTTAAAGTTCATTACTTCCGATTCGTTGACAAACTATTATGGTTGCACTACCTTTAGGTAGACAAGTGACCTGTAATGAAAATGAACAAGAGTACCGCCTACGGGTGCCTACGCTCGGCTGTCGAGTGCTGGATGGTGGGAAAAAATATAAGTCGGAAAAGGGGCATAATTTGCACAAAATGCATCTAGAGTTATCCCCCTTGATAGTATAGGTTGCTCTTTTGATGGTGAACATGTGTGCCAAGTTTCAAGTGAATGCCTTCAGTAGAGCCAGAGATATAACAAAATGTCAAAGTTTTCGCACGACGACAACGACGACGACACGGAGGCTATAGCAATACCTCGGGTTTTCTCCGAAAACAGCCGAGCTAAAAATGTTAAAATTGATTCGATGTCTGGAAGACATTGCTAAAATTTTATCAGTTTTAATTAAACACTTCCAATTTTTAAGACATTGTAGCAGAACTAAAATGTGGTAAGTGCCTATATAATGTATAAGCACTTACAACCTTTAAGAACTGTTGTGACATAATCAATGACAAAAATGCTGTGACATTATCTTCTAGAAGTAATCTAGAAGGATAATACATTATACCAGAAAACACAAATCATGCCGATTTCGAAGAATGTTCATTTGGAGTGGACTGTCTAAAGTGCAACAACTTTACTAAGGCTCCGATCTAACATATCAAAAGTTACATGCAGTACTACAGAATTATCACAATTTATCTGACAGCTTATCTACACATAACTGTAACTTCAAAGTTTCAAGTCAATGCATTCTCATTTCTGATATATTCTCCTATGTCAGCTTGATGGAAAGCTATAATGGTCATCGGATCTGTGTGTCGACATTCCTGGGTAGATTTAGCTGCTACACCGAACCCCTGAAACACAAGAACATTTATCTAAATTATAAGGCTAATTCTCGTTTCTGAGGGCATTAACTTTTGCAGAGACTTGAAAAATGGTTTAACCCCCGAGTGCAAAGCAATTGGGAGTTAAACAATTTTGAGGGTCTCTGCAAATATTTACACACCCAAAAACATGAAGTGACGCTATTATTGCACAAAAACAAAGACAATAATTATATTCAATCAAAGAAAGATGATAAATGATTCATAGAAAAGCTTTAAAGCTAGCCCCAAACCCTAGCATGTGCTGGAAAATTGTGTAAGCATTACGCCATTTTTGTTTATACCGACGTTGCTTGGTAAATTTATGATGTCACAAAATGTAATGTGGGAATAAAATCAACATCTTTATTTATGCTATATGCTAATGTTAGACCTAGAAACTGATTAAGTATATAGGCCCAGTCAGAGGATATTTAAGTGAAACAAGAAGGCCAGAATGGCCCTGAACCTCTCACCTGACATTTATTGGTCCAGTGGATCTCATCCAAGTAACTTTCTGCCACATTTGCCTAATTGATGAAGAGGAGATGAAACCCCAAGAATTTAAAGGGAAAATAGACCCTGCCCACCCATTCATTACTGAGAAGACTCAAAATAAGCCCTGCCCTGCCATGCCCATATCTATGGGCCAATAAAAAAGTTTTGCAAACAAATTTTGAAGAGGGTCATCAAATAAACATTCTGACACAGTTTCATGGAATCGGCCCCGTGGTTCAGGAGGAGATGTCGTTCAAAGGTTTAGGGATCAAAATACGCCCGCCCTGCCTCGGCCCATATTTATGGGCCAATCAAAATTTTGCAAACATTTCTTTTAAAAAGGGTCACCCAAAGAACATCCTGGTAAAGTTTCATTTAAAACGGCCCAATGGTCCGGATGAGATGTTCAAAGATTTTGGGCACAAAATAAGCCCTGCCCTGCAACGCCAATATTTATGGGCAATCAAAATTTTGCAAACAATTAAATTAAAATTAAGCTGGGTAACTTTACTGCAGTAGTAAATTACCAGTGACAAGTCCGCCATGTCGTGTACGATAAGTCCTTGATATTGTTATGTATTCTCCCTTATTCTACCCAGTCCAGACTTCATCACATGGTGACCATACAAAGGTGAGCTAGAAATGGATTGTGTAATCTATACATGCAGAGAGTAGACTTGTATTTAAATAGTTCCTTAGATCTAAAAGGTTGCCGAGTATCTTTTTCACTGTGTTTATTAAAGCATAAAGTGCCATTGCCCTAGCACATGGCATAAACATAATGCCCTACAGGCATTATTTGCCATGTGCTAGGCAATTGAACTTTATAAAAATTTGTAAAAATTTACCAGTGGTAAGTCCGCCATGTTGTATACAATAAGCCCTTGATATTGTTCTGTATTCTCTGTTATTCTACCCAGTCCCGACTTCATCACATGGTGTCCGTACAAAAACTGTTGTTCTGCACTCGGCTTTAACCAGATCTTGTACTGAAAGTTCATACATAGACATACAAAACATCATTTGTCTCATAAAACATGAGGCTTACCCTGGGCTTAAAATTCTTTGGCCAGTGGAGCCAAAACTGGTTATTCCTGCTTGGCTTTGCACGTGTTTTCATAGGAATGAATAATAAATGGTATTGAATGTAAAGCTTATTTTATTAATTGATAATATATGTCGTTTATTGTTATTTAAGCATTTTTTCCACAGAGGTCAAATTCGTGGCAAATAAACCAAGGTATAACTTTACTGCAGAAGTAATTTACTTCATCACATGGTGTCCATACAAAAACTGTTGTTCTGCATTCGGCTTTAACAAGATCTTGCACTGAAGGTCATCAGGGCCCAAGGTTATAAGACTTTCTTTTGTTCTCAGCTCAGAATTTTCTCAAATTAAGAATTCAAATAATTGTATGTACATAAAAGATAATATTAATAAGTTTTTAAAAATGACAACTTATCAATATTATCTTTTATTTCCATGCATTAATTAAAGTATTGCAGCAAAAACAACGCTTAATTGTCGAGGTGAAGTTTGAGAAAATTCTAAGTTGACAATGAGAATGGTTTCATAACCTCAGGCCCTGACACATAGACATGCAAAAATTCATTTGTCTCAAAAAGCATGGGACCAGTTTCATCTAAACATTTAAGACGCATTTGTGTCCTATAACTATACCTTACCCCATATTAAGGACAAAAATCAGGTATCACCAATCTATAAATACCTATGTAAAGTGATTGTTGTTATTACTTTTTCGAAAGTCATCAGTGAGACAAAAATACGTCTGAAATGTTTTGATGAAACTATATCCCATGGGGCCTACCGTGGGTTAAAAAATCCATTAGTCAGTCTTTAATCCAAATTGAATATTGTAAGTCAAATTTACTAAATTATAGCCTAAAAACATAGAAAAGCTCTGAAAAGACCTCAAAAACATGGAAATATTCTTTGCTATCTTTTATTCATTCATCTTCGATCTAACTTGTTTCAATTGATTTAAATACATGTATTTCAATGATGATTTAATTATCACTAATTATCACTAAATGTGTACAGAAAGCTATTATTGCCATTTGAAGAAACTCTGCAATTTCATATTTTGATCTCCTCATTCATCTAGGACTTTCCTTAAATGGTAACAAGGACAACTTTTTTATCGCTTGCACTTACTTAATTCTAAAAATTCATTAGAGGCAAGGAAAAACAATTCAGTAATTTATATTAAATATAAACACAAACCTTAGCATACGGTGCTAGATAATCCAGGGCCGTAATCTGAAGCCTAAATTTGCCAGTTCCTGTAAACTTCCCAAAACATGTTCCGATACTCATCAAGTTTGGTCTGGCTATACTCTCTCCCCTTTTTAACAGCTCCTCACTGTAAACACAAAATAGGGATATCTACAATAAAACTTGAAATAAGCCACCAACAAATAAGTTAATACTAATTCATTAAAGATTTTGCTTGATTGTGGCTAAAGCTTACTGCCATTCCAATCAAAAACGTTCTTATTTGCTCACTCAGCACTCCATTCATTCATTCATTCCAAACACTCACTCAAACCATTCAAAAACGCTCCGAAATGACTAAATTAGATATATTCAACAGCTATACCCTCTCCCCTTTTTCACAGCTCCTCACTGTAAACACAACATTTTGATATGTACAGTAAAATTTGAATTAAGCCACTAACAAATGAGCCTGTGTGTGACATTTCCAACAATTTGAAATTTTCGTGAGGTGCAAATATTGAGTAGCATAAACAGCCACATACTGTAAATATAAAGTTACCTGATGGTTTACAGATTCTTTGAGATCTTATCTTTTTGAGATCTTATCTTTTCATTAAACACATTCTGAAGACTCTGGCCAGGCTGTGCGGATGCAAAGACTGGTCAGAGTGTTTGCTTTGCACATATTTGAAATTGTTGTAAATCTCATGCACAGGCTCCAATATAGTAAGTTTATACTAATTTATTTAAGATATAGCTTGATTGTGGCTAAAGGTAAGGTGTAAATACTTCGAAAAATTCAATCAAATCAAGGACTCTCGATGCACATTTAGAGTATGAGATCCACAGGGAAAAGACATGCAGGGGCTCAGTCGCCCATGGGCCCTAGATTTTGGGCTGGGCCCGTAGATTTTTTGGGAAAATTGAAATGCCTCTAATGTTTAATATTGAATTTTTGAAGCCTAGGCCCTAAGTTAAAATTGTCAATTTCCCTGGATCAGATCATGTATTCACATCCCTTACAAGGCTCGTGCTAAAGTTTGAAATAGAGGAATCATTGAATCCTTAACCATGAAATTTTATGGGTCAAAACTAATCTAAAGGGGTTGACTTAACAGAATGAGCCAATAATAAATAGAATTATGTAAGTTTTAGAGTCAGTTGACCTTTTCTTGTAAAATATTAGTAAATTTTTATGTATTATAAAAGATACATGGTTGAGGGATTAACCAAAATTTGACCCCTGGAAATTTCTCTCAAGGGGGTCAAATGACCCCCATTAAGAGATATTCTAAGGGTCAAATTCAGATATATTCAGATATTTGAGGGTCAAAACCCTGGTGTGAGGGTCAAGCACAAGCCCTGTCAGAGGCAGTGTCTTAAAACCACTGCTACTGGTAATTAAGTGTTTTTCCATATACATGTACACCCTAGAGATGGGTAACATAAAAGTGCCTTCCCTTATAGTAGCTCCACCTTCAATTTATACTAAACAAGAATACTGCCTACAGATGCAATGCTAGACTGCAGGTGTTGGATAATGCAAAATATCTTAGTCCAAGGAGGGGCATAACTCTTACAACAATGCTTCCAGGCTTATCCCCCTTGATAGTCTGGATAGCTCTGATGATCGTGAACATACATTCCCAGTTTCATGAAGATATCTTCAATAACAACAGGGGTATAACCCAGGTTAAAGTTTGTCACACGAACAAAGCTAAGGTGATTACAATACCTTGGGTTTTCTCGAAAAACCTGCCAGCTAAGAGTCCAAATTAAAATTACCTGTATCTATTCTTAAATTTTTTGTGAATCTTTTTCTTTATTTTAGTGTTATTTTCCTCTAAACAATCACTTAAATTATTGTCCTTTTTAATGAAAGCTCCACAGAGAAAAAGTTTAACCTTCCAAGCTGAAAAAAAAACCTTTGAACAATAGCATCAAAATCAAAGTACTGAAAACATTGGATTACTTATAAATCTAGAATCAGAATTTATACAAAAGATAATAACTTGTCAACTTTTCTTGTTGAAAAAGGTAAACCAGATAGTAAACACTAGGATCAGACTACACAAATGCTGACCTTTATCTATACCACCTGCTAAAGCTGGAATAATCCAGGTTCAGCATAACAAGGGATAAAAAGCTAGATACATGTACTGTATTTTTTTTTTTTTTTTTTTTTTTACTCGAGGATAACACGATAAAGGGTCGAATGACTCTTATTTCCATCGTGGTCCTAACTCATTCCAGATCTTATGCTACACATAGAGAGAGAGGCAATGGGTTCTAACCACTGCTACCCACTTTTACAGCTGGGTGGACTGGGGCCCTGTCTGTAAAGTGTCCTGCCCAAATACACTACCCGCCTCCGGTGGGGCTCGAACCCGCAACCACCAGGTTACGAGTTGAGCACGCTAACCACTCGGCCAACGAGCCAGACGTAAATGATTAATAAACTGTACTTGACGTAGTAGACCCTGTCTTTGTGAAGTCTGAAGCAATAGGAGCCATCTGGTCTGTCGATGAGAAGCTTGATATTTTCTCCAATACTGAAATGTGAAAAATAAAAGAATTATATATGTATAATACATACTTAGTGTTTTGTATGAAAAAAGTATCGAACGAGGTTCAGGAGAATTGATTAATTGTCAAGGCTCTGCCGAGACAATTATCAATTCTCACAACAAAGTTAGAAATTTTTTCATACAATACACTATGTATGTATTATATTTATCTTATAACCTCTATTTGTCTTGTTTTCGTCATTATTTCTAACTGAAATGCAAGTTTCTAAAAATAACTGCATTATATCTTTGTTCTAGAAATAACTATGTGATATCATAAAAAATATCATACAGGATGTTATCACATGGATATTTGTACAGTTATAGGATAAAATCAATTACGATAACCATGCAGAAGTATTCATGAACACAAAAACAAGAAGGCCAGAATGGCCCTAAACTGCTCACCGAAATTTTATTGGTCCAGTGGATCTCATCCAAGTGACGTTCTGGCAAATGTTTCATTCACATTAGCCTTATTGTTATTCCAAGAATTTAATAATAATATTATATCTATACACTAGCTTTCAGCGGCACAGCTGCTTCATCAGGCGAATCCTATGAATTCTGTTGAATTCAGAATTCATAGGATTCACCTCATGAAGGCGGCTGTGCCGCTGTAAGCTAGTGTATAAATATAATATAATTATAAAAGTATTTATCTCAAGAAGAGAACTTTCCATTCGTCCAAGAATTTAAAGTGAAATAGACCCTGCCCACCAATTTATTACTGATTAGACTCAAAGTAAGTGGTTAAGGAGAAGAAGAAGTTTTTAAGATTGTTGACGACAGACGATGCTATGGACTCAGGGTAATCATGAAAGCTCCCCTTGAGCATGTTGTGCTTAGGTGAGCCAAAAAGACACTAATCTTGGACTCTTTAATGAAAAGTATGATTTTTTCGTGAAGTAAATGTAAAGTTCTTTAAGAAAATCAGTTTCCAAAATACTGCAGCCTTTAAAAGACTTCAAGAGTTTACACCATATAAGTGTGCACAAGTTTATACTGATTATTAATTTGGATACATTTGTATAGACAATCTTAACATCATGCTTGTAGTCAGAACACAAACCATTGACAGAAAGAAATCAATTCTTGCCTGAAATCATCAACCTTTTGTGCTATGAAAAGGACATGAGTTATTTTATCTAGGCAAAAATAGTTCTAGGTTTACAAAAAGGGCATTTCTAAGAGTGCCAATGCTCAGCTGCAGGTGCTGGATAATGGAAGAAATCTAAGCCAAAAAAGATGCAAAACTATTACATAAAATCACCCCCTTGATACTCTGGGTAGCTCCTTTGATGGTGAACACACATGCAAAGTTTCATGAAGATATCTTCAATAACAACAACAGGGATAATTCTGAAGCAAAAATCCTAGAACTAAGACAAGAAGATACCACCCAAAGTATGTCAGCCCAATAGCTCTTGCGCTCAGCCAAGCTGCAGATATGGAAAAGAATACAAAAGTCATTATACAGACTATTGAACCGCAATTAGACTATGAAGAAGGCAGTATATATATGTCCAGAAGGAGACCAGAGTTCTGGAACCGCCTAGGGTCCACCAAGTCAAGGACAAAAGACCAGGAAAGTCTTGGAAGAGAAACCATCCAGAACATCATGATGGAAGCCCCACAAAACTGCACCTTTGCATTTACAGACGGTTCTTGCCAAACCAACCCAGGCCCTACTGGTGCAAGAGCAATTATATACCCGCCAGAAGGAGAAGCAGTGATGTTGAAACAAGCTGTGTCGGGACATGGAACAATCCTGCTTGCAGAATTGGTGGCAGTCCTTATGGGCCTTTGAACACATAACCCAACACCCAGAGATGGTTCCTGCAAAAGAACTACAGATATATAGTGACAGTCAATCAGTGGTAGGGATTCTCACTATGGGATGGAAGAACAACAGTCACAGAATGGTAGCTGCAGAAATGGGAAAGGCTATGACAACCCTAGTAGATAGAGTAAAAGAGCAGATTCTGTGGACACCAGGACACGCAGGCCTTCAGAGAAATTAACAAGCAGACTCTCTAGCGAAAAAAGGGGCTCAAGAAGCGGCCGAAATGCCTAAAGACTCTAAGACGACAATACAAGAGGTGAAGGAGGCAAGCCACCAAACCTGCATGGTAAAATGGCAATGCAGATGGGAGAATTCATGCACAGGCAGAACCTTTCATGAGTATTTCCCATCCGTTATGTCCAAGAAGAAACTTGACTTCCCTGACAAGAGGACATCAAACTCCATCCTACAACTACAAACAGGCTAATAGCCTATTCCATACTAAACGCCCATCGCAACAGAATAGGCACCAATATCACCTTTATGTCAATGCAGAGCTCTAGAAACCACAGACCATTACCTGCTCGACTGTCCACTATATGAAGAGGACAGACAATCCCTACTAACCGCACTACAGAGGAGCTGCGGAATAAATACTCTAGACACCTAGACACACATACACTACTAAGTTCAAAGGAAAACAAAGAGATACAACACTGGGGTGACACCATCAAGATAGAGTTAGCAGGATAAAACCTGGCAACACGCAGGTTTGCGGAAACTAAACCTCCAGACCGCAAAAAATCTCGATCCTACATCCACAACTAGATTTAAGTTACAGCACATGCGAGAAAGTCACCAGAGAGACACTTTGACATTAGAGTAAACATAATACCGTGAGTCACTTGTGACGTAGAGTCCATGGATCGAGGCTTAGAATAGCATGTGTAAATAATTCTCATTTAGCTAAATCAAATGGGAAATTAAGAATTTTTGGTGAAAATTTTTAACACATTGATGGCATAGTGTGAAACAGTTGTTACTGCCTTAATAACTGCTATAATTATATAGGCTGGCAATTACAACTGATTTACACTGAGCCAACAAAGTCCTGCACTAAATTCAATTTTGCTTTGAGATTTTTCTTTCATAAAGCAAATTTCAATGGGATTTCTGGCAGAAAAATAAGAGAATATCTCTGCAACAAAGAAATGACTTAGGTTAAAGTTTGTCTCCACGCCGCCATTGCCAACACGAACAAAGCTAAGGTGATCACAATACCTTAAGTATTCTCAAAAACAGCCCAGCTAATAAGTGAACAGATTTACTCACTTTAATCACTGATATGATTTATAAACACTTCTTTTGATGGCTAAACCAGCACGGTGATATATAAAACTAGATGCAATACATTAAGGCTGAATACATGTTAAAAAAAATAAATTCAAAGGTAGCCTGGAAATCTATTCATTTTATAACCCGTTGGCAGAATTCGCCTTCATATCAGTTGAATTTTCAAAATATTGAAAATAAACTAGAGGAACTTGAGAGTCCGGTCCATGGAATTACCAAATTATTCAATAATTACCAAATTAAACCAAACTATTACCAAATTAATCCTGAATTCATAATTACTATCGGGTTTAACTTATTTTTATTTTAATTATATTTGAGTCGGATTTGCAACATAGACCAGAATCTCACAATGATGATCATTAGAAAATGTAGATACTTTTATAAAGCAAGAGTGGTAACTCTTTGTGTGACAGTTTGATTATGTGATAACTGCACGCTAATTAATGTCATACATATCTGGTGGTACAAAATTGTCGTGGTACGAAACAACCAAGTATCAATATAAAAAAAAGATAGCTAAAATATTATGTCAAGGTAAGTATGAAGTATGTGATGGTTCATCTGTTAAGTAAATGCGCACTATTTAGCGAGTTTTTCAAAGAAAGTCTTCGTTTCCTCGTTCGTCAATGGTCGCATTTTGTTTGTTGACCTGAATACACGTGCTACTTCCTGTTTACAATTTAGAATAGACTGGTTTTCATACATCAGTATTGATCCTGAAGTCTCTTTTGCAAACGCTTTAAATCCTTTTACATTATCCAAGAGCGTCTGCTGAGTTATTTTAACCCGTCTGTCTCCCATGTTGCCATAGTGCTGGTCACCAATATGGCGTCACACGTCAAAAAATAAATTTCAGTTACATATATTTTCATAATTTAGAAAAAAATAATTTATCGTCAGTAGATTCTGATGATGAAGAACGATCAGGCGAATCATAACCGAAAATGGCGTTAGAATCACCAACCCATCTCACAATCGGGAGAAGCTTGGGTGGTGTTTCAAAGTTGTTTGATACTGAAACCAGCCCCTATCCTGTCAAATTCAGACAAGCTTACACTGATGTTTCTCAGCGTGTTGAAGGTTCAAACACCCCAAGACGGCCAGATTTAGATCAAGAGACATGCAGAATGAGCTCAACATTCCAAGAGGTCCTGAAGACCTACAACACGGAACCTATCACTGTTGAGGGTCTTAAGGCTGAGAATAGAATGGACAGAATAATGGATGCTTTCAGGAAGGGTGAAAGCATGCTTCTTTCTAGTGATAATTTACGACCCAAGAGTAGATGTAAAACAACTTTACATGATATCGACAATCTCAGAAAAGCAACAAGTTTGGAACGACCTCAAAGTTTTAACAATTCTTTAAAATCACATTCAATAAGACACTATTCACCAGATACCAACATAGATCATATTCCATCAGATTTTAAAGACAAAAATATTTCAAATAATGCAGAATCATCAGAGAAACTTGTGTGTAAAAAAGGTAGATATCCTATGTATTTATCAGAATTACAGAAAGGGAGGAGGCATTTCAAATTAGAATATTTCAATAATACTTGCACAAATCCTATTATTTTGGGTACCCATTGGAATTGATATATTCGCCCCATTAAGACGATTCAAATGAGTTCACAGAATTGGGTTTAACACTAACTACTGCCAACAGCCGGAGGGACCTGTAAACATAAAGTATTACAGGTCCTTCATGATAACAACAGGTTTAGGGATAAATTGCAAGGAAATCATCGTTGGAATAGATGAAATTGCTTTTGATTAGCAGTTTCTTCTTTTTCTACAATGTTTTTGATAGGGTTATGTAAATTTTAGTATTGGAAAGGCAATTATTTTTCAAAACATGATTGTTTTAAAATAAAACATGATTGTTTTAAAATACTAAGAAATGCAATTTAATTAGGCTGTCTATCAATAGGTCAAAATAATAGGTGTTATAAAATAAACTTTTCTTGTTAAAAAAAAAGTTTCATTGTCAATCAGCCTGGGCAGCCCAATCAGTCCAACCAGTATTGATACTTTTTGCTTTCAAAAGAGGATTCAACTTTTTTCTTCTTTTTTTTTTTAAATTTTTTTTAACAAAATTAATATTAAGAAATGTTTTATTTTGGCTTGTCTGTTTTTTCAATACCCTGTCATTTTAAAAACTTTAACAATGACTTAATGTCTGAGTTTTTATCAAAGATATTTGTTTGAACTAATACTATCAAAGGTATATATATGCCTCTCTTTTAACCTAGATGATATATATGGCACTTGCCAAGGAGGGTATATTGCATCTCCTAAAAGAGGAACCAAATAATGCCCTATTATACATGTTTTTGCAGTCAAATGATATTTTGAATTGCTGGGTGAAATGATATATAGGCACTTTCAAACTATTGTAAGTGCCTGTAAATGTAAAGGCTCTTACATTAGTTTTGTACAAACCCCCAAATATCCCTCTCAATTTTTAGACTAAAATTGTTTATTTTTATAATAATTCTACTCTACTCTTATATTTCAGAACATAAGAAGTACAGAAAACGTTCAAAGTCAGAAGGAAAAGGAAAAAGAAACAAACAGGGTAAAACAAACTTCCAATCACCTGCCAAGTATTCATCAACCCAAACAGTATTTCCCCAGTCCAACAATCATGTTAGTCGACGGATATCCAGCGAACCCAACAGTAAGACCTATAACAGCTCAACTTTGTCACATGCAATGCAAGGTACGGGTACTGACAGACTTAAACTTCAAGCATTATCTATCAATAATACTAGGCCAACCAAAGATTTTGATGCACCTGCACCAATCAGTATTAAGTGTAAAAATAGTCACAATAACAGCACTGTTGTCACGCATTATACCCACGGTATCTTTCCCTCTTGTAACCTTTCCTTTGGCAACAATTTAGAAAATGGCTTGATTGCACAAGGTATGCCTGTTGCAGTTCATAAACCTGAACATCGAGTGAAATCTGGACACAGTATTCAGTCGGAGGAAATTCGCAATACTCCTGGTACGCCTGAGTGTAAGAAACAAGATAGTATCAAAGAGGACAACCTTCAAAGTGATCAGTTTCTAGTATTAAATGCCAAACCATGCAATGTTCACAGGACTCAACAATCTGTGTCTCCCAGTGAGTCACAGAGAAAGCATTTACAGCCAGTATTATCAGCCGATATGGCTTCCAGACAAGCATCGCTAGAAGCGATCTACGGGGCCATGCACAACACTGCCAATAGAATAACAGCGCAAGTAGAAGAACTCAAAAAGGTGAAAAAGATATTTCTCTCTGACAGACAGTCGGGCACGATTAGAGAAAGTGGAACAGAGTACCCTTGTGCCCCACCTGCCACCCCTACCCCAGGTATACATTATGTCAAATCTGATTCACAGGGTTCGACACTAACTGCTTTTAGCCACCAGCCTGAAGGACCTATTTATCCTAAACCTTACAGGCCTTCCCTTATAGTAACAGGTTCTCAATAACACTATATTATTTTTTGACAATTATAACTAGTAAATGTAAGAAAAATATTGTTAGAAAAGAAGGAATTACTTATCACAATAGCAATCGTTTCTTTTCCTGCAATGTTATAACTCTTTTAATTAATTTTTGGCTAATACTAATACCTTAATCTGAAATGACAGTATGTTTTGACACTATGTAACATCCATTTTCATTAAAATTGACATTGATTTTTGAATATTGATGTTGAAGAAAGATGATAAAAGTCTTAAAATATACTGTCATAGCTGAAGAAGGCAATTAGCCAAAAATCAATTAAAAACGGTTAAATTGAAGATTGTTCTATAATAAATCCCTACTATTTGGAATACTGATTATCATTCAAAATATTACGGCCATTGAATGCAGGCCTGAAGAATTTGCAACAAGGAAACTGCACCCAATCCTTCCTAAAATTCACTGTGGTCTCTGGCCCATTAGGACTGGTGTTAGTGTTGATCCCTGATTCATATCTGATACACATATACACTGTATTACTTTGAATTATAGTGAAGATCTGACTGCATAGATTTATGATTTTATTTTTTAAAAATCTTAAAGGTGCCTTTGGCTAATTATGTTCAAGTCTTTGAGCCTTTAATTTTGGATGCAGTTAATGTCATGATCTTGAATCAAAACAAAAGAAGGTTGAAACAAGACAAAAAAACTTTACAATTATAGCTTTGAAGTTGATATTGTAATAAAGATTTTGGTCGATAAATTACTAAATGCATTTCTAGTTCACAGCATAAGAAATGCATTATTTCAGGTGAATTATAAGAAGCAAAAAATGTACCACCTTGGAATGAAATAAAAAGTTGTGTTGTCTATTTCATATAAGGATATAATGTTAAAGCTTGCTCTATTTTTTCTCTTAATTGACATCCAGTGTTGATTCAAGACATTTCGTCTTGCAGGAAACGTAGATTAAGATCAGTTTCCACAAGAACTTTTTCTCTCATTTGCTCATGTAAAGAAAATCATTTCCATGCCTTTAGATTCATAAAAAATATAATTAATGTAGTCAGATGCTCCCACATCTTTGTAAAATATCTATCAGATGAGAATTGAATAAGATTGACATCATGTCATTATAACCTGCTTGTTGGTTTGTGGTTGTAGCTTATTTGACCCATTATTCAGGGCTTGTGCTAGCTTTTCAATTTCAGGAGTCATCAACCTATGACACTTTATTGTTTATGATGACTTATTTATATAGATCCTTTGTGATAAAATGAAGAAAAACATTGATTCATGTAATCTTGCATTAACATTGATGGCAATTCAGTAGGCAAAATGACCCCATATAGGAAATTTCTGGGGGTCAAAAGGGAATTATTGGGGGTCAAAACCCTAGTTTAAGAGTCAAACACAAACCCTGTTATTGTAAATGGGACTAGCTTTTAAGTCTCGCTTGCGGTGATTGGGACAATAGTTGTTTATACGCCATTTCAGTGTTATTGTGTCTTGGTTTGTTAGTGCATGAGTCCTGTCTAGATGTGTCTGAATCTTAATTCCTACAGATTGATTTTAAAATAATTTGAGACTGTTGTTCCTCATTATAATTACACATGTCATTTGAAGGATTTTTCCTGTGTCACAAAGGTCTAGTTCCATGAAGTCTATGTGAAAGTCAGTTTTTTTATCTGGAACATAATTTATTTCATGGATGTATTTCAAATAGTTTAGCACAGCTTTTCCCCTACAAGTCAAGGATTCAGCACAAGACTGTGCTAAGTGTCTCTACAATGTATAGACATTTAGTCTAGTGCTGAACCCTCAAAGTGCTCATGTGGACTAGTTAAGGCTGTAGGTTAAAGGTTGAGGTCACATTTGAAGGTCAAATATTTGCAGGCTCAATTTAGAACTCTTGATTTGGAAAATATATTAGAATATATCACCTACCTTTGCTTTTCCTTGCCCTTTCTCCTAAATTCGAATAGCATACAATGGCGCATCTAGAGGGGAGTTGGGATCAAGATTCATAAGAACTACTTAATTTTCATGTAGAATTTCAATTAACCCTTCTGCTGTTTACGACATGTTCCTGTTGTGAACAAAGCTTTTGTAGACAGAATAGGCTAAGAGCAGGCACAGTTGTGAAATCTGATTTTAGCATAATATTATACTCCATGCCTGCTTAGTGGTAACTTGATTTTTGTAGAAAAAATCCTAAGGCAGTGTTGTTCAGATAGGTTAAAAAATAGGAAATTTATTCAAATAATATTTAAGTAAATGTACAGCAAGATAAGGGTCAAAATTATGTAATTGTGTATGTTGGAATCCTCTTCTTAGATAATCTAGATCTGCTGCAGATTTAAAGGATAACTCAAAAGAGCAATATAGAATATCTGGAGGGATCCTCAAGGGAAGAAGCAAGGATTCCTTTTGAACCCTATCGAAAAATAGTCAGTTCCAACCCCCAAATCTATCTGATTTACCTATTTTGTACTTATTTTATACATATAAGTTATCTGCAATAACGGAATCTTAAAGATTTTGAGGGGGGGAGGGGGGGGGGGGAGACCAAATATTATCAATTTTGAATTTCACAATTGTTATTGGATGAAAAATTGCAAAAAAATAGATAAAGTAATTTCATTTTAGACTAAGTTGTGTTGCATTAACTGTCAATCCTTTCAAAATAAAACTTGTCATTTCATTTTGTGCCCCCTTTTAATATAAACAGTCATTTAAACCTAAGGCTTATTTGAAACCCTGTTATTAAACTCTATTAATATATGAACACTTTTCGAAAATTACTTGAGACATTCCATATTTTATTTTGTGGACATCTTTTACACCTTAGCATCATTAACACCATAAGCTATAACGATAATAATTTACTTTTTGTCTCTTATATTTGACAATTATGCTTAGTCCTTTGACCTGGACCAAAGTTTTTTGATGATAAGTGAAAAAAAGAATAGTAATTGTGAGAAAAGTGTAACTGTTTCAATATTATATGAGGATATTCGCTTGTTTCTTTGCATTTTATTTTCTGGTCCAAAGACAGAACATATTATGTGATCAACTGTGGATCCTGCGTCCATTTGTCATGCAGGTGGGGGTTGGGGGTCCACTTCTTTGTACAGAGCATAAATCTGTCACCTTATACCAGTTTGACTTGAAACTTGGCAGTTATCTTCCTCTCATGATTACAGAATGAATAAAATGCACAAAACCAAAAACCTTACGTAGCAAAATTTTTGAGTTATTTCCCTTTGTTGTTTTTTATATTAAATGGACATCAAGCAGAGTAACAGTCGTATATTGTGACAATTTGCCTCCTTGTTCATGAATAACCCTACTCTGTTCTAGTTAACACATTACTACATATTAACAAAATTATATATACATGTATCAATATTGTTTCATTTGAAACACTTGCTAAGGCATAAAAGGTGGTTTTGGATAATTAATTTATGCCAAATAAGTAGAATTTGAAGAATTGATGGATTTGCGGAAATTTCTTTTAACTTTAGATCAGGTTGAATAAAAACTTGGCAAAATGCATTGAAATAAAAGTGTGGTAAAATTGCATTAAAATAAAATGGTGGCAAAATTGCATTAAAATAAAAGTGAAAAAAAAAACCTGAATGCAATTATTGTGAGTTTATATTCTTTTGAAACTAAAATTTTGAAACTATTTAGGAGATGAAGAGGGCATGTGTTGATTTCAAAGAGGTAAGAAACAAAAAACCCTAATGACACACTGAATGAATACCAGAAGTGGATGAACATGAGTGTGATTTTGGTTTTTAGTTTCATTCCTCAATGAATTCAAGAAATATTCTCTTCATATCTTATAATTCAATATCATGATGCAAATATGTACATATTTCTTCAAAATGAGACAGATTTCAAGTGGAGCTACTTTGCGCACAAACTTACAAAATGGCTGCATGCTGAAAATTGTTATCATTGATCAATAAAACCAATCTTTAAGCCAATCAGAATGTGCCTATCTTGATGAATTCAGCCAATATTGAATTATTATAAATGATTCAGGAAAAAAAAGGTATTATAGACTAATATCAGACTGAACATATGTGCAGGCTGATCTTTGACTAAACATCCTGCCAAAGTTTTAATATCAGGATGAAAAATATTTATGTCTCTTTTTTTTTTTTTAAACTGAGCACTTCAGATTTCAAGTCAAGTACATGTTTAAGTTTCAACCTTAGATAGCTTATGATTTCAAATTGTATTTCTTAAGTTAAAGTTAAATTCTTTGAGGTCTTGGTTGCATACTTGCAAACATTGATTGCTGGAAAGCATGAAATTTCCAAAGGATTTACAAAATTTTTACTTAATTTTATTTATTTCAGATGTCATGAAAAAGTATGAATATGTACCCAGTATGGCTGATGTGCGAGTAAGTTTCATTCATACATACGACCCGTCATGTGAAAAGGAACCATCTCGGAACCATCTCTGAACTCCGTAAAGTAAAACTATGAAAAAAGAAATTTGTTCTAGTAGAGATAAACCAGTGATTGCATGTCAAAAATTCTTATACAGGATTGTTGAATGATCATTCTAGATTCAAAAAACTAAGCCAAGTGCGAAAAGTGTCGTACCTAGTCAGTCTGCGCAATCTGTGCAGTCTGACTGGGGTTGACATTTTACCCACTACCAAGATGGTCCCTTTTTGCGAGACGGGTTATACATGTTTCGCTCATTCCTTCATTGCTATTGCACTTTTACTGTTGACATGCCTTTTTTCGATCATTAAAGCATTATAAACCCTTGTCATGCTGAACCCGGAATATTCCTGCTTTGACAGGAGGTATAGACAAAGATCAGCCTGTATATATGTGCATTCTGAACTAAGTTCATACTTTCATTATTTAACCAGAAAGGTGTAAAACAATGGAGTTCGGAAATCAATTCTCACTCACGTTTGGTAACTTCCAGTGCTTTTAGTACTTTGATTTTACATTTTTTTTGCAAAGATTTTTTTCAGCATGACAAGAGTTAACAAATGTAAGGATTCATTGCTATGAAATTCATGTAGTTATATAACAACCTTTTTTTGCCAAGTGTAGATTAATTCGTTAGTTGTATTTATTCAGATCGAATATCACCATTTACAAATGGATATCATACTAACAATAAATATAGAGCTTATTAAATGTGCATAAAAAAGCAAGCCAAAATTTTGCTTGTGCCAAGCTTTAAAAAGTTTACAATCAGTCAATTTAAAAGGTTGATATTTAACCTAGGATAGCCCATAAAAGCATAAATAAGACATAGACATAGACATATTTTATTTGCTTACAACTGTATTTGAAATGGGATTTGGTTAAATGTTTATGTGCGCTTATAATATTGCTTTTATATCAGCCTGTGCGTGAGAATTCCAACAATTTCAAATATGCGCAAAAGACTCTTTCCAGCCTGTGAATCTGCTCAGTCTGACCAGGGTCATCAGTATACGTTTAGAAGATAGATAAGGTCTCAAGGTATCTGTAGACCATTGGGTAACTTTATATTTACAGTATGAGGCTGTCAACATTACTCAATGTTTTCACCTCACAAACTTTTCAAATTGTAGGAAAAGACACATAAAGGCTCATATCTCAGTTCATTCATTTGCTATACAATCTTTAGCATTTATATTTAAATGATAGAAAAGAAAATATCAAAAGGACAATTATATTCCTATGGAAATGTGAGTGTAATGTAGAAGTGTTTTTCATAGTTTAATCCCAATCCTGCTGATTTAAGATTTTGTTTAAAAAAAATACACACACTTAAAAAACAATTTCCGGTATATTTTAACAATGGAGTCTCCTTGCTCTTACATGATCCACAAAAATTGAGTTGATGTGTGCAGGCTGACTCAAGCCATGCCTGTATAACATGAATAATGAAGTTAACAGCATTTAAAAGGGATTCCCTGTATTATATCTATAAGTACATGTAGTTGTTGTTTTTCTCTCAGTCTCAAAGAGCCGTTAAAGGGAGATTGCAAGCCATGGAAAAAGATGCTCAAAAGAAAAAGGAAAAACAAAGAGAAACAGCCGCAAAATTAGAGAAACAGCAATTAAAAGACAGAGAAAAAATATTGAAAGCTAAACAACGAAAGGAGGTACCAACCTTTATCAATTATGAATCAAAATATACCTTATTGATTTTAAATTCATTAGGAAAAAGTTCTTCAAATTTAGATTAAGGTAGTGGACTCGTAACAGTTCCACAACATTTCTAAACTATTGATCTTTCACAATTTTGTCCGAGGCTTCCTAATGAAAATCATTAGGAAATCATAGGTAACTCTGTTAAAGTTCACTACCTTAATACCTCTTGATTCTGCTTCCTGGAAAATTTACCGGTACACTTGCCTTGGTTTTTATATCTTGGTTATAACTTGTGGAAGGGAGCTCATTTTACATAATTTTAGGGTTCAGTGCAAGGCTGTACTAAGTGTATATACTTAGTACAGTCTTGCGCTGAACCCTCAATTTTTATAATGTACTCATCATGGAAGCCTACCATACCTATGATTATGTGACCTTGACCTTGGCTGGTTTATATTTTATAGCCAATCATTTTAACCCCAAAAAAATTGAGCTTGACCTTGACCTTAGACATACTGAAAAATCTTTGACCGAAAACATAAAAAAAAAGCTTTAACCTTGCTTCTATTTTATATTCTCTTATGTAGGACCATCATACTTCATATTTCTGCGCAATAGATGATAAGTTTTCTTTGTGATCTAGCCCTTAGACCTGAATTTCATTATTTAAGCTTTTACATTTTACCTTAAAAAAGTTTTACCGAAAGAGTCAATTCACCCTCAGTTGTTACAAGGAAGGTAACATAATGGGAAACAATGGTTCTTGACTGATATTGGAGTGATAAAGATATCTTAATATGAATATTTGTGATAGTCCTGAATTTGATTGACTTGTACCCTTAATTTACCCTGTATTAAGGATGACCAAATGTTTTGTAAAGCAGTGTATATTTTGAAAACAGTTTCCATTGTTTCGTCATCCTAAACGCAGAGCTGCGTGGCTCCAAAAGCTCTAGACAATCTGTTCTATCTAAATCACTTTCATTTTTAAAGCTGAAGTTAATAGGTTGTGATAGTTACCACTGATCATGATATACAGGATAATCGTTTGTTTCAGTGTAAGATGGATTTATATTCAACAATAAAACCTATATTTTCAGTGAAAATATAGGTTTTGTTGTTCACGTAATGAAATATTAATCGATCTTACTCAAAAACAAGCAATTATTCTATTCCTTTCTTGCAAAAATGAGACAAAATGTGAAATTTCTTGGACATGTTTTTGTAAAGCGTGTCATTTTGCATGTGATTGCTATGCAACATTCATTTTGACATCTCTTATTTCCCCCTACAAAGATGACGTCAGATAGGATGAAATGCGCAAAAGCAGAGTTTTTAAGTTTTTGATAATTTGACTGCTTTTGTGATGAGATTAACAAGTGATAATCTACCGTTATTTCTCAATGAATCAATGAAAAGCATTAAAATAAAATCATTGGAAGATCCAGAGGTGGTGGGATGGTTTGGACCCCCTCTGTAGCCTCATAGTAATTGCTTCATTTACAAAACTGTGTTATGATATGGAAAAAAAACACCCACTGAGTAAGCTTTAACCCATTTTGAAGAAATCTTTACCCCCCCCCTCCCCTCTTTTAAAATTAACTTACCTTTGATCATGTTCAAACTGCAATATTCCTTCTCTTGCAGGAGGTATAGACCAAGATCAGCATGTATATATGTGCAGTCTTATCTTAGTCTACACCACCCGTTTAAGCTTTTCAAATCAGAAAAGAATGGAGATGTGCATCCAGAGCCTTCAGCTCTTTGAATTTTGCCCAGTTTTTATTAAGCTTGACAAGACTTAAATTTTTTGTATAATTATCCATTTGCTTATTTCTTTCAGATTTATGCTCTGAACAAGATAATGACAGAACTTGAACACAAGAGATTTTTAGAATTTTGCCAAGCTAAAGGTCTTAACAAGACATGACCCAACACCTTTCTAGGATTTTATCTAATTTTATTTTCTAATCAATTTATTTATTTATCATAAAGTTTATACTCATTTTTATAGAATATTCAATCTATTTATTGTGATAGTTTTTACTGTTGTTAAGCTTATTAAGAGTTTATTTATAGTAGAATATTTTGTTTAGCTTCAGTTTTAAGATTTTTGTTACAAAGTCTTGTGAACTACAATAATACATAACTATGTGGACAACACCTTAAGGGTTTTCCAGACGTGGAATGCAGAGAAGGTGACTTCAATTTCTGTGTTAAAGTCCATCCTTTCTCATATTTAAATGACAAGGGTTTAGTTCTACACAAAATGCAAAAATTATAAGATTGTTTCTCAAAAGCCCACCATTTTGGCTGTCAACTTGTGCAATTGAGTCAGTCACATTTTAGAATCACTTTTCAAAAAAATCTCGAGAGTAAGCTTAATTTTGTACTCTATAAAAAATTGAGCCTATTTGTGACAAATTTCCAATAATTTCACACATGTGCAACATTCAGACTGGCCGGAGACTGTTTTACGCCTATGTACACTACAGGGAATTACGTGACAAAACAATTTGAACAATTCTGTCAATATGTGATTAATTTGAATTCAATTTGAAGCACACTGAGAAGGCTTAAAAAATCAGAAATTTGCTGGATGTGGTAGATCTTTTAAAAATCTGCTGATTAAAATGTTACTCAAATCAAGTAAATTTTAAATTAGTCATCAATAACTTTTTTATCAGCAGTTGTAGGAACTGTATACCACATAATGCAACTTCCTGGCATATTTTTTGCCTTCTCTGCCCTTCTTTGCTTCAATTCTTTTTCAAATTGGTCAAGTATTTACAGAATAATTGAACAATAATCGAAAAATTTGTGTCACATGATTTCCGATAATGTATACCGGTCTACATAGCTACATACCTGTTGTCTATGTTTCAAATTGTCACAGCAGAGAAACATGTGGTGTGACACATTATTTTCAGAAAATTTTGAATAATTAAGTTAATATTAGACAGATTATGTGAATTTGGTTTGAAGCTGAGCTAGGTGGGAAAATGTCTGGTGAAAAGGGCTGATAGCTTAAAAATTTGCTGATAAAATAAGTCATTGACGGCCAAGTAAATTTTTACTTGGCCATCAATGACTTTTTTATCAGCAAATTTGTAAGTAAGGGGATGAGTCTGCTAAGTAAAAATTTACTTGTTCGTCAATAACTTATTTTACAGCAGATTTTTAAAAGAATCACCACAGCTAGCAATTCCCAGGTGTTTTTTTTTCGGCCTTCTGTGCTTCAACCTTTTTCAAATCAGTCAAGTATTTACAGAGTTATTGAAAATTAGTGTCATGCAATTCCCTGCTGTGATTGTTTAAAAATGCAAACCCACTGATAGGTCTTCCATTGTCTGTCCATCAAGCAAACATTTAATTGTCAGAAATATCTGGCACATGTCCATTTGTTTCTCAATAAAAGGAAAAATAATTCCCTACTTGGGATGATCAGTCGAAGGCTCAGATAGGGCATTTGGACAGTGATTGTGGAGGAGGCTGGGCTACTCCTGAGATGCGTTGCTTAGATCAGGGTAGTGGACTCGTAATAGATCCGCAAGGTTTTGGCAGTCATGAACTTTAACAGTGTTAACCAATGTTTCCTAATGATTTTCATTTGGAAACCTCGGTTAACATTGTAAAAAGGACATGAGTTCTGAAATGTTGTGGAACAATTACAGTTCCACTACCTATTCTTAAGAATCTAAATAAGATATTTAAGACGTAGAGTTTTTTAGGTAAAAATTTTTAAGCAGCTTAATAAGAAACTATGATATTTTAATGAGGAAACGAAGATTTTTTTGCATTTGCTTAAAATGAAGAGCTTTGGCGACATTGAATGTTTTCACTCAAAATATTGAAAATCGTTTCTTATGATGTCTTGACTTGATAATCTTATTCAGCAGGATTTTTCAGCTTGCAACCTATGCAATATAAAAGATTATATAGATCAACTGCTTTCTTCATGTCGATACAAAAGAAATATATAAATGAAACAACATAAATGAATACATGTGTCTACATTTTATTGTTTATGTTGTTTCAGTTATATAGATTACTTTAAAGACTGATAAGTTTTCATGTTTTGCTCTATTTTTGACCCCCTCAAAACAACTTTGACCCCTAGATTTTTATGTTCAAGGGTCAATGACTCTCAAATTTTAAAAGCTAGCACAAGCCTTGAGTTAGTGTCAGGAATCCATGGTGGGGTGATGAATCTGATAGGTAAAGCTGAAATGATGTTGAAATTGGTGGAAATACTTTTAACATAAATGGTAGTTACAAAGTTTAAGACCCAAATTAACAAATTATAAAACTTGATTTGATTTGTAAATCTCATCTAATTATTGACTTGAAGTTTACAACAGTATTCTGATGCATTCAACGACACTATATTTTGACACCGAAGTGCTGAGAAGTTGTAATTGCCCATTCAATGTATAGGCAATCACAGTATATAGGCAACTACAGATTATCAGTTTCAGTGTATAAGCAATTACATTGTAAAGGCAATGTTATAAAGGCAATAACAGTGTATAGGAAAGTACAGTATATTATAGGTAGACTGGTCCTACAGTCAAATGCTATTTTGATAGTTGACAGCGGTACCAGTTTATTTGTATAGGTAATTACAGTGTAGAGGTAATTATGGTGAATGGGCAATTGCAGTGTATAGGCTTTTATGGCCTCTTAGCACTTAGTAGTCAATTAGATCTAAGCAAATTGTGATATATTTTGTAGCTTTTATATTATTTTTTATTGTCAAAGCTGTGATGTCAATTTAAAGGTAAAGTCTTATATATTAAGAAAGAAGGGAAAAGGGGGGGGGGCATTGGCATTAAAGACATGTTTATATGTAACCTGTCATACAAAAAAAAAGACCATCTGGGTTGTTTGTAAAGTGTGCACACTAGTCAGACTGGTCTGACTGTTTAGTTTGACTAGGGTTGAAACTTTTTTAATTAACTCATTTTGTGAATCTATCTTCTCATGAAATAATTTTTGAAATGCGACCTCTGCCCTGCATTCAGGATGACAAAACAGTGCAAACTGTTTGCCAATTTTTCCCGCTTTGCATGCAAGAGCACATGCAAAGTGGGGTAAAATTGGAAAACAGTTTGCACTGTTTCGTCATCTTGAACACAGGGCTGGTTGACCCATACAAGGACAGATCTCTTTCCAAACATTTGTTTTTCGGAGTTTCAAGAAGGCGCCATTTCATGTGGCAGTTACAAATGTTAATTTCTTAAGTACTTCCTGAATAGACCCAAAATTTGACATTCCTAGGATATGAGCCTGTGTGTGACATTTCCAACAATTTCAAATGTGCAAAGGCAAAGACTCTGGCCAGTCAGCTGACCAGGATCTTTACTGTGCAATTTGTAGATAGATTTGGTCTCAAAATCCTTTTGATAGCTGGTAATCTTGTAAATGTACTATGTGATTGTCCTGGCTTATCAATGTTTCTGCTTCACTAACATGTGAAATTGTAGGGAAATGTCACGCACAGGCTCATTTCAAAAATGATAAAATATTAAGAAAAAAGAAGAAATTTTACTTCGAAAAAGTTAAATGTCCACCCTAAAAAATATTTTTGTAACTTTTTTCTTTTCGAAAAACATGAACGAAATTGAATAAACTACATGTATGTAGCATTTTTTTAAAAAAGAATGTACAAAGCATAAAAGTAAAAAAAAATTCTAACAATATTTTCTATCCCATAGGATAATTTCTATTTAATCTGCACCCACTTTTGTTGTTGTCTGCAGTCTCTTTCTCTTTCTGTTTTGACCAGTCCAAGATGTAAAATAAGGGGAAAAGGTTAAGGTAATGTTGTGGGTAGTCATTTGATTTATCTAGGCGAGACAATTCAATTGAATACCACCAAAAGTATATTTTAATTGTTAATATCGAAACATTTTAATCTAGAAATCTGGTCTAGCCCCCGCCCCCTTTTCTTTAGCTCTTGATGTAAAAATGTTATTTATAATGCATGTTAAGAATTTGCTTTATTTACAAATTCGCTTAAATATTACAACAAAAAAGGCATTTTACAATTGCGCTTATTCTTCTTTATTTTAATGGTAAAGGCATATCCTGGTATGCATTGAAAACGATTTTAAACAGTGACTTTGCAGATAGAGTTTGTCTTAATACACTGCAGAACGGTTGCTTATATTGATTTCTTTAATGCTTTTCGGTGTTTTTATCGAGAAGTAACAGTAGACAATTTGATAAACTCATTGCCTTTCAAGTTAGTGAAATAATCGAAGACATCTATCCCACTTTCGTTCTTTTCAACCTATTTGACGTCATCTTACCGGAACCCTAAAAGTTTGTCGTCAAGATCTTTACATTGCAACCTCGTGTAAAATGACGCGCTTTAAGAAAATTTTTCACATTTTGTCTCAATATGGCAATAAAGAAGTAATTTACTCTTTTTTTATGGTTTTTTTTTTCGAGTAAGACTGAAGTATGTTTCAATACATAAAGAACAAACGCTACATTTCACTATTAATCAATCTTACACTGAAACAACCGATTAATCTCTATTTCTTTAACGCTTTTTAGAGGGTTTTCGATAAATAACGGTAGATTATCATTTGATAAACCTATCGCCTACCAGTGGAAATATCAAAAACTTACATCCCGCTTTCGTGCATTTCACTTTATCTGACGTTATCTAACTGGAGCCCAATAACTAACGTCATGAGGAAAGTTTAATGACAATCCCGGTACGTGCAAAGTGACGCGTTTTAAAAAATGTGGCCTGAAATTTTCACATTTTGTCTCATTTTTGCAGAGAATAATCGCTTGTTCTCGAGAAGGATCGATTGATATTTCATCTCATGAACAGCAGAAGCTATATTTTCACTCGCGACTCCACCACTCATGACATTATATCTTTTGTTGTTCACTTAATGAAATATAAATCGGTCTTAAACTGAAACAAACGATTACCATCTATAAAGTTAAGAACATCTCGAAATTGACAAGATAAATGAATTTGGAATTTAATTTGAATGAAATTAAATGAGTGTGTGGAGGAGTTTTGACTGAAAATAAAGAGAGGTAATCCATTATCGCTAATTTTGTTGAAGTTGAGCAAATAAGCTATATTGATTACCTACCTTTTATCAGATATATGTACCCTTCTGTTTGTGTAGCGTCGTGGACCAATCAGACACTTTGAAATCCACACAGCCAATAAAATAACAGAAAAAAATGATCGATTTAAATGAAATATTGGTAGCCTTGTCCGATTTTGAAAAGTATCCAAAGATTTCAGAGCGTTTTTGATCGATTTGAGTGAGTTTTTGGAGTCAATGAAGGTCAGACCCCACTCGATTTTTGGCCTTCTTTGTTCTATATAAAATTGCTTAACTTTCAGGTGCTGCAGCGCATTCCACAACAATGCGTTTATATATTACGTCACCAGCGCTTCATCTACATTCATTGTTCTATCATTTGAGACTAAAATAACTGGGTCTTTTAGGTTTAACTTTTGGGCTATTCAAGCCAGAGTAAAGGAACCGTCTTTTTTCCACCTATGAAGAGGTCAGTTAGTTCGGGCACGCCCACCGTCGCTCATCCGTCCTCCCGGAAAGGAAATCGTGCACAAAAAAGATCGAACCAAGCCTTATATTAAAGAAGAGATGCAAGAATATCAAAAAATCAAATAAATATGCACGTGGATCACTGTTCTCCACTTCAAAATGCCATTTTCAAGCCGCACTATTTTTTCGTTAAGATCTACTTTTACCATACAACGACCTCGGGAAGTAAATTCCAGTGGGGTCACTCCTGAATGGAGCGCTGAGTATTCGATTAGGACTGGTTCTGATTGAGATTTATGTCAATTCCACGATGCTACCAACTGTATCACCTCTGTATTTTTGTCTGTCCATAAGTCCATTTCAATTCCATCAACAACTTTAAACGGATTTGCATGAATCTTAAACGAAATATGATATAACGCCTCTTAGGCACTAGAAACATTTATAAAGACAACGTTTTGAACCAATTTTTGAAGCGCTTACTAGTGATTCCTCATCCTAAACGAGGCACGAAAAGCGATCTTTGTTTTAAAATTCCTCGGGTTTAATTAGCCTACTTCTTGAGAAAAAGTCGAAGTACTGCTTAACAGTTGCGTGTCGGCGTAGTTGACGTCATGGTGCGAAACATTGGGCCCGTTTTAGCAAACTTCTTAGCAAATATCGTACGTCAAAATCCCAAATCGTACCTAACGTTTTTGTTCATTGTTAGATTCTGCATTGCATTATCTCATTGGAACTGTCTTTAGAAAACGATTGTAATGAGATATTGCAGGGCAGAATTCCATATTCAGTAACTACTGTACAAGCATCTTTAATTTTTGACTTAGCAAAACATTATCGTAAGATGTGTAGTAAACGGGCCCCTGGTATTTGATTTATTATCCATTTTCTGATCCTTTTCCATATTTTTTTTAATCGGAAATGTTACATTTCTTATTGATTTTCATTAAGTGTTTCGTATTTTATCAAAAGCCATCCATTCTTATGAGAAAGGTTAACTTTTCCTTTCACACCTTCTCCCAAACCAATGGGTCAATTTTTACCAAACTTGGCAGAAAAGTTCCTTTGTAAAATTTGGAGATGTTAATGTCAGTAGAGCGATACAGGCATCTCGGGCCTCTTGTTTACATACATATTTCTCACGTTGTTTTAAACTTATGTATCATATCTCGTAGTTACCAAGAACACAGACTAGTGTTTCTTATGAATTGTAGTAAAAAGTGTCCTTCCCATTCTACCGATAACTTATCAATCCTAAGTAAAACCTAAAAAAATCAAAGAGGTGTAATACTATATCGATAATTTCGTCCGATTGGACGAAATTAGCAATATTTTATTACATCCCTTTTTAAAAAAAAAATCTACGTATTTTCCCGTTTGAATATCTTTTCGGGCTTATCAGACGCTTTGAAATCCACATTCGATAATGAAATTGTGCAATGATTTGATCGATTGAGTAAATTGTTGACCGTAATGAACAATTTTGAAGCGTTTTTTTAATTGTTTGAGTGATTGTTTAAATGAGTGAATGAATGAATGAATGAATGAATGAATGAATGAATGAATGAATGAATGAATGAATGAATGAATGAATGAATGAATGAATGAATGAATGAATGAAGCACTGAGTGATTTAGAATAGTTTTGATCGAGGTAAATGCCAATTTCACGATGTTACTAACTCTACCCTTTTACATGGTGCTCAGTTTCGCGGATTCTATTTTAGCAAAATAGTCTTGGTCAAGTGGTCAGTTTTCGATACTATTGTCGAGACGGACATTTGAAATTTATCAAGTGGGCCAATCCACCAAAAAATGCGCCTAAAATTCCATGCATAAATTGAAACCTGTTGAAACGGATATTACAACAATGAACTAAACCGATAAATTCTATAATGATTTAAGAAAGGCATGAACTAACAACTATGATTTTTTTAATCATCATTATCATCATCATATTATTATTATTATTATTATTAGTAGTAGTATCATTATTATTATTATTATTATTATATCACCAACAAACTAGAAAATGTTTCTTAGAAGAAGCAGTTCCAGTACGTATGACGTACGAACGAAACAATGTATTTGTTTGATATTTTAGAGCGGCTTTATTAGCATTTTCAAAACTTAGTTTAAAGAAAGTCCGCTAATCGATTCATTTACTTTTTTCGAGATAGTCGAGAATATTGGGGACCAAACGTACAAGTACCCTGTACTAAGTAAGATGACCATTTAGAAATTCTTCAAAAGAAATATGAGCCTGTGCGTGACATTTCCATCAATCTGACATCAGCATGATGTGCAAACATTTAGCAGTTCAAAAAGTTACTTAGCTTAAGTAGAAGATTGCCTTACTGTCTACAGATACTTTAAGACCTTATCTATCTAAAAAATCGCGTAGTGAAGACTCTGGTCAGACTGTGCGGATGCACAGACTGGCCAGAATCTTTGCTTTGCTCATATTTGAAATCGTTGGAAATGGCAGAGACTCATATTGAATAAGAAGCAGGGGTTGATCAGTTTAAAAAAAGTTAAGCAAATGATTACTATTATATATTGAAAATATCTTCGATTGATTGATTGATTGACTGAATGAATGGGTTTTACTCCGCTTTCAACATTTTTTCAGTTATATCGCGGCGGCTGGAGCGCCTTACAATGGATTCCTTATATTTCTCACACCAGTACTACCATTACATCCTTTCATAGCCTCCAGCTGCTATCCCATTTATGTCTACGATTTTCGACCCATTGGTGGTGAAAATATCTTCGAATGAAATGTTTCACACAGTTCAAGTTGTATAAGCCGACCAGCAACTGCTACTTCTGAATTTTTTCGGCCTTTCTAGATGGCCACTTTTCGCGTGACGTTTCACGGAATTTTAAGGTATCAATATTCTACGTAACTTTTAGGGTCGATTTACCCATGGCTACGGGCATTACTACATTACTATGAAATATCAAGACTACCAAGTTCACGCTGTTGACCTAGGACTTTTGCGATAAAACAAAACAACGATCTCGGCTCGGCCAAACCCCCCGCAACTCGGGATTTCTTATCGCCAAATTTAAACTATGTTCATATGGCCTGTTTTCAATGAAAACGGATAACAAACAAAAATGACCTTCGGTAGTTATGGAATAGTGTGTGGAATTACCTTACTTTCTTGGATTTACTCTTCCGGGGGACAATTCACGCTCTCAGGTAATTATTTCCAGCTTTTCTTTTGTAATTTTGACATGTCGTATACCGAAACAATTCATATGATATCACAATGATACTCTCCATCAGAATATATGGAAAACTTGAATCAGCATTTCAGTTGAAATGAATCTCTAGTTAAAATCGTAAAACTATAGCCAATTGTAGGCAAAATAAAAGAAACTCTACCAGAAAAAATGGAAAACTTGATTCAGCATTTCAGTTGAAATGGATCTCTAGTTAAAATCGTAAAACTATAGCCAATTGTAGGCAAAATAAAAGAAACTCTACCAGAAAAAATGGAAAACTTGATTCAGCATTTCAGTTGAAATGAATCTCTAGTTAAAATCGTAAAACTATAGCCAATTGTAGGCAAAATAAAAGAAACTCTACCAGAAAAAATGGAAAACTTGAATCAGCATTTCAGTTGAAATGAATCTCTAGTTAAAATCGTAAAACTATAGCCAATTGTAGGCAAAATAAAAGAAACTCTACCAGAAAAAATGGAAAACTTGATTCAGCATTTCAGTTGAAATGAATCTCTAGTTAAAATCGTAAAACTATAGCCAATTGTAGGCAAAATAAAAGAAACTCTACCAGAAAAAATGGAAAACTTGAATCAGCATTTCAGTTGAAATGTATCTCTAGTTAAAATCGTAAAACTATAGCCAATTGTAGGCAAAATAAAAGAAACTCTACCAGAAAAAATGGAAAACTTGAATCAGTTATTCAGTTGAAATGAATCTCTAGTTAAAATCGTAAGAATTGGATAAGAATAAATTGATTCGTTTTATTTTAAACTTAGAACATACTGCACATATTAGTCTTGAGCATTTTAAAAAATTGAATTGGTTCCCTGTGGAAAAAAGAGTTGAACAGATAATTCTGTGCAATGTTTTCAAAATAAAGCATGGTTTAAGTCCTGAGTACATGAATGATAATATTGTCTCTTTTAACGCAGTTCACTCTTACAACACACGCTCCCATTCCACTGGCGATTTTATTTTACCCAAGGTTGGCTCTACTGGAAATAAAACATTTGCTTTTAATGGGTCTAAATTATGGAATGCTTTACCAAGTTCTCTTAAGGATGTTTCGAATTTAAATGCTTTTAAATCTCAACTAAGAACTTTTTTACTCAAATGACATTTTTTTACGCATTTGACATCATTGTATTTTTACGAGCTGTGATTTGACTAGTCATTTATTTATTTTCCAACAATGTCTTTCAATTCTTATATAAATAATAATTTTGCGTAACAAGATGCCTTTCTATGCTTATATTCCCATTAAAGGACCACAATGGAAATAAGATTTTGTATCTTTTTTGTGTCATCCTTGTAGTGGAGTATATACATAGTTCTAAAAAAGTAATTCTTATTAAATTATTATTTATACTTGTAATAGACGTTTTAAATTTTAGCCTATTTACATGTTAAAATTTTTAGATACATAACTCTTTATTGTAAAAATGTATTTTTACTGTGAATTTGTACTTGAACTATGTCAAAACCTTTATTACGAATAAACTATATATATATACTAAAAAAAAAAAAAGAAATGGTAGGCAAAATAAAAGAAACTCTACCAGAAAAAAAGGAAAACTAGAATCAACATTTCAGTTGAAATGAATCTCTAGTTAAAATCGTAAAACTATAGCCAATTGTAGGCAAAATAAAAGAAACTCTACCAGAAAAAAAAGGAAAACTAGAATCAGCATTTCAGTTGAAATGAATCTCTAGTTAAACTCGTAAAACTATAGCCAATTGTAGGCAAAATAAAAGAAACTCTACCAGAAAAAATGAAAACTTGAATCAGCATTTCAGTTGAAATGAATCTCTAGTTAAAATCGTAAAACTATAGCCAATTGTAGGCAAAATAAAAGAAACTCTACCAGAAATCAAAGTGCTGTCAGCACTGTAAATCGTACATCATTGAGAGGCTGGGATAGTGCAATAGTTCGCCAATCAAAAGGGCTCAAATTTGGACAATAAAAGTTGGTTAAATCTTTAAATTTGTGAGTTTTTTGTCTTAACACTCCATCTTTTCGAGGACATCGCCAGCTCATCCAACCTCGTGGGTCCGATTTTGAAAGTTTGCTGATTCGATAGCCCTCTGCTAGTCTAAATTATTTCTTAGCAGATTTTTACGTTGTTATAATGAGCACGCGCCAAGCTAAAAGCTTGTCTGTTAATATTATTCCTCTCTCTATAGAGTTTAAAAGCCTGTTTAGCAACAAACATTTTTCATTAAACTATTTACAATTTTGATTACCAACATGTTTGTATTTCAAGCATTGGGTTTTCCCAAATACTGTAAATGCATTTCCCCTCACGAAACACGTGAAATCGCCAACTATGCTATTTATATCTTTGGTTTCTGACAAATCGATTAAATCTAGCAGCACTCTATGATAATTCATGAGTTGTTCTAAAAATAGATTGCTCTTGCTGCTATCCTAGGGGAAATTCAAATGGCAGCCCGAGAGACGCGTGAGATGATGTAATAATCTAAAATTGACTGTAATATGCATGCGCAGAAAAGACATTCATGTGAACGGAGTTACCAACTGGTGGTAGTAAACAAACTTCTAATTTACAGCTACAATAATTAATTTACCATGAAATATCGTTATCCCAAATGTGATAAACTCGTGCAAAATACTATATAAAATAAGAAAAAAAGTATTTGTTATTTAAAGTAATGGAGAATATCTATTTTTTGTAATCGAATTGTTGTGCACTATTCTCGACGCCATTTTGGAACCCAAGTAACACCGGCCTGACCCAGGATCAGAAGTGTCGAGGTTGAAAGGTTACAATGACATCACTAGTGTCGAAACCGAGGCCGTTCTGATGGAAACCCGGTTAACTCGGGTCGAAACCGAGTCCGATATGAACTTACCCCTATATCAGTTTATCGTATGTTTTTGTCGGTTTATTTGTTGTTGAATAATTTTTCTTCATACTCAAATTTGAATTTAATGAAAATAGGATTGGAGCGTGATCAGAGTGCCCATTGAAATCAAATATTTCAAAATTACAAAATTATTTCTATTTGTTAACACATGCGAAAAAAAAGTAAACTTCCCACGCTCCCTGTTTGAGTGCAGACGACTTTTGACTAATGATAAACAAGTTAATTGACACATTTCGAGCAGACGATGTCCATTTGCATCTATACCACGTGGTCTGAATTTACGCGTGGGTTTTGACCGAGTGATAATCATAGCAGAATTTGATTGGTTGTCAGCCCTACAACTGGTAAATGACCGTTCGAGAAAGTTCAGAGCAGTAATATTGTAAGTGCTACAAATTAATTATACAGTTAACCTATTGTACGTTTCAACTCCTTTACTCAACCGAAAATCTTGTTATAAACACTGAAAATACTAACTGGTAATTACTAAAAGCGAAAATTACATCAAATTTTGTATTAGCATCTTCTCTATTTGTCGAAAAGTAAATAAGGTATAAACAAAGTTTGTAGATTGTGACTGAAAAGGCCGTTTCTTCGGTGTTTGAAAACACATAATTTGGTTTGAACACATTGCTCAGAAGATAATGGTAAAAATGTAGTGGGTCAAACAGACTGGATTTCTGGAAAACGGTAGATATAAATCTACTGCTTCGCAGTACGATTTAAAAATGGAAATTTGAATCAGTAATTCAATTGAAATGAATCTCTAGTTAAAATCGTAAAACTATAGCCAAATGTAGGCAAAATAAAAGAAACTCTACCAGAAAAAATGGAAATTTGAATCAGTAATTCAATTGAAATGAATCTCTAGTTAAAATCGTAAAACTATAGCCAATTGTAGGCAAAATAAAAGAAACTCTACCAGAGAAAAAGGAGAAAGTTGAATCAGTAATTCAGTTGAAAAGAATCTCTTGTTAAAATCATAAAACTAAAGCCAGTTGTAGACAAAATAAAAGGAACTCTACCAGGGAAAAGGGAAATTTGAATCAGTTATTCAATTGAAAAGAATCTCTAGTTAGAGTCATAAAACTAAAGCCAATTGTAGACAAAATAAAAGGAACTCCATCAAAAATAATGGTTCCCCGACGGCGGCACTCATTCTTTCCGACTATTTGTCTCTCACCAATGGGTTGAAAATCATAGACCTATGTGAGATAGCAGCTAGAGGCAAGGAAAGGCTGTGATGGTAGTACTGGTGAGAGAAATAGCCGGAATCAATTGATGGGTGCTCTAGCCGCCGCGATATAACTGAAATAATGTTGAAAGTGGCGTAACACTCCATTCAATCAATCAATCAATCAAAAATAATGGTAACTCGAATCCGTTATTCAGTTGAAAAGAATCTCTAGTTAAAATCATAATACTACAGCCAAATATAGACAAAATAAAAGAAACAGAAAGTATTGCAACAAAAATAATGACGATAATTAAAGTACGCGACATCGGAACAAAACCTGCTCTGCGTTAAGGATCTGTGAAGTTAGTTGTGACGTAGGTCAAGGAGCGGGGAAGGTGATCCACCAATGAATGTTCTTCTTCCATTCCGACAACCATGGAGGACCAATATCGTTACCTGATTTGGTTTAAACATTTTTATTGCTTTAAAATGTTTTTACATTATAACGTAATATACAAAACGATATAATTCAAATATTTAGCGACGGGGTCTTGATCTCACAACTAAGATTTGGCCATTCCCTTTACTAAACGTGCAAAGTTTGCAGTTTTCATTATGAACAGATTGTAGTCCTTATATTATATCCAGAGCATTGAAGACAGTTTTTTTCCAGTTATAAAGAATTTATTGGCAATAATTATTAGATTATTCATGAAATGAATTTTAATATAGTTATCTAGATTATCAAAGAACGTTTAGGCCTATCAGAACGCTGTTCTATGGGGGCGGTTTAACTGTCGCATGAATATGTAATGACGCCATAATATTGTTTTGCTGGCGTGCTTCGTTCATTTAAGTTGTGCACATGCGGATGCAAGACTCTCGAACACTGAAAAAACTGTAGTCATTTCAACATCAACGTGCGTTATGAGTTTTATTAGTTTGAATAGCGATTTTGCCCCGCTTCATACAGTTTACAGCCATGTTTCCATGATTTCTGGTATTCCTCGCACCAGTACTACCACGATGTCCTTTCCGCGTCTCCTAATGTTCATCCAACACATGTTTACAATTATTATCCAATGATGAGCATCAAATGTCGGAAAGGTTATATGCGGACGCCGAGACTCGAACCTAGGAGCCCATGATGGTGAGTCCAGGCAACAATGTCGCGCATCATAGAATATAAAGAGTTATATTCTATTATAAAGAAATCGTTTTACTACAACCAAGTAACGCTTGAGTAACGATGGCGTCCTAATATGCAAAATGCATACTATATTATTGAACATTAACGTTATGAATGAAACAAAAAATGCGTGCGTGTTGAAAAGGTTTTGTCATGACCAAATGTCTATTGCGATCACGGACATTCAGTAATGTTCACACGAACTCTTCTTTTGTAAGTGTTGTAGCCAAGAGCGACTTCAAACGTTTCGCAAAACGCCAATGAACGTTGATCGGAACGCTAGTGCGTGACGACCGCTTAAGCACGATGGCATTAAACCATTCTACGACCCATGCGTCCAATAACCGCGCATAAATCATTTAATCATTTTGTCTTCAATAAAGAGCGAAAAGTGGCAATTCTTCGCTGAGTAATTAAATATCGCAACTACAGCGTTTCACTGTTTTAGTTACGTTTTTCTGGAATCGTCTACGTATTTCATGACTTTGCCCCACGTTCTTGTCTGGTCTGTTGACTGGTGATTGTTATTCTTCGTGCTCAAAAAACATTCTCTTGTCTTGTTGATTGTCTATCATTTCAATCTAGACTAATTTCGGAATGTTTAGTACGAATGAGTAATCGACATTTCGATGGCCCAGCGCGAAACGGTTGTAACTGCCTATATGTTTATAGGCAGTTACAGCCGTTTCGAGCTGAGCCAGCGAAATTTATGAATCCGAGCAGACATTTCCATCTGGACATTTGAAATTGTTTGCAATTGTCATCAATCTGCGATATGCAAAACGATTCATTATATTGTATCTTAAGTTTAACGCTTATTTTCCCTTTTCATAATTTCTATAGTACTTAAACCCTTACCGCAAGTTGGGCTAAATAAGCGATATTGGATAACATCCCATAAATTTCTTTCAAAACTCGCTCCACACACTCAATCAATAGCATTGCAAATTCATTCCAAATCATCATTTCAAAATCAATCAATTTGTCGATTTTACGTTTTTTTCTAACTGTATTCGGCTTCCGCTCACATCCAGCGTCTGAAAATAAAACCGAAAAGGGAGTTATTCGATATAAGCGTAGTTTATACAAACTTGCGATACAGTAAAACTTGTTTTAAGCGACCGCTCACTGGACCACAAAAAAAGGCGGTCTTAAAAAAAATGGTCTCTTACTACTAGTAAAATATTTGTTTACAAGTAAGAAAAAATGCTATTGACTGGAAAGCTATATTAAAGCGAGTTTCCCAATAAACCAATAATGTAAAAATCATTTATAATAACTAATTACGTTGTTAAATCCTATAGAATCGTCTCAAGAAATGAGACGATTCTATTGTGTTTTAACAACGTAATATTAGTTTACGATAATTGTGAGACCAGTAAAATTGGTCGCTAAATTGACGTGGTCGCTCAAGCAAGATTGACTTTAATGACATTAGTGCCCGTGCACTGAAAACAGCCGGCGGTCTATAACCTTGCAGTTCGATTATCATTGATATCATTAAATTTTGAATTATAGACGGTAAACCCTCATGCTTGAACAATTCGCACCTAGTGTAAATTTAGTATCATTAGCTTGATCTAATTGGACGAATTCCGGTGGAGACTTTCGATTTTTAATACATTAAGGTAGTGGACCCGTAATAGTTCTGCAACATTTGGGAAATAATGAACTTGAACAGTGATAACCAAGGTTTCCTAATGATTTTCATTAGGAAACCTCAGTTAACATTGTGAAAGATTATATGTTCTGGAATGTTGCAGAACTATTACGGGTCCACTACCTTAAATAATACCTTCAACTTGCTAGCGAAAGCGTCGTAACTACATATCACATGAGTCAACGAAGAATAACACTAAGTCATTCATGTGTAGGAAACAAAATAATTTCGCAATTAAGAATGCGTAGATCATTGAGGTGATTTCCAATTTTGTCCCAAGCCAAACCTTCGCTCTACATGTTTTCTGGAATCAAGCACGCCTTTTGCAGGCTACGCTCCTGAATGAAATTAAGTAATTACGTATCCTTATATAAATATCTTTAGATTCGTATGTAACGGCTGAAAAATCTTAATTTTTGAGAATAATTCGTCATTCTCAAAAATTAAGACTTTTCAGCCGTTATTTACTGTAAAAGATATAAATTTACAGTGCTAATTTTTCTTACACTGCTTCCGCCTAACAAAATGCACGATTTTGTTACATACCCATCCGCCTTACATACATCCGAGGTCTGTTGCAGTTTACGGAAATGGCCGAGTGATGTTCCGAATGGTTAAAACGTTAGACTTGTTACGCAGAGACTAAGATAGTTTGATCGTCTTTCCTTATGGTGTCAAGAAGCTTTTACAATTACAAAAAACGTGGAACAGACAAGGTGAATGATATCCAAGTGAAACTGAATGATCGCGATGGGGTGAATATTTAGTGAAATTCAAGGGGGGGGGGGTTTAAACAATATCGCTCATTTCGTTCAAATTGGACAAAATTAGCGATATGCTTAACCCCCTTTAAATAATATACGCACATTGCAGTTTATTTGTCTTCATGGACAAATAAGATGCTTGAAAATCCACACAAGACACTAATATAGCGCAATAATTTTATCGATATCCTTAAAATACTGATCTTTTTGAACGATTATCCGAGTCTTTTTTAATGATGGGGGCGATTTTTAGTGCTCCGATTGGGTGAGTGGAATGAACGAAAGGAGCGCTTAATGAACTTTTTAGAATGGTTTAGGTCGGAGAGAATGTATTGAAAAGGATTCATGATTTCGTGCATTCTGCTCTCCGTAGTGTTGCAGTTTAAAATTATTGAATACTCCGCAAATAAGGTGGTGTTTTCCCCCAAACTAGAAAGCCATGAATGGCTTGTGTCGCTCCACAGGCTTGAATTTCTTAAAATAGCAAATCTAAGTTTTGACTAGATTTTTAGATATTTTGGGTTTTACTGATAATGAAATGATTTTCAAAGTCTCCAACATAATAAAATATAGAGAAATGACTTCAGCCCATAAAAGACATATTTTTCATCCAATGACAATAATTTTTGGCTGCATGATAATGGATCACACAAGGATCATACTAATGAAGTTTGATTGATATCCATCCATTACATTCTGCGAAAATGATTTTCAAAGTTTCCACTATATAACAAATAGTGGAAATGACCTCCGCCCATAAAATACAAATTTTTCATCCGATCGCAATAATCTTTGGTAGACTAATAAAGGGTCACACAAGGATCATTCATGTAAAATTTGGTTGATATCTATAAGTTAGATTCTGAGAAAATGATTTTCAAAGTTTCCACTATATAACATATAGAGAAATGACCTCCGCCCATAAAATACATAAATTTCATCCAATTTCAATAATCTTTTGTAGACTGATAAAGGGTCACCCAAGGATCATTCATGTAAAATTTAATTGGTATCCATCAATTAGAACCTGAGAAAAGTCACTTTTTACCTTATTTGGAAATTAGCCAGGCCCATTAAATGCATATTTTTCATTGGATCAAAATTTCTTGAACAACTTTGAAAGATGGTCACCTAAGGATCATTCCTGTGAAGTTTGGCTGAAATCCATCCAGTAGTTTCTGAGAAGAAGATTTTTAAAGAAAAAGTTTACGACCGCACGCACGCACGGACGGACGCACGCACGCACGACGGACACAACACCATGACAATAGCCCCAGATGCTTTCAGCCAGTGGAGCTAAAAACAACAAAGGGTAACAGTAACAGTTCTTGTACATGACACTTGTCCTCAATGAGATCTAGACTTGTACAAAGTTTAAAGTTGCTAGCACACATAGTTTAGGAGATATGATCCGGACAAGAATGTAAGGGTAAAAACAACAAAGGGCAATAACTCAAAAAGTGGGTGTGGCAGAGTTATAGATCTTAAACATGACACTTCTCCTCAATGAGATCTATAAGTGTACAAAGTTTGAAGTTGCAAGCACAAATAGTTTAGGAGATATGTTCCGGACAAGAATGTAAGGCTAAAAACAACAAAGAACAATAACTCAAAAAGTGGGCGTGGCAGAGTTATGGATCTTGAACATGACACTTCCCCTAAATTAGATTTATAAGTGTACAAAGTTTGAAGTTGCTAGCACACATAGTTAAGGAGAAATGTTCCGGACAAGAATGTAAGGCTAAAAACAACAAAGGGCAATAACTCAAAAAGTGGGTGTGGCAGAGTTATAGATCTTGAACATGACACTTCTCCTCAATGAGATCTATAAGTGTACAAAGTTTGAAGTTGCTAGCACACATAATTTAGGAGATATGTTCCGGACAAGAATGTAAGGGTAAAAACAACAAAGGGCAATAACTCAAAAAGTGGGCGTGGCAGAGTAACGGTTTTTGAACATGACACTTCTCCTCAATGAGATCTATAAGTGTACCAAGTTTAAAGTTGCTAGCACATATGGTTTAGAAGATATAGCCCAGACAAAAGTGTGATGGACAGACGGACAGATGGACGGATGGACGGACGGAGAGACAGAATTGAGAAAACCTATAGTCCCCCAACCGGTAAGCGGTGGGGGACTAAATATATCACAATGTAAAAATGTGAAAAGTCTGTCAATAATGAAACCAATTTTTCGGGACAACCTTTTGCAGAAGCTTTAAAAATAGCTGAATACTCAATATTGTTTTCGTTTAGAAACAAAACAATCTTTTTAAGCCAAACAGCTCTACAGCTTTTCATTGCAGCAATACTGTACGGTACTATTTTTCATCACAGTTTATTTCTAAGATTGAACACAGGCCAATTTTATTTTAAGATTAAGAGGTTAAATAGAACGCTCAGAGCGAAACCGTTTTTAAGTTCTATTCACATATTGGCAGTTACAACTGTTTCATGCTGTTTCATCAAAATAGAGATTTATATTTTAGATGTAGACATTTTTAACTTATAGAGCCACTGTTACAATATACCATGCCACAGCAATTTCATTACAAACGCCTTTTAATCCTATACCTTGAGTAATATCACAAAATGCTTACAATATGAGCACAGTCATGATAAGGGACATTCTGTCAAAGTTTCAAGCAAATCTGCCTGTTATAGAAAAAGTTTTGTCAAGAGCCCAAGATATGGGCTATAGATGGACAGACAGACACCCTGAGAATATGATGCCCATAAACAACCATCTTTGGCAATGTTAAATGAAAACTTTGTTTGAATTGTTTTAAAATCTAGCACTTATAGAATTCAATATTTCTTTTAACTAGAAAGCCATGAATGGCTTGAGTCGCTCCACAGGCTTGAAATTCTTGTAAAAGCAAATAAATGTTTAGACTAGATTTTTAGATATTTGGGGTTCTACTGATGTTGAAAAAGATTTTCAGAGTTTCTTCTATATAACAGATAGAGAAATGACCTCTGCTATTAAAAGACATGTTTTTCATCAAATCAAAATAATTTTTGGCTGCATGATAATGGGTCACCTAAAGATCATACCAAAAATGTTTGATTGATATCTATCAGTTACATTCTGAGAAAATATTTTTCATAGTTTCCACTATTTAACATATTGAGAATTGACCTCCACCCATAAAATGTATACTTTTCATCCAATCAAAATAATTTTTGGAACATTGATAAAGGGTCACTCAAGGATCATTCCAGTGAAATTTAGCTGATATCCAAAAATCAGATTCTGAGAAAATGATTTTCAAATTTTCCGCTATATAACATATAGAGAAATGACCTCTGCCCATAAAATGCATATTTTTCATCCAATCAAAATAATTCTTGGTACACTGATAATGGGTCACTCAAGGATCATTCCAGTGAAATTTAGCTGATATCCATCAGTTACATTCTGAGAAAATGATTTTCAAAGTTTCCACTATGTAACATATAGAGAAATGACCTCCGCCCATAAAATGCATATTTTTCATCCAATCAAAATAATTCTTAATACACTGATAATGGGTCACTCAAGGATCATTCCAGTGAAATTTGGTTGATATCCATCAGTTACATTCTGAGAAAATGATTTTCAAAGTTTCCACTATATAACATATAGAGAAATGACCTCCGCCCATAAAATGCATATTTTCCATCCGATCACAATGATTTTTTGTAGACTGGTAAAGGGTCACCCAAGGATCATTCATGTAAAATTTAATTGGTATCTATTGATTAGAATCTGAGAAAACTCACTTTTTACCATATTTGGAAATTAGCCACGCCCATTAAAACCATGTTTTTCATTGGATCAAAATTTCTTGAACAACTTTGAAAGAGGGTCACCCAAGGATCATTTCTGTGAAGTTTGGTTAAAATCCATCCAATAGTTTCTGAGGAGAAGATTTTTAAAGAAAAGTTTACGACCGGACGGACGGACGGACGCACGGACGGACGGACGCACGACGGACACAACGCCATGACAATAGCCCCAGTGGCTTTCAGCCAGTGGAGCTAAAAACGACTGTCGTGCTTAGGTACCCCTTACAAATACTCGGACGTCAGACTTAATCAAAGCAATTACAAAACAATTCATTCACTTATTCATTCATTCATACATACAATCACCCATCCATACATTCACTCAATAAATCAATCGTCAATAAATGTATTCCACTGAATGAACCTCCACAGGTTTATCCATCCCCGAATATTTACTAATAAAGTCATTTTTCAGGACGCAAAAACGTTTGAAAACGTTTAAAATTGGCACCCCGCTTTGTTGGTTCACTTACAGAACTAGCGACCATTTCCTAAACGTATCGAAAACATAGAAGAGATTATGATAATTTTTATCAAAACTGTAGTGTTTGTTTATATGACATGATTTTGAGTGATACATTACTATATCTCTACCCTTTCAAATGCATCCGTCGCTTCAAAATGATATGAGCTTGAGTGTGACATTTCCAACAATTCGACATTTGCGTAAAGGCCATTTAGCAGCCTACAGTACCACGTAGTGTTATTACAGTTTTAAAATCAACACCAGCAAAATGAGTCGTTGAATAATTTGAAAAAAAAACCAAGTCAATATTGATCATTTTAACAATCGAATTGTTTTTAACGATTTTGGAGCGTTTTGAGCGATTTGAGAGAGAGTTTTAAATGGATTGAATGGAGTGCTAGGTGAGCGATTTATGGCGGTTTTGAAAGAGGGGAACGAAGTTTCATAGTGTTACTAACTGTACCATATTGCCTGATTGTCTAAAAACACTTATTCATCTTTTAAGCTCAGTGGAGATTTTTGTCAGAGATGTACTGGCTGGCCAGAGTCTTTGCTTGGCATACACTTGGCGCACTGGCTCATATTTTAGTTTATAGTATTTGTAAATAGACAATTGCTCATTTAACAAGTAATCTTTTGCTGAAATAAAACTTTGAAGAAAGCAGAGACGAACATACTTAATTATATACCGCCATCAAAGCACCGTTAGTAGCGCTTTGGACCATCATCTTTTGGTTTGACCCCGATGATGAAATCCCGCTGATCCGTTCCGACATTTATGTACAAGAAGGAATGGGTGGGTAATCGTAAATATAAGTGGGATAGCAGCTGGAGGCTAGGAACAGATGCAATAGTTATACTTCTGCGAGAATTACAAGGAATTCAGTTACTTGCTCATGTCGCCGCGTAATCACTGACGACCATAACAATCGGGTTTAAACCCTGTTAATTTGTTAATTTTAATTCTATCATAGCACATGAGTTTATGTCTATACAAAGCATGCAGTCGTATCGCGGTTAAAGCTAAAGCTCTCGTGGATTATTTATTGAGCCTTAGAACTCTGAAGCGTGGTTAAATTTTCAATAAACAACGGCAAGAATTTGTTATTCTATAAATAATCGAAGCGTACCGTGTTCCAATATTGTAACTCAATTGATACATATAGAAATGCGGTTTGATGCTTACCATGCTTCTCAAAGGTTTTATATTCCGTAAAATATTAACTTCATGTACATGTAACCCTTGTCAATCTAAATCAGGAATATAAATATATTGCTGCTTTGGCATTAGATAAAGTTACAGATCAGCCTGTCATCCGATTTTCGTTCTTAAACCAGAGGAATTTAAAAGTTATATTTCCTAAATAAATACTGAATCTAAAATAATTGCATAACTACCTTTCAGCACTTCGAATTAAATTCAATTTACCTGTAGTTTTTTGTGAATGAAAACATGTAACAATGTAAGGAACACCCAGCAGGTTCTTTATAGCTTCGAAATAAATCAGTGCCCATTAAAATTCAATTTAGTGTTTCTTTAGACTTCTTTTCGCAAAACTACTGTTTATTTCGTTAATGGCGTGATATTACAATTCTTTATCATGTGAAGATAATGCAAATTCCAATAAAAAAATACAAAATGAATTCGGGCGAATGGATGATCCGCGTAAGCATGTCGAGAGTTATGAGCATACACAAAATTTCTGTACATAGACACTAACTATGTTTTATGATATATGCCCTCGATATTGCAGTGTGTAGGAATGTGCGGGAAACATGTGTTTCTAGGTCGTGACCTCCTGAACTTTGTTTTTATCGAATATTCCTAACACGTAGTAGGATTAGAAACGAAAACCAGTCCAGTGCCATCCGTGAACAACGAATGCGTTACGAAATTTACCGAAGATGATTCGCAAATAATAAAATAGGTAATGTCATGTCTATAAACAGCATTCAATCTCATCATGGTTAAATGAGACGCGGTCAATCGTAAAAGGTTCCGAGTGGCTGCTTAAATTACAAATCATAAAATTGAAATCACATTGGGTAAATAATGTTAGCAATAAAATCATCTTATACAAAAAAAAACTTAATTTCGTCTATAGTTTGAATCTATTTACGAAAAAATATTAGTATGATTACATGCAAATCATGCTTTTTATGTGCGGGTGCCAATTCCATATAGTTCATTTGGTGAGATTCTTTTCTTAGAGGCTAAAGTATGCATAGATATATCACAAGAATTATCTCAGGGAACACTTTAACAGAAGGTAATATATTATTCTAATGAAATCCTTCCATTTATGAGTAGAGTTTCTTTCCGTTTATGAGAAATATTCAATCAACATTTAAAAGAAAAGATACTTGGGTGTCTCTTAACTTGCACGGCATGGAAAAATTGATTGGTTATAATACCGTTGTATTATCAATTGGACATATTTCCATATAATGCCTATACTAAGTAGTTTTTAGACTACTAGTATCTCTTTCACCTTACCATGCGAACAGGGACGTTCACCATCAGCACTTTCAGTGCTTTGGTTGATCATGCGGATTAAGGATAAAGAAACTCTAATATTTTGATGGGAATGGACAATATCGATTTGAAAACGTTTCATAATTTTGAGAGGGGCTCTTTCGCTTGACGTAAATCATACAATTTGCTAAGGTTTTACAGTATTTGACAGATTATTTCGTGTCATCAGACATCACCCCTGTGTCTGAGTTGAAAAAGTTTGCAGGTTGTTTGGTAATGTACTCCGCTTTGTACGTTTACATCGGGAGTACTATTTTCCTCCGTTATTTTCCGCCATTTGGCTTCAAACGTTTTCGTTGGTGAGCAACCATTAAAACGTCTCTTATGATTTAATAAATTTAAATTCCACAGGGAATCCATGTTACTCAATTTTATTTCCATAAACACTCTTTTTCAAATTTTCGGTCACCTGACCTTCATCAAGAAAAACACAATATAATTAAGAAACTACATCTTCATGTTTCCTCTATATAAAGTGTAATGGAGGAAAGATGAAGATGTAGTTTCTTAATTAAATTGTGTTTTTCTTGATGAAGGTCAGGTGACCGAAAATTTGAAAAAGAGTGTTTATGAAAATAAAATTCATTAAAACGTCGACGCCGTATAACTTTAATTTGTTACGTCAAATAAGTAGGATTTACCCGTGGCTAATCGTATTTACAGGAAAGTCCCCTTTCGCATGGCAGATCACTGAGAAACCATTTGTACAGACTTTACATTGATCATTATTTGACAATGTAATGGGTCTTATCAGACACCATTATAAATGTCCTCGTTGACCGTTGTTGTTTATCTAATCAATTTGATAATTCGCAAATGTTTACTAAAATCATCCCTTTATACAGTTTAGTCTAAAGTATCATCATGAAATTGACATTTGCCTTAACAAAAACTATTCTAAATCATCGCTCTCTCAGCGCAACAACCACTCACAAATACCGATTTTGATATGCAAGGAAATTCACAAGTACGGTTGGTTGCCGTCCTGATATGGCGCAGAAATCATACGGTTAATGCTGGACACTGTTCTTTTCTCACCCTTGCCATGTTGATTGATTGATTGAATGGAGTTTTTCGCCGCTTTCAACATTTTTTCAAATATATCGCGGCGGTTTGAGCACCTTACAATGGATTCCTGGTATTTCTCTCATCAGTACTACCACCACATCCTTTCCTAGCCTCCAGCTGCTATCTCACATAGGTCTACGATCATCGACCCATTGGTGAGAGACAAATAGCTTGCCATGTTGAACCTGGAATATTCCTGATTTAACAGGGGGTATAGGCAAAGATCATTTTAGAACGGCCTGCAGTTTAATGCAGTATGATCCTAAACTATATCACCTGGTTTTCCTTTTTTAATCCAGAAAACTTCAATTTAATTTTCATTGCAAAAAAGACTCACGATGGGTGTATCATAATTTGCCAATGCTTGTATTCAGTAAATAAAGGGTTAAGACTGTTTTGAAAAAAAGAAAAAAATATAATCGAAAATATCGCAAGATAATGTTAATACTTTTAAAAAGAAGAAAGTTTGCGACAATGTCGAGAGAAAAAAATTGACATTTTGTGATATGCCTCGTCTTGTTATACAAAATGTACATAATATTACAAAATTTCATGGAAACCACAGCAAAAAGCGAGTTTTCGTTGAAGCCCCTTTTTAGTCTGAAATTGCCCCTTTATAAAAATTTTCAGTATAATTTACACGAAATAAAACAGACATTAGATTTCGGTAGCAAAAGATAAATTTGCTGGTGTTAATGTTTATTTGGGAAAGAATCTGGGTTAACCAAATTTGATTCTTTTGTCTCAATTATGAAGTTCTTCAGAGCGTAAAACATTGATCTGATAGGTCCACACAGCGTGCACAGACTGATCAGAATTGATATAATACGTACCTTCCAGATGGCTTTTTTTTTTTAAATCGAGAGATGACAAAAATTATTGTAACCCCTTGAGCGCAAGGGGAGCGCCCAAGGGGACCATCTGCGTCGTGCGTAAAATGTCGAATCTAGTTAGACTGGGCAAACGGCGCAGACTGACTAGGGTCGAGACTTTTCGAACTCGCTTGATTTTCTTAATCTATAAAATTCATTCAACCTTTTAATGAAAGGAAGTTTGAAATGAACTCCATCGGAAACTATCTCCCTTTCAAATACTAGATCTACGTTGAACCCAAAAGGTCCCTTTTTCGTGAAGGGTCACATTTTAAAGTATTCTCAAATCTGGTTGCAACATTCTTTTTAAACGAAAGTAATTGCTAGTTTCTAATATGTTATGCAACATTGTAGAAAAGGGAAAATACTTTTCACAGAAATAAAATCCTCTTTTCTTCTTTCTTGAAAAAGTTTCTTTCTCGGTGGCGACACGCGTCCTTGTCGAAATTTGTGTCCTACCGATTAGTGGATAATCATTGACCTACAAGTACGTGAGATGATAATAATACTGTTAGTTACATCGTGAAATTGACATTCATCTCGATCAAAACCACTCCAAATCGATCACTCAGCGCTCCATTCATTCATTCCAAACACTCAAACATTCGAACCACTCAAAAACGCCATAAAATTACCAAAAATGATAAGATCGACAACACATTCGAAATAGAAATCGGTAGAAAAAAATCCACAATTTAACTGACATAATTGAGGTTTGTAGGCGTATTACGCATTCGTAGACATAGAAAGCTATTCATTGAACCTGCATGCGTATTTTAGTAAAGGGAGGTAATTAATATCGCTTATTTTGTTCATCTTGAACACCCGCCCTGCGAGTGCAAAGCGGAGTATATTTGGAAAACTGTTCGCAACGTTTTGGGATCCTGGGCGCAGGGCAGGTGTATTACCCTCAGTTTTAAGATTTACCCCATTGTTTTCATATTTTGATAAAAGGAAATAACTTTTGCCCTTCGAAAATAATGACTTTTTTTTCAATTTGTCAAAATTAATGCAATTCAATTTATTTATGAAATATTCATAAATTTTAGATTTGTTTTACATTTTAAATTCTAACATTAAACTGACGAGAAAGAGATAAGTATTCCAATACTTTCAGCAGCATAGGTGCAGTATCAGGATTTAACCACAGAGCATTTGAAATTGAATAATGCTTACAGCTTTTGTTTTTAGAAGACCTACTGCAGATAAGCAGCTTGGCCCTTTTTTTACTAAACATCTCTTTTTTTGATTGACAAAGAATAGGCTATTGACCTTCTGTTATGGGGGGGGGATAATTTTTTTCACAAACATCTCTTGTTAAATTCTGCTATGCATGTTCTCATTGGAATCGTCTTCAATAGGCGATTCCAATGAGATATTGCACGGTAGAATCGTGCAATAAATGAAAGCACCAAGTACGATTTGTGATTTTAACTTACGATAAATATTTATAAGAAGCTTAGTTAAACGGGCCCCTGGACAATGGGAAAGGACATCGTGGTAGTAATAATGAGAGACATACCAGGGGTCCATGATAAGGTACTCCTGTCGACGACATATGACAAAAAATTGTTGAAAGCGTCTTTAAATCCCGTGAATTCAAAAATGAAAAATCAATGGTTTCTGTTGCAAATACCAACGGGGTCGTAAAAACATTTCCATGATCATGCTTGAATGAGATACAACTACAAAAGTCGGTAAATTTTGTAATTCTATACTCGATCTACATATCAATATAACAGATTTGTTTGTAAACATTATGTTGTGGTTGGTCGGTCTTAACTAGAATATAGGAAAAATACTGAAACTTGAATAGACTTTTCTTGTTTGTTTGTGTGTGTCCTTTTTTGTATAATCACAATCTTTCCAATTTAAGACAGAACTTATTTTTAAGGACTTCAAGTTACTAAGACTCTCTTCTGAAAAATAAAGGTTGAAACGTTGAGTTTAGAGAACGTAAAAGTTTCCCTGAGTGTTTAGGCAAAATATTTCATAAAACGGGACGATGTAATTTTGTCTTTCTCTCTTTCTTTCTTTCTTTCTTTCTTTTTTTTTCTTTCTTTTTTTCTTTTTTTCTTTCCTTCTTTCTTTCTTTCTTTAGATGTTTTTGTTTAAGACATGGATGTATAATAACCTCAGAGTGTACAACAACTTAAGATCACGTATAAATATAACATTATTAACTGCCTCGGTGGCCTAGTGGTAAATGCACTCGACTCGTGACCTGGAGGTCCGTGGTTCGAGCCCCACTGTCGCCGGGGTGTGTTTATGGGCAAAACACTTAATAGCCAGCCCCAGTTCACCCAGCTGTAAAAATGGGTAAAAATGGGTAGCAGTGGGTTTAAACCACTGCCTCTCTCTCAGAGACGTGAAAACATCAGGATTGAGTGTTCGAGAGCGATTCTATAAGCTTAAGCTTTCGTCGCAATCGAACTAAAATAAATTAGTATAAACTCTAAACTAAATATAACAGCCTAAAGGGTTGCATGTATCAGTTCAATGGTCCCGACAAGTAATTTTTGCTGGGCCGTTACAAAATCCACTTGTTTGATAAATGTCGTATCTTCTTGTGGTGAGCGATTCACATACACGATCTTTACTCGATCGAACTCTACCCCTACACGAGTATTCACCATCCTTTCGCGATCACAACCCGAACTCAATTCCGATGTTTGCTTGACTATCCCGACCTTAACTCGATCACTAGTCGATCTTCAATCGGGAACCCTCGGCGATTCTACGGAGTAGACACCGGGAATAATACGGGCGCAGCCATGAAAGTGCGTCATTTCACACGTTGGTTTATATGACGTCACAATCATCAACGATCCCGCTAAGGATGACTTTGCATAAAACAAAACCAACGTAAAAATAAAAGAGGGCATATTTTTATTTAATGACAAAACGCAGTGTTTTACTGCGTTTTGTCATCAAATTATAATGTGCCTAAAAGATCTCCTCAGACGATCGAAAAGAGTTAACAAATGTGATTTTTCTTCAAACGTATTAAATGACTAAAGTACCACCAGAAGCCGAATTACCTGAAAACGACCCAAAATTGCTTTATTTACGTCCGAGGTACTTTCCAGTTTACGAAAAAGTCCGAGGGATGTTCCGAAAGGTCGATCTCTTTCCGACCATCCCGATCTCTACACGATCGCCAGCCGATCTTTTCCCGACCACCATGCTTTAAAAGATTTTAGCACGATCATCCCGAGCTCTACTCGAGTTCAACACGGTCGCTTACCGACAAATTCAATCTCTACAACTGTTTCAGGCAACCCCCCCCCCCCCCCTCCGAATAGCGACCGAGAAAAGTCGAGGGTAGTCGAGTTATTCCCGCTCTTGCTATGAGGTCGGAAATAACAGAACAGAACAGAACAGATTCTTTATTAAACAATGTGACTTGAACACATTATGGTTCATTGTCAAAATACATGTACATAAATAATAAAAACATGCATGAGTATGACCGTAATTAACATGCAATATGGGAAAATGCGGAATTAATGAGGAAAAAAGAGTCTAACTATAGTTATTAAATGTATTGAGATGTATTTATTTAATATAGTCTAATAAATGAAAATAAGTTACTAATAATATACAATTCAATCTTTCTTTTATGCATCGCCTTTGTGTATAAAATTCCAACACCATTAAGGGTTTTGAGATTTTCTGAATTTAACAATTCTATTAATTCAAACATACTTCGATTATTATAATAATATTTCTTAATTTTTTTTCTTAATTCGTTATAAGATGGGCAAACTAACAAATAATGATATTCGTTTTCTACTTCAATAAGGTTGCATAAGGTGCATATAGTCTTTCGTTTCTATCTACGTTTCTATGGCGTCCAGTTTCACTAGAAAGTTTATTACCAGAAATGCGTAACTTTGCCTCTGCGTTTCTATAAGATGGTAGGGCTACATGTATATTCATTTTATTTAGGGAACTCGAACAATTAAATCTGTCAATAACTGGAGTACAGGTCGAAAATGATTGTGGGCCATCTTATTGCTGGCCCTCTTTCGGGTCGGGCGTAGACTGGTCTCATTGTCGAATATCCGAATAGCTTATTCTAGGCTATTCTGATAGTCGATATGTGGACCAGTCTAG